>CM024753.1:57566276-57966276 GCA_014218235.1 Colocasia esculenta | reverse complement strand
TGCAATGGTGACTCTTGGACTGCGCAGACCGGGAGAACAAGTCTCCACCCTAACCAGTGGTACTTGTCCACCTCCAGGATTTCCCCCTAATGCCCTTAGGGTCACTTAACACAATGAACTTTCTCAGGGGGACTTTTCCCTGATACAGCTCCACTGCCTTCTCGGAAGCAGTATCACATTGGCACAATTTGCACTTTTACACAATTAGCGTTTTACACATGGTTTTCACACTTTACACTTCCCATCACATTCACTCCCTCACTCACATGAACTCCTCTGTTTTTACTAACATGGTACTACAGAGTTTCAGGCTTTAACACATAGTAAACATCCAAATCATGCTGATTTAAACAAAAATCTAGTCACATTGCGATCATATGTACGAATTATTCACATTCACATGAAAACTCATAACTCTCTATTTACGGGTCCAAATGGTCTGAAAATTTAACCACAGGCTGCTTTCGGGCTCATGATCATACCCTCAATTTTTCAGATTTTTCTGAGCTAAATAGGATTTACAGAAATCAAACACCTAATTAGCATGTTATTCACATTTTTCATCACATGGAATTCACACATCATGTAACTTATCACTTGCTGTTTAAACATAAATTACCAGTATATACACATGAATTTAGAGTACAAAATTCCCTAATTCATACATCTATAAATCGTTTACCACAACCATTTTTACATGCTTTCATATTACCGAACCGACTTATTAGCAATTTCACAAGCATGTATAACTTCCAAAACTTCAGAACACACATACATGTCCCACAACTTTTCATGAATAGACCGAAATCAAGGCATTCACATTAATCTAAATCATGAATCATGGATTTTGCAAGATGATCTACAAGTTATTCTCACATGCTTACAAGACATCATTAGCCACATTCACCCACACAACTCACATACATCCACAACCACAATGTACCATATACATAGCTTATAGGAATACCATATATCCTCAACGTATAAACATACCAGAATTAAATGTATAAGAGGGATAGAACAGCTCACTGTTCTGTCCTGAAGAACTAGGCGGCATTCTCTGGCCGCTGACTCAGAGTCAGCGGCACGATCGATGGACGCCAAGCTCATCCTAGGCGTCCAGGGACCTTGCCGTTTACTCAGGTCTGTGCAGAAACACAGACCCGAGCTCTGAAATTTGGGTGAAATGGAGGGTCTAGGACTCGAGGGAAATTCCATAAAAATGATAAGAACCTCCTAGACTCATACGGGGACACCATAGATAGGTTACTTGCCTCTTTAAAAATCCTCCAAGAGATCTATGGCTCGAAGAAGACCTCCTTGGGCAGTCCCAAGAAGTTGCAGAAGCACCTCCAAGAACGCCTTCCTCCGAGCTCCTGGGTGATCTCCACGCCGAGGAGATGATGGGGAAGCCTTCTCCTTGGCTTCAGCTCCCTCCTTGATGCAGTAGATCTCCAAAACAAACTCCAATGGGTCGGATTTGAGGGTTCCAAAGTGAGGTTTTCCTCACAGAATGCTCTCTAGGGTTTTCTCTCTTCTTTTCCTCCTCTCACAAGGTGAAGGGAGAAGTGGGAAGAGCCAATTTTGGGTTCAGGATGAAAGAGAGAGCCTCACCCACTCACCATGCCGATTTGACAGCCTTAGAGCCGTTGGGGGACATCCCCCAATGGTGGCCATGCCTTGCTCCCGGGTTTTCTGGCTCTGCAACGCATGCAGGTCAGACAAGTTGGCGTCAAGATCGCTGGACGCTAGGATTAGGGTTGGCGTCCATGGTGTTGACGCTAACACCATGTAAACGGCTAGGGTATTGACGCCAATTAGGCCTTCGGGCAGAAATCTAAAATATGCAGAAAACCATGCACTTGATGCATATATACATGCAGTATGTGTATAGTATTGTACACACTCTATCACCAATTAATACATGCATTATTTACATCTTATTATAAACACATGCACACGTAAATCATACTATTTTAATATCCACGTAAGTACGTACATACATGCTCAACACAATATACACACATAAATACGAAAAATACGACGGAAATTCGAGGGTCTTACAATAGTAGTCTAAACTAAGTTTTGAAGTAGATAGGATTAGAGCTAGAAAAATTGTGCTTTAAAAACTCATGAATTTTGTATGAAACTTTAGGTCACTCGGTAAATTTCACACTCTAAAACTGCCTGAAGTTCAATACTGAGTGCAAAGAATTGGTTTTCTATTCCAAAGTTTTGGCAAGGACAAGAAAGCATTCCCCATGGCATTCAGGTTTAGTTTTGGTCTGCATTCAGGAGGGTTGTTCTGGAAATTGGTTTTCTAGGTGAAGCATGAAAGCATGGAGGTTTCAACAGGTCTCATTATAACAAGTGAAACTTCTAGTTTTGTTGGGGGGGAAACCATAGGCAAAACAAAAGGCTAAAGATAACCTATATCAGCATGCATATATATCATTATAAAACAAAATTTAGACAATTAGTATTTGTTGAGTTGAGTGTGAATATAATTCATTTCTCCTCACATTTTGATGATGACAAGTTGTGATTTTAATGCATAACCATTGGAACATGTAAAATACATCACCTGAAATTACAATATTCAAAAAGCATGTTTCCAAGCACATTTATCATTGATATTCATAATAATATATTTAACTAATGATTTATGTGTTTATTTTCTCAGGGACAAACATTTTCTTAAAAGGTAGTGTCGACACAACCATCCTTGGTGTCGACACAATGGTTCAGAACAAAGGCAGAAATGTTAAGAAAAGTCCATCTCAGGTCGACACTAGTCCAGAGCAGGTCGACACTAGAGAGCCTTCCCAGAAGGCCTGTTGTTCAGATAGCCAAAGCAGGTCGACACCAAATGCAGTCAGGTCGACACTAGATGGCTCTCCCAGAAGGCCTGTTTTTCAGATGGGCAAAGCAGGTTGACACAAGATGAGATCAGGTCGACACTAGAAAGCCTTCCCAGAAGGGCTGTTTTGCTGTCTGGGACATGAGGTCGACACTGAATCATCTCAGGTCGACAATAGAGACCTCTCCCAGGGATTTGTTTTGCCAGTCTGGGAGAGTGTGTCGACACATCTCATGGGCAGGTCGACACACTCCGGAATCTCTGTGACTTAAACTTTCCCCTGGACACGTGACACCCTAGGAAGATGTCAGATCAACATTGGATCTTGTGCCCACGTACCCCAAGGGTATCTTCTGGATACTTAGGGTATAAATACCCTCCTAATGGGCACTCATCCCAAGAGAATCTCTTTAGAGCCTCCAAAAACCAGCAAGAGGCGGCAAGAGAGTCTCACCTCCCTATTCTTGCTCTCTCCTGTGCTCCCACACCAATTCACACTTCTCCGAGCACAAGACTTGAAGATTGATCAGCATGAAGCACTAGGATCAACTTCAAAGGAGCAGATCAAGTAGAAGCCAGCGATTGTGAAGCTCTCAAGGAAGATCCCAAGATCAAAGTTGCAGAGCATAGGCCAAGGGACTTCAAGTGATCAAGATTCTTCCAATTCGGCCTCTACAAGGGAGTTTTCTTGAAGAACAAGAATTGTCAACCTCGAGTCTAAAGTCTTTCTTGTTTCTTCTAGAAATTGTGCATAATCTGTTGCACCAATTTTCTTGAATTGGCCTTAATAGATCAGATCAGTGCTAGAGGATCTGCATCTTATTGTTTTTGTTCTAGAAGTGGTTGTGAGCCTGTGTGCTCAGGTTCTTGAGTCGTCGTACTCAAGTTGTGTGGTTGAGCAGTCTTGCTCAAATTCTAGAGTAGTCTTGCTCTAGGTAGTGTGTGAGTTGTCTAACTCATTTGTGGAGTTGTCAGGCTCCAGTGTAGGGTGTGTAACCCAGGTTGTTTAGTGGATCCTCACTGCGTGTGAGGGGTAGATGTAGGAGTCACATGGTGTGATTTCCGAACCACCTAAAAATCTCTGTGCATTGGTCTCTTTGTGGTTTGAATTTTCTCCTCATTAGATGAATGCATAGGATCGTTTGAATCTATCTAATCAACTTGTTTACTTACTCCAATTGCTTAACTCACTTAACTTTCTTCAGATCTGTGAAATTTGCTCTTAATCTAACTCTGATTCAAAGGACTTTCCAAATTGGTTTAGCTTCCGCATTAGTTGGCATAGATCTATTCAACCCCCCCCCCCCTTCTAGATCTTGTCCACATCTTTTATCGATCCTTCAATTGGTATCAGAGAAGGTTTACACTTGATCTGATATGATCTGAGTAGTTTCTGAGTGTTCTGTGTTGCTTGTTTGCTTGATTGTTTGTTTTGCTGAGTGTTTCCTTCCTTGCACCATCTGTTTAATTAAATGGATTCCAGAGGATTCATAGCTGAGGGTCATTCCATAAATAGGCCACCATTCTTTAATGGAACGGACTATTCTTATTGGAAAAATAGAATGCAAGTTTTTCTAAGAGCCCAAAATTATGAAATCTGGAAAGTAGTGGAAGTAGGTCCCTATGAAAACCAGGGAGAAGAAGAAACCTGGACTAGGGAACAAATAAGAAGAGCTACATTGAATTATAGTGCCATGAACATGATTCAATGTGTTGTTCACCCCAAAGAGTACTCAAGAATCTCTATGTGCAAATCTGCCAAAGAGATGTGGGATAAACTTGAGGTACTCTATGAGGGGACATCTCAAGTTAAAGAAACCAAGGCTAACATACTTGTCTCTGAATATGAGTTGTTCATGATGAAATCTAACGAGACAATCTCTGAAATGTTTGCCAGGTTTATGATCATAGTCAATGGACTGAAGGCCTTAGGTAAGGACTATACGGATGCTGACTTGGTAAGAAAAATCATGCGTTCTCTCTCTTCAATATGGCACACCAAGGCCACTGTCATTGAAGATTCTAAAGACTTGTCCAAAATTTCTTTGGATGAGTTGATAGGATCCTTAATGACATATGAAATTAATCTAAAGAGAAATGAGGAACACATAATCAAAACCAAGCCAGTAGCATTAAAGGCCTCATCTAGTAACAAGGACAAAAGTCAGGATAAAACCAGTTCTGATGAGTCTGAGTCAAATGAGGATGAAATTGCCCTCATGACCAGGCAATTCAGAAAATTCTTGAAATATAGAAAAGGAAAATTTTCTGGTAAAAAGAAATACTCTTCAGGTAAAAGAAACACATCATTTTCTAATGCAAACTCTAACAAGAATAAAAAATCTGACGATATTGTCATTTGCTACAGGTGCAACAAACCAGGACACATGAAGGGAGAATGTCCTGAGAACAAGAAGGAGAAGCACAAGAAAATTCACAAATTCACAAACTCAGATGGAAAGGTAAGCACTTCTTTTGAAGATTTTTCTGTTGAAGATTGGCAGGATGCTTATGCTGAATTAGTTGAAAACTATACTAAATGAGAAAAGAAAATAAGCATCTCAAAAAGAAAATTGAAAATATTTATCATAACCAATCTTCAAACAAAAGAATTTGTGAACTAGAAAATGAAGTGATAGAATTGAATAAGAAAAAGAAAATCTTCTGAATCTGATTGATGAACTTAAGCTAGCCTCTCAAAAGGCCACCAATGAATTCAAAGACTTATCTGAAAAGCTGGAAAAAGAAAATCAAGATAAACAACAAAAGATTGAAGAAATCAAAATTTTGGAAAACCAGCTAAGACAAAAAGATGAAGTCATTGAAACATTCACAAATGGCAAAGATAATTTGGGGCCTTGTTGGGAACAAATATGAAATCAATCTCTCATGGACTAGGGTTTGATAAGCAAAAATCTAAGAAAGACAAATCCGGTGAAAAGAAGGATAAAGCACCACTAATCAAATTTGTTAAGGGCCCTAGTCTTGAAAACACAGAAGTCAAACAAAAATCAAGCAAAACAAAAAAAGTCCAAAAACTCAGAACAAAGACAAGGCAACCAGGTCGACACAATCTCCTGACAGGTCGACACCAGTCCACAAGAAGAAGGCTTCTGTGGCTGTAGTGTCGACACCAGTCGAAGAGAGATCGACTGCTCAACATCAACCAAGAAAAACCACAAAATAAAAAATTCAAATAAAAATCTGAAAAATAAGAAAAAGTCAAAGGAAGTCATTAATGAAGAGCCTTGGACCTCCAAGACAGCATATCAAGCTGATTGGAACAATTCTTGGAGCCAATGGTATAACAATCCATGTTGGTATCATCCTCAATTTTTCTATCCAAACTTTCTGATGTACCAACAAAATCCTTGGTTTCCACCTCCACATCTGAATTCTCATGCTCAAATGAAAAACACCCCTCCTACCAAAAACAAAAATACTGGTGTTTTCATCCCAAAAGAAAAGAAGAAAGTGAAAAAGACAGAGAACACCACAGTAATAAAACAAAAGTCAAAAACAAGTCAAATTTGGATGAGAAAAGATTTGTTAACATTGTCCAAACTTTCTGATGGTCCCAACTCTGTTTGGGTACCAAAATCTTCTCTCCACTAATTGATGTTGCAGGAAGGTCGTGCACCCAATTCAAATGTGTGGTTCCTTGACAGTGGGTGTTCACGACACATGACTGGAGATAGAGCTAAATTTTCTTTCCTGCTAGAGAAGGAGGGAGGTTCAGTAACATTTGGAGGTAAAAATAAAGGAAAGATCATTGGATCTGGAAAGGTCGGTCAAACTTCCTCAAACTCTGTTGATAGTGTTTTATTAGTTGATGGTCTTGATTACAACTTGCTCAGTATCAGCCAACTATGTGACAAAGGTCACAAAGTTGTGTTTGAATCTGATTTTTGCAAAATAATTGATTCATCAACTGATAAAATCAAATTTTTTGGAAAAAAGGAAAACAATGTTTATATGATTGACCTTAATAAAAACTTTTCTGAAAATCTCTGTTTTGTTGCAAATAAAGATGAAATTGCATGGACTTGGCACAAAAGACTTGGCCATGCAAGTTTCAGAACTTTAAATAAATTGTTAAGGCTGAATTTGGTTAAGGGTCTTCCTGAATCCTTTTCAAATGTTGAAAATCAAGTTTGTGGGATCTGTGCCCAAGGTAAACAAACCAGGAAATCTTTTAAGAACTTCAATGAGGTACTCACATTTAGGCCACTAGAACTACTTCATATGGACCTTTTTGGCCCAACAAGAATTCTAAGTCTAAGTGGCAAGAGATATGGGTTTGTAATCATTGATGATTTTACTAGATTTACTTGGGTCATTTCTTGTCCCACAAAAGTGATACTTGCCTTGAATTCAGAAATTCTGTACCACTGCCCTAACAAATTATTCATATAAAATCAAAAATATTTTGACTGATCATGGGGGAGAATTTGAAAACCAATCCTTTTCTGATTTATGTGCTGAACTTCAAATTTTCACAAGTTTTCTTCACCAAGAACTCCAGAACAAAATGGAGTTGTGGAAAGAAAGAACAGAACTCTTGTGGAAATGGCTAGATCCATGCTCCTTGAGAGTAATTTGCCCAAATCCTTCTGGGCTGAAGCTGTAAACACAGCAAATCATATTCTCAATAGAGCATTGGTCAGACCAAAAATCAAGAAAACCCCCATGAATTACTGAAAAACAAGAAGCCAACTGTTTCTTATTTCAAAATCTTTGGGTGCAAATGTTATGTACACAACAATAATAAAGAAAATCTTGACAAGTTTGATGCTAAGAGTCAGGAAGCCATCTTCCTTGGCTATTCAGAAGTGTCAAGAGCTTTCAGAGTGTACATTCTCAAAAACAAAACTGTTGAAGAGTCTCCTCATGTTATATTTGATGAAAATTCCTTTTCAACTAACACTTCTAAATCTTGCAGGGAAAAACAAGACAGTGAAGAGGATGACTTCATTGTGGACTCTTCACCAACTGTTGAGGAGCTTGAAGACACTGGTGAGATCTTGAACACCAATTCACCATCTTCAAGTGGATCAGGTAACATTGCTCCAGATTTAAGTACCCCTCAACAGGTAATTTCTGAACATCGAATTTTGAGAGATCACCCATTAGATAATATTGTTGGTAATTTGAATGATAGAGTTAGGACTAGATCATCATTTATGCTTGCTATTGAAGATGACCCACTAGCTCTAATTTCCCAAATTGAACCAAATCAATTGATGAAGCTTTATCAAGTTCTGATTGGATTAATGCATGCATGATGAACTTCATCAATTTGAAAGAAATCAAGTATGGGAATTAGTACCTAGACCTAGTGACCAAACAGTCATTGGCACTAGATGGGTCTTCAGAAATAAACTGAATGAATCTGGTCAAGTCATAAGAAATAAAGCTAGGCTAGTTGCAAAGGGGTACAATCAAGAGTTTGGAATTGATTTTGAAGAGTCATATGCCCCTGTAGCTAGACTAGAAGCAGTTAGAATTTTCCTTGCTTTTGCATCCTCCATGAAATTCAAAGTTTATCAAATGGATGTTAAAAGTGCATTCTTAAATGGATATATCAAGGAAAATGTTTTTGTTGAACAACCTCCTGGATTTGAAAATGAAAAACATCCTAACCATGTTTTCAAGCTTCATAAGGCTCTATATGGTCTTAAACAAGCTCCAAGAGCTTGGTATGACCGTTTGAGCTCTTTTTTGCTTGAAAAAGGATACTCTAGAGGAACTGTTGATCAAACCTTGTTCACAAAAATATTCAATAATCAAATAATTGTTGTCCAAATTTATGTTGATGACATAATATTTGGATCAACCAATAAAGGCCTGTGTAATGAATTCTCCAATCAAATGAAAAATGAATTTGAAATGAGTTTAATGGGAGATCTAAAATTTTTCTTGGGATTGCAGGTTAACCAAACTCATGAGGGGATCTTCATCAGTCAAACCAAGTATGTCAAAGAACTTCTGAAAAGGTTGACTTTCAGAACCTCAAGCACTCCAACACACCAATTGCTATAAATGCTAAACTAGAAGAAGACTCAAATGGTAAGTCAGTAGACCCAAAGACCTACAGAGGTATGATTGGTTCTCTACTTTATCTTACAACTTCTAGACCTGATATTCAATTCAGTGTGTGTTTGTGTGCTAGATTTCAATCAAATCCTAAAGAAAGTCACATGCTAGCTGTTAAAAGAATTTTCAAATATCTTGTTGGAACATGTGATTTAGGAATTTGGTATCCTGCTAATTGCAAGTTAGATTTGATTGCCTATTGTGATGCTGATTATGCTGGTTGTAAATTAGATAGAAAAAGCACAAGTGGCTTGTGTTTGTACCTAGGTGGGTGCCTAATCTCTTGGGCTTCTAAGAAGCAACATTCAGTAGCTCTGTCAACTGCAGAGGCTGAGTATGTTGCTGCTGGTAGGTGTGGAAACATCAACTTCTTGATTACAACCAAGAGTTAGGTTGTGTTCCCATCTTTTGTGATAACACAAGTGCAATAAATCTGTCTAAAAATCCCATTCAGCATTCCAGAACTAAGCATATTTAAATTAGGCATCATTTCTTGAGAGATGATGTAGCAAAGAAATCTTTTGAACTCCATTTCATAGAAACTGAAAAGCAGATTGCTGACATTTTCACAAAACCCCTTCCTGACAGTAGATTCTCATCCTTAAGGAGAGAACTTGGTCTTTGTAAATGTCCATTGGGATTGGGTTGAGTGTTAGGCATTTCCTGAGGGGGAGTTCATTGCATCATCATACTCCTTTGCTTCCTTGATTCATCATATCTCTCTCCACTTCACCTCTAATTCTTTTGGTCAATGAACACTTCACCTCACATTGTGTTGAACTTCTTGGTATATCAAATGGTGATTTGAAGAAGGACAAGTTCTGCTTGTCTTGACACTTTCACTATGCGAGAGTATATGTCTCCGCCAAGTACCAAGAAATGAATATGCAATTGTTGAGGGGGAGCTTTTGTTGCTCAAAGAGAATTATTTCTGATTTCAAAAACTTGCATATCTCTATTCTGATATAAAGTGGTTGAAATCCTCATCTCAGGGGGAGCTAAAGAATTCACAAGTTATATCCTTTGCAAAATTCAAAACTCTTTCTTGCATTACATCAATTTCCTTGCATGATGTCCTCATTCAGGTGTCTAGAGTCTCAAAATGATCCCTTGAGTGATCTACTACATTCATTTGTCAACTCTCACATATATTCTTCAAAACTATAGAAATTCAGATTTCTTTCTAAGACTGAAGGATAATGTGTGTCTTGATCTTAAACATTTTTTGTTTGCAATTGATGTTGGATATAGATGATATCTTTTTGTCAAAAATTCTCCAAAATCTGTCCATTCAACAGAGCAATGGCACATGTGCTGAGAAACTGCACACCTTCACAATGAATGAAGTGCCATGTAAGTCATGAGGCACTAATGCTATCTCTGTTCAAAGGGGATTAAAAATTAAAATCAATGCAAAACAAAATAAATATGCCCAATTTTTTATGATGACTGAGTAACTGGAAATATTGGCGTCTAAAAAACGTATATTTTCATGTCAAAAGGTCATCATTTACCCCTTTGAGACTTGATAATGGATAAATCTTCAGTATCCAGGGACTATAGTGTGTAAAAAGCATTAGTTCTTGAGTGAACAAGATATATCTCATTTGATAGTTTGTTTCAAAACAAAATATATGTCATTGGAGAATTTGTTTTAAAGAATCATTCTTATCCATCATCAAGTTGTTCCTTAAAAATGTTTGCTGTCAACACACTTGTTTTCAGTCTAAAAGATTTTTTTTATCTCTTTGGAATTGAAGAATATGGTAGTGTGTAGTTGATTGTTAAATGTTTTATATCCCTCAAATTATCATTTTAATGACTCAAGTCACTGAATGCTCATATCCTGTTGGATATTGTGTAAAACTTGAATTATGTTGAATTTTTGCAAAATTTAACAAATGAATTTTTTAGTCTCTTAAATATCCTTGAAATGATCATTCCACCCATTGCTTATCATTATAAAGATGTCCCAAAAGTCTCACAATTTTTTCAAAACTCAAATCCAAAATTTTTCATCAGGCCAGGTCGACACTACTCCATCTAGTGTCGACACACTTTGACTCAGGTCGACACTGCCATCCTCTAGTGTCGACACTGACCCCCCTGCCAGACTCATTTTAAACCGTGGGCGCCGGTTAAGCGCAAGTTGTTCCTGCGGGGTAGGTTATCCAAAACCCCTCTTTTCTCTTCTCCAGGTCGACCCAACGGTCACATTCTTCCTGGAATCCGGCAGGATTTTGAATCCTTTCCACCTTTTCTCTCCTCCATACCATCTCCATCCGTCGTCTCTCATTCCTCTCTCTCTCCATCATCCCTGATTCCACTCTGCTTCAATGGTGCACAAGCAGGCTCCTCGCCGTGGTGCCCGGTCAAGGGCTACGGCAAGGCCCCCTCCGACAGATGATGTTCCTCCCACTGAGAGGAGAACCAACCGTCGCCATGATCCTGCAGAGCAGCCAGGATCTTCCTCTGCTAAGAGAGGTAGGGCATCATCCTCTGGTCGAGGTCAAGGGTCCATGTACCCTAGGAGAAAAACCCTAGACTCTTCTCCTGAGATTTCTGAGAAGTCTTCATCCTCATCCTCTTCCTCGGAGTCCTCCCAGCCCACTAGGAGACCCCCTTCCAAACCCCTAAGTGCCGGGAAGACCATCCTGAAACCCAGAGCAGTGGATTTGGATGACAGTGCACTCATTGCTGCATTTCCTGAAGTTTTAAACTTCTTCAACTTTCAGTCTTGGCAGTCTTTCATATCAGAATTTCGAGTAATTTACCCTAGACTTGTACAAGAATTTTATCAAAATTTGGAATGCACAGAAGAAGGGTACAAGTCCAAGGTCAAAGGGATTGCCATAGACATGCCAACAGACATAGCTGCTTCTATTTTCAAAGTCCCAGATGAAGGAGAAGATTACCACAATTTTGAATTCAACTTCATGAAGCCTACACCATAATGACTGGTTTGCCTGCAGATGAGACTGATATTAAGCAAACCCATGTCACCAAATTCAATACCAACACCTTTCCACCTGTGTTGAGGCTTACTCATCACATGCTCACTACCATCATCACACCTCAAGGTGGTGGGAGAGATAGGCTACAGACATCCAAAGATTTGTCCTTTATTGTATGAGCAAGGACATCAAGATAAATCTCCATGTCATCATGTACCAGATAATCTCTGAGACCACTAGGGCTGATTTGCATAGATCACTCCCTTATGCAGCCCATTTGACTGCAGTTTTCAAGCACTTTGGTGTGCCTCTTGACAATGAGAAATCTGAGAAAATTCCTAAGTCCAACATCTATTGCTTTAAGCATGTTCAGAAATTCATGGGCTTTAGGATTGTTGGTGATCAGGTAAGGAGAGGGCCAGCTACAGTAGAGGCCCCTGTGGCTCAGGAGGATCAGCCTCCAATTCAAGAGGAACAGCCTCCAGTTCCAGAGGAACAGCCTCTAGCTCCAGAGGATCAGCCTCAAGTTCATGAGGACCAGCCTCCCATAAATGAGGATCAGCCTCATGTGGCAGATGAAGTTGAGGAACCTTTCATTGCCCCTCACTCTCCTCAACCTCAGCCCTCCTCCTCCATGAACCTTGAACCTGAAATCCCATCATTTTCTCCACCACCTCCAGCTCAAGCATCCTCCTCCTTTGGTGGACCTTCTGTTCCACCAGAGTTGTTCACCTTCTTAAATGACAAGTTTGAAACCTTGAACAACTCTATTCAGACCATGTCATCAAATTTTGAATTGAGGATTCAAAGATTGGAGAACACAGTATCTGCTAAGTTCATTGAGCAAAAGACAGCCTCAGATTATGCTGCCCAAAGGTTCAACAGGTTGATTGGGACAATGGCAGATGCTTCAATTGAGCTGAAGGAGCACCAACAAAAGCTGGAAATAGTTCTTCAGGGAATTTTGGCAAATTCCCAAGCTGATGTCTTCAACACCAAGCAGACACTATCTGAGATCAGCAAAACAAGACTATCATTTGCACATATGGTAGATGACTTGGAGAGCATGAAGAATCTCTCTGCTCACATAGATGAAGAGATGTCTGCACTCAAGCAAGAATTCAAAGTATTGAATAGGCCAGGTTGGTCAACTGGTTCATCTTCCTCTTCACAGCCAAGGTCAAATGACTTCAGTGCACTTCAAGCTTCAATGTCAGAAAATTCAGAGAGAATGGAGAATCTTCTGCACACAAGACTCTCAACTATCCAAGCCCAAATGAAGTCCAGTCTAACTTCAATGCAAAAGAGGCTAACGGATATTGAGACTATTTTGTTACCCATTCCTCCTCCTCCTCCTCCCCAGTAATGTATTCTTTTGATAATGTCAAAGGGGGAGAAGTTTGTTTGAAATTGTAATGTTCACATCATGAATGAAATGAAATGAATTTTCTGTGCCCATTTTTGTGCCTTAAATGTGATTGCAAATCTTTTGAATGAATGTGAATGTGATGAATGTTTGTCAAGCTGCTTGACCTTTGTGTGGAAACAGCTTATTTCTAGTAACATTGTGTCTATCATGTCTATAAATTTCAATGTCACCAAAAAATTGTTCAAAGGTCCTTGACAAGAATAAATAAAAGAAAATGAAAATGCTTAAAATCACATTTCATTGAAAATTTCCAATTCCAAATGAACTTAATGTTGCCATCATCAAAAAGGGGGAGATTGTTGGGTTGAGTGTGAATATAATTCATTTCTCCTCACATTTTGATGATGACAAGTTGTGATTTTAATGCATAACCATTGGAACATGTAAAATACATCACCTGAAATTACAATATTCAAAAAGCATGTTTCCAAGCACATTTATCATTGATATTCATGATAATATATTTAACTAATGATTTATGTGTTTATTTTCTCAAGGACAAACATTTTCTGCAAAGGTAGTGTCGACACAACCATCCTTGGTGTCGACACAATGGTTCAGAACAAAGGCAGAAATGTGAAGAAAAGTCCATCTCAGGTCGACACTAGTCTAGAGCAGGTCGACACTAGAGAGCCTTCCCAGAAGGCCTGTTATTCAGATAGCCAAAGCAGGTCGACATCAAATGCAGGCAGGTCGACACTAGATGGCTCTCCCAGAAGGCCTGTTTTTCAGATGGGCAAAGCAGGTCAACACAAGATGAGATCAGGTCGACACTAGAGAGCCTTCCCATAAGGGCTGTTTTGCTGTCTGGGACATGAGGTCGACACTGAATCATCTCAGGTCGACACTAGAGACCTCTCCCAGGGATTTGTTTTGCCAGTCTGGGAGAGTGTGTCGACACACCTCATGGGCAGGTCGACACACTCCGGAATCTCTGTGACTTAAACTTTCCCCTGGACACGTGGCACCCTAGGGAGATGTCAGATCAACATTGGATCTTGTGCCCACGTACCCCAAGGGTATCTTCCGGATACTTAGGGTATAAATACCCTCCTAATGGGCACTCATCCCAAGAGAATCTCTTTAGAGCCTCCAGAAACCTGCAAGCGGCGGCAAGAGAGTCTCACCTCCCTGTTCTTGCTCTCTCATGTGCTCCCACACCAATTCACACTTCTCCGAGCACAAGACTTGAAGATTAATCAGCATGAAGCACTAGGATCAACTTCAAAGGAGCAGATCAAGTAGAAGCCAGCGATTGTGAAGCTCTCAAGGAAGATCCCAAGATCAAAGTTGCAGAGCATAGGCCAAGGGACTTCAAGTGATCAAGATTCTTCCAATTCGGCCTCTACAAGGGAGTTTTCTTGAAGAACAAGAATTGTCAACCTCGAGTCTAAAGTCTTTCTTGTTTCTTCCTGGCTATTCTAGAAATTGTGCATAATCTGTTGCACCAATTTTCTTGAATTGGCCTTAATAGATCAGATCATTGCTAGAGGATCTGCATCTTATTGTTTTTGTTCTAGCAAGTGGTTGTGAGCCTGTGTGCTCAGGTTTTGAGTCGTCGTACTCAAGTTGTGTGGTTGAGCAGTCTTGCTCAGATTCTAGAGTAGTCTTGCTCTAGGTAGTGTGTGAGTTGTCTAACTCATTTGTGGAGTTGTCAGGCTCCAGTGTGGGGTGTGTAACCCAGGTTGTTTAGTGGATCCTCACTACGTGTGAGGGGTGGATGTAGGAGTCACGTGGTGTGATTTCCGAACCACCTAAAAATCTCTGTGCATTGGTCTCTTTGTGGTTTGAATTTTCTCCTCGTTAGATGAATGCATAGGATCGTTTGAATCTATCTAATCAACTTGTTTACTCACTCCAATTGCTTAACTCACTTAACTTTCTTCAGATCTGTGAAATTTGCTCTTAATCTAACTCTGATTCAAAGGACTTTCCAAATTGGTTTTAGCTTCCGCATTAGTTGGCATAGATCTATTCAACCCCCCCCTCTAGATCTTGTCCACATCTTTTATCGATCCTTCACTCAGATGGAAAGGTAAGCACTTCTTTTGAAGATTTTTCTGTTGAAGATTGGCAGGATGCTTATGCTGAATTAGTTGAAAACTATACTGAAATGAGAAAAGAAAATAAGCATCTCAAAAAGAAAATTGAAAATATTTATCATAACCAATCTTCAAACAAAAGAATTTGTGAACTAGAAAATGAAGTGATAGAATTGAATGAAGAAAAAGAAAATCTTCTGAATCTGATTGATGAACTTAAGCTAGCCTCTCAAAAGGCCACCAATGAATTCAAAGACTTATCTGAAAAGCTGGAAAAAGAAAATCAAGATAAACAACAAAAGATTGAAGAAATCAAAATTTTGGAAAACCAGCTAAGACAAAAAGATGAAGTCATTGAAACATTCACAAATGGCAAAGATAATTTGGAGGCCTTGTTGGGAACAAATATGAAATCAATCTCTCATGGACTAGGGTTTGATAAGCAAAAATCTAAGAAAGACAAATCCGGTGAAAAGAAGGATAAAGCACCACTAATCAAATTTGTTAAGGGCCCTAGTCTTGAAAACACAGAAGTCAAACAAAAATCAAGCAAAACACAAAAAAGCCAAAAACTCAGAACAAAGACAAGGCAACCAGGTCGACACAATCTCCTGACAGGTCGACACAAGTCCACAAGAAGAAGGCTTCTGTGGCTGTAGTGTCGACACCAGTCGAAGAGAGGTCGACCTGCTCAACATCAACCAAGAAAAACCACAAAATAAAAAATTCAAATAAAAATCTGAAAAATAAGAAAAAGTCAAAGGAAGTCATTAATGAAGAGCCTTGGACCTCCAAGACAGCATATCAAGCTGATTGGAACAATTCTTGGAGCCAATGGTATAATAATCCATGTTGGTATCATCCTCAATTTTTCTATCCAAACTTTCTGATGTACCAACAAAATCCTTGGATTCCACCTCCACATCTAAATTCTCATGCTCAAATGAAAAACACCCCTCCTACCAAAAACAAAATACTGGTGTTTTCATCCCAAAAGAAAAGAAGAAAGTGAAAAAGACAGAGAACACCAAAGTAATAAAACAAAAGTAAAAAACAAGTCAAATTTGGATGAGAAAAGATTTGTTAACATTGTCCAAACTTTCTGATGGTCCAACTCTGTTTGGGTACCAAAATCTTCTCTCCACTAATTGATGTTGCAGGAAGGTCGTGCACCCAATTCAAATGTGTGGTTCCTTGACAGTGGGTGTTCACGACATATGACTGGAGATAGAGCCAAATTTTCTTTCCTGCTAGAAAAGGAGGGTGGTTCAGTGACATTTGGAGGTAAAAATAAAGGAAAGATCATTGGATCTGGAAAGGTTGGTCAAACTTCCTCAAACTCTGTTGATAGTGTTTTATTAGTTGATGGTCTTGATTACAACTTGCTCAGTATCAGCCAACTATGTGACAAAGGTCACAAAGTTGTGTTTGAATCTGATTTTTGCAAAATAATTGATTCATCAACTGATAAAATCAATTTTTTTGGAAAAAGGGAGAACAATGTTTATATGATTGACCTTAATAAAAACTTTTCTGAAAATCTCTGCTTTGTTGCAAATAAAGATGAAATTGCATGGACTTGGCACAAAAGACTTGGCCATGCAAGTTTCAGAACCTTGAATAAATTGTTAAGGCTGAATTTGGTTAAGGGTCTTCCTGAATCCTTTTCAAATGTTGAAAATCAAGTTTGTGGGATCTGTGCCCAAGGTAAACAAACCCAGAAATCTTTTAAGAACTTCAATGAGGTACTCACATCTAGGCCACTAGAACTACTTCATATGGACCTTTTTGGCCCAACAAGAATTCTAAGTCTAAGTGGCAAGAGATATGGGTTTGTAATCATTGATGATTTTACTAGATTTACTTGGGTCATTTTCTTGTCCCACAAAAGTGATACTTGCCTTGAATTCAGGAAATTCTGTACCACTGCCCTAACAAATTATTCATATAAAATCAAAAATATTTTGACTGATCATGGGGGAGAATTTGAAAACCAATCCTTTTCTGATTTATGTGCTGAACTTCAAATTTTCCACAAGTTTTCTTCACCAAGAACTCCAGAACAAAATGGAGTTGTGGAAAGAAAGAACAGAACTCTTGTGGAAATGGCTAGATCCATGCTCCTTGAGAGTAATTTGCCCAAATCCTTCTGGGCTGAAGCTGTAAACACAGCAAATCATATTCTCAATAGAGCATTGGTCAGACCAAAAATCAAGAAAACCCCCTATGAATTACTGAAAAACAAGAAGCCAACTGTTTCTTATTTCAAAATCTTTGGGTGCAAATGTTATGTACACAACAATAATAAAGAAAATCTTGACAAGTTTGATGCTAAGAGTCAGGAAGCCATCTTCCTTGGCTATTCAGAAGTGTCAAGAGCTTTCAGAGTGTACATTCTCAAAAACAAAACTGTTGAAGAGTCTCCTCATGTTATATTTGATGAAAATTCCTTTTCAACTAACACTTCTAAATCTTGCAGGGAAAAACACGACAGTGAAGAGGATGACTTCATTGTGGACTCTTCACCAACTGTTGAGGAGCTTGAAGACACTGGTGAGATCTTGAATACCAATTCACCATCTTCAAGTGGATCAGGTAACATTGCTCCAGATTTAAGTACCCCTCAACAGGTAATTCTGAACATCGAATTTTGAGAGATCACCCATTAGATAATATTGTTGGTAATTTGAATGATAGAGTTAGGACTAGATCATCTTTTATGCTTGCTATTGAAGAAGACCCACTAGCTCTAATTTCCCAAATTGAACCAAAGTCAATTGATGAAGCTTTATCAAGTTCTGATTGGATTAATGCCATGCATGATGAACTTCATCAATTTGAAAGAAATCAAGTATGGGAATTAGTACCTAGACCTAGTGACCAAACAATCATTGGCACTAGATGGGTCTTCAGAAATAAACTGAATGAATCTGGTCAAGTCATAAGAAATAAAGCTAGGCTAGTTGCAAAGGGGTACAATCAAGAGTTTGGAATTGATTTTGAAGAGTCATATGCCCCTGTAGCTAGACTAGAAGCAGTTAGAATTTTCCTTGCTTTTGCATCCTCCATGAAATTCAAAGTTTATCAAATGGATGTTAAAAGTGCATTCTTAAATGGATATATCAAGGAAAATATTTTTGTTGAACAACCTCCTGGATTTGAAAATGAAAAACATCCTAACCATGTTTTCAAGCTTCATAAGGCTCTATATGGTCTTAAACAAGCTCCAAGAGCTTGGTATGACCGTTTGAGCTCTTTTTTGCTTGAAAAAGGATACTCTAGAGGAACTGTTGATCAAACCTTGTTCACAAAAATGTCAATAATCAAATAATTGTTGTCCAAATTTATGTTGATGACATAATATTTGGATCAACCAATAAAGGCCTGTGTAATGAATTTTCCAATCAAATGAAAAATGAATTTGAAATGAGTTTAATGGGAGATCTAAAATTTTTCTTGGGATTGCAGGTTAACCAAACTCATGAGGGGATCTTCATCAGTCAAACCAAGTATGTCAAAGAACTTCTGAAAAGGTTTGACTTTCAGAACCTCAAGCACTCCAACACACCAATTGCTATAAATGCTAAACTAGAAGAAGACTCAAATGGTAAGTCAGTAGACCCAAAGACCTACAGAGGTATGATTGGTTCTCTACTTTATCTTACAACTTCTAGACCTGATATTCAATTAGTGTGTGTTTGTGTGCTAGATTTCAATCAAATCCTAAAGAAAGTCACATGCTAGCTGTTAAAAGAATTTTCAAATATCTTGTTGGAACATGTGATTTAGGAATTTGGTATCCTGCTAATTGCAAGTTAGATTTGATTGCCTATTGTGATGCTGATTATGCTGGTTGTAAATTAGATAGAAAAAGCACAAGTGGCTTGTGTTTGTACTTAGGTGGGTGCCTAATCTCTTGGGCTTCTAAGAAGCAACATTCAGTAGCTCTGTCAACTGCAGAGGCTGAGTATGTTGCTGCTGGTAGGTGTGGAACCCAAATTCTTTGGGTGAAACATCAACTTCTTGATTACAACCAAGAGTTAGGTTGTGTTCCCATCCTTTGTGATAACACAAGTGCAATAAATCTGTCTAAAAATCCCATTCAGCATTCCAGAACTAAGCATATTGAAATTAGGCATCATTTCTTGAGAGATGAGGTAGCAAAGAAATCTTTTGAACTCCATTTCATAGAAACTGAAAAGCAAATTGCTGACATTTTCACAAAACCCCTTCCTGACAGTAGATTCTCATCCTTAAGGAGAGAACTTGGTCTTTGTAAATGTCCATTGGGATTGGGTTGAGTGTTAGGCATTTCCTGAGGGGGAGTTCATTGCATCATCATACTCCTTTGCTTCCTTGATTCATCATATCTCTCTCCACTTCACCTCTAATTCCTTTGGTCAATGAACACTTCACCTCACATTGTGTTGAACTTCTTGGTATATCAAATGGTGATTTGAAGAAGGACAAGTTCTGCTTGTCTGGACACTTTCACTATGCGAGAGTATATGTCTCCGCCAAGTACCAAGAAATGAATATGCAATTGTTGAGGGGGAGCTTTTGTTGCTCAAAGAGAATTATTTCTGATTTCAAAAACTTGCATATCTCTATTCTGATGAAAAATGGTTGAAATCCTCATCTCAGGGGGAGCTAAAGAATTCACAAGTTATATCCTTTGCAAAATTCAAAACTTTTTCTTGCATTACATCAATTTCCTTGCATGATGTCCTCATTCAGGTGTCTAGAGTCTCAAAATGATCCCTTGAGTGATCTACTACATTCATTTGTCAACTCTCACCTATATTCTTCAAAACTACAGAAATTCAGATTTCTTTCTAAGACTGAAGGATAATGTGTGTCTTGATCTTAAACATGTTTTTGTTTGCAATTGATGTTGGATATAGATGATATCTTTTTGTCAAAAACTCTCCAAAATCTGTCCATTCAATAGAGCAATGTCACATGTGCTGAGAAACTGCACACCTTCACAATGAATGAAGTGCCATGTAAGTCATAAGGCACTAATGCTATCTCTGTTCAAAGGGGATTAAAAATTAAAAATCAATGCAAAAAAAAAAAAATGCCCAATTTTTGATGATGACTGAGTAACTGGAAATATTGGCGTCTAAAAAACGTATATTTTAATGTCAAAAGGTCATCATTTACCCCTTTGAGACTTGATAATGAATAAATCTTCAGTATCCAGGGGCTATAGTGTGTAAAAAGCATTAGTTCTTGAGTGAACAAAATATATCTCATTTGATAGTTTGTTTCAAAACAAAATATATATGTTATTGGAGAATTTTTTTTTTAAAGAATCATTCTTATCCATCATCAAGTTGTTCCTTAAAATTGTTTGCTGTCAACACACTTGTTTTCAGTCTAAAAGATTTTTTTTTATCTCTTTAGAATTGAAGAATATGGTAGTGTGTAGTTGATTGTTAAATATTTTATATCCCTCAAATTATCATTTTAATGACTCAAGTCACTGAATGCTCATATCCTGTTGGATATTGTGTAAAACTTGAATTGTGTTGAATTTTTGCAAAATTTAACAAATGAATTTTTTAGTCTCTTAAATATCCTTGAAATGATCATTCCACCCATTGATTATCATTATAAAGATGTCCCAAAAGTCACATAATTTTTCCATACTCAAATCCAAAATCTTTCATCAGGCCAGGTCGACACTACCCCATCTAGTGTCGACACACTTTGAGTCAGGTCGACACTAACCTCCTCTAGTGTCGACACTGACCCCTGCCAGAATCCTTTTCACCGTGGGCGCCGGTTAAGGCTTTGTTGTACCTGCGGGGTAACACACCTTAAAACCCCCCTTTTTCTTCTCCAGGTCGACCCGACGGTCTGGTTCTTCCTGGTTTCCGGCAAGGGTTTTGAACTCTCTACATCCTCTCTCTCCTCCATCTCATCTCCATCCATCTTCTCTCATTCCTCTCTCTCCATCATCCCGATTCCACTCTGCTCTCATGGCACCCAAGCAGATTCCTCGCCGTGGAGCAAAATCAAGGGCCTCTGCAAGGCCCATTCCGGTGGATGAGGTTCCTTCCACTGAAAGGAGATCCAAGCGTCGCCATGATCCTGCAGAGCAGCCAGGATCTTCATCTGCTAAGAGAGGTAGGGCATCCTCCTCTGGTCGAGGTCGAGGGTCTATGTACCCTAGGAGGAAAACCCTAGACTCTTCTCCTGACATTTCTGAGAAGTCCTCATCCTCATCCTCATCATCATCCTCCTCATCAGAGTCCTCCCAGCCCTCTAGGAGACCCCCTTCCAAACCCCTCAGTGCCGGGAAGACTATACTGAAACCAAGGGCAGTAGATTTGGATGACAATGAATTGATAGCTGCATTTCCTGAAGTTTTAAACTTCTTCAATTTCCAGTCTTGGCAGTCCTTCATATCAGAATTTCGAGTCATTTACCCTAGACTTGTGCAAGAATTTTATCAGAATTTGGAATGCACAGATGAAGGGTTTCAGTCAAAGGTTAAGGGGATTGCTATTGACATGCCAACAGACATAGCTGCCTCAATTTTCAAAGTCCCAATGAAGGTGAAGACTACCATAATTTTGAATTCAACCTCCATGAAGCCTACACCATAATGACTGGTTTGCCTGCAGATGAGACTGATATTAAGCAAACCCATGTCACCAAATTCAACACCAACACCTTTCCCCCTGTCTTGAGGCTTACTCATCACATGCTCACTACCATCATCACACCTCAAGGTGGTGGGAGAGATAGGCTAACAGACATCCAAAGGTTTGTCCTTTTCTGTATGAGCAAGAACCTGAAGATAAACCTTCATGTAATCATGTACCAGATCATCTCTGAGACCACCAGGGCAGATTTGAAAAGATCACTTCCATATGCAGCCCATTTGACTGCAGTCTTCAAGCACTTTGGTGTGCCTCTAGAGAATGAAAAATCTGAGAAAATCCCTAAGTCCAACATTTACTGCTTTAAGCATGTGCAGAAATTCATGGGATTTAGAATTGTTGGTGATCAAGTGAGAAGAGGGCCAGCTGCAGTAGAGGCCCCTGTAGTCCAAGAGGATCAACCTCAAATGCAAGAGGAACAGCCTGCAATGCAAGAGGACCAACCTCAAATGCAAGAGGAACATCCTGCAATGCAAGAGGACCAGCCTTAAATGCAAGAGGACCAGCCTCAAGTGCATGAGGACCAGCCTCAAATGCAAGAGGACCAGCCTCCCATCAATGAGGATCAGCCTCCTATGGCAGCTCAAGCTAATGACCTAATTATTGCCCCTCATTCACCTCAACTTTAGCCTTCCTCCTCCATGAACTTTGAACCTGAAATCCCATCATTTTCTCCACAACATCCAGTTCATGCATCCTCATCCTTTGGTGGACCTTCTGTTCCACCAGAGTTGCTCACCTTCCTAAATGACAAATTTGACACCTTGAACAACTCTATTCAGACCATGTCATCAAATTTTGAATTGAGGATTCAAAGATTGGAAAACACAGTATCTGCTAAGTTTATTGAGCAAAAGACAGCCTCAGATTATGCTGCCCAAAGGTTCAACAGGTTGATTGGGACAATGGCAGATGCTTCAATTGAGCTGAAGGAGCACCAACAAAAGCTGGAAATAGTTCTTCAGGGAATTTTGGCAAATTCCCAAGCTGATGTCTTCAACACCAAGCAGACACTATATGAGATCAGCAACACAAGACTATCATTTGCACATATGGTAGATGACTTGGAGAGCATGAAGAATCTCTCTGCTCACATAGATGAAGAGATGTCTGCACTCAAGCAAGAATTCAAAGTATTGAATAGGCCAGGTTGGTCAACTGGTTCATCTTCCTCTTCTCAGCCAAGGTCAAATGAGTTCAGTGCACTTCAAGCTTCCATGTCAGAAAATTCAGAGAGAATGGAGAATCTTCTGCACACAAGACTCTCAACTATCCAAGCCCAAATGAAGTCTAGTCTAACTTCAATGCAAAAGAGGCTAACGGATATTGAGACTATTTTGTTACCCATTCCTCCTCCTCCTCCTCCTCAGTAATGTAACTTCTTTTGATAATGTCAAAGGGGGAGAAGTTTGTTTGAAATTGTAATGTTCACATCTTGAATGAAATGAAATGAATAGAAATTTCTGTGCATATCTATGTGCCTTGAATGTGATTGCAAATCTTTTGAATGAATTTGAATGTGATGAATGCTTGTCAAGCTGCTTGACCTGTGTATTTCAAATGTGTACAAATCTCAATGTCACTAAAAAATGTTCAAAGGTCCTTGACAAGTACAAATAAAAGAAAATGAAAATACTTGAAATCACATCTCATTGAAATCTTCCAATTCCAAATGAACTTAATGTTGCCATCATCAAAAAGGGGGAGATTATTGGGTTGAGTGTGAATATAATTCATTTCTCCTCACATTTTGATGATGACAAGTTGTGATTTTGATGCATAACCATTGGAACATGTAAAATACATCACCTGAAATTACAATATTCAAAAAGCATGTTTCCAAGCATATTTATCATTGATATTCATGATAATATATTTATCTAATGATTTATGTGTTTATTTTCTCAGGAACAAACATTTTCTGCAAAGGTAGTGTCGACACAACCATCCCTGGTGTCGACACAATGGTTCAGAACAAAGGCAGAAATGTGAAGAAAAGTCCATCTCAGGTCGACACGAGTCCGGAGCAGGTCGACACTAGAGACAGATTCTAGAGAAATATGTGAACAGATTGCCATCTCAGGTCGACACCAAATCAGGCAGTGTCGACACTAGATAGCCTTCCCAGAAGGCCAGTTTTGCTATCTGGGACAGCAGGTCGACACCAAATGCAGGCAGGTCGACACTAGATGGCTCTCCCAGAGGCCTATTTTTCAGATGGCCAGAGCAGGTCAACACAAGATGAGATCAGGTCGACACTAGAGAGCCTTCCCAGAAGGGCTGTTTTGCTGTCTGGGTCATGAGGTCGACACTGAATCATCTCAGGTCGACACTAGAGACCTCTCCTAGGGAATTGTTTTGCCAGTCTGGGAGAGTGTGTCGACACACCTCATGGGCAGGTCGACACACTCCGGAATCTCTGTGACTTAAACTTTCTCCTGGACACATGGCACCCTAGGGAGATGTCAGATCAACATTGGATCTTGTGCCCATGTACCCCAAGGGTATATTCCGGATACTTAGGGTATAAATACCCTCTTATTGGGCACTCATCCGAAGAGAATCTCTTTAGAGCCTCCAGAAACCTGCAAGCGGCGGCAAGAGACTCTCACCTCTCTGTTCTTGCTCTCTCCTGTGCTCCCACACCAATTCACACTTCTCCGAGCACAAGACTTGAAGATTGATCAGCATGAACCACTAGGATCAACTTCAAAGGAGCAGATCAAGTAGAAGCCAGCGATTGTGAAGCTCTCAAGGAAGATCCCAAGATCAAAGTTGCAGAGCATCGGCCAAGGGACTTCAAGTGATCAAGATTCTTCCAATTCGGCCTCTACAAGGGAGTTTTCTTGAAGAACAAGAATTGTCAACCTCGAGTCTAAAGTCTTTCTTGTCTCTTCCTGGCTATTCTAGAAATTGTGCATAATCTGTTGCACCAATTTTCTTGAATTGTTCTTATTAGATCAGATCATTGCTAGAGGATCTGCATCTTATTGTTTTTGTTCTAGCAAGTGGTTGTGAGCCTATGTGCTCAGGTTTTTGAGTCGTCGTACTCAAATTGTGTGGTTGAGCAGTCTTGCTCAAAGTCTAGAGTAGTCTTGCTCTAGGTAGTGTGTGAGTTGTCAAACTCAGTTGTGGAGTTGTCAGGCTCCAGTGTGGGTTGTGTTACCCAGGTTGTTAGTGGATCCTCACTGTGTGTGAGGGGTGGATGTAGGAGTCACGTGGTGTGATTTCGAACCACCTAAAAATCTCTGTGCATTGGTCTGCTTGTGGTTTGAACTTACTCTTCGTTAGATGAATGCATAGGATCGTTTGAATCCATCTAATCAACTTGTTTTTCACACTCCAATTGTTTAACTCACCTAATCTCTCTTCAGATCTGTGAAATTTGCTTTCAATCTAACTCTGATTCAAAGGTTTTTCAAAACTGGTTTAGCTTCCGCATTAGTTGGCATAGATCTATTCAACCCCCCCTTCTAGATCTTGTCCACACCTTTTATCGATCCTTCACTTTGATACCACTGTAACGACCTGACCTCCGAGACCCCCCGCTAGGGACCCCCGAAGGTCGCGCCGCCACCCACGAATCCGAAGACCCGGAAGGGTTAGAATTTAGTCCAGTGAGATAAGCAATGAATTCAAATAACTATAACAAAAAGTTTATACATTAATAAATAAATTAGGTATAACATTTCCCAAATAAAAGTACAGGTACAGAAAGAAAGGTGCAGTCCTTCAGAGGCATATCCCAAGGACTTGCAAAAAGGCCACTCTCAACTCACACTACAAGCGCTCACGCTTACAACTCACACTGTTGGCAATGCACAGTACAACAATCGCCACCACGACCGTCCGGCAACAAACTCCTGCGACAACGAGTCCCTACCTGAAAAGAGTAGGGGGTGAGCCTCGCGAACAAGGCTCAGTAGGGATAACCAGTCCCTTACCAGCCAGAACCTGAGATGTTACATTGAGGCATGTTCCTTATGTTGCCGGCAGTGAGCAGGCTTGTGCAGAGAGGTTCATTGCAGGATTGAGGCCAGATTTGAGGTGGGGCATGATAGCTCACATGTGTGCCACTTTGGGAGTGGTCGTGGCTAAGGCCACCGCCTTGGAGAGAGAGACCTGGCAGCCCTAGCAGCAGCAGCAACAGTAGGGAGAAGCTTCCTCTAGGACCACTCCGTACTAGCGTCCCACAGGTAGTCGTGGTAGTGCATCTTCTTCTTCTTCAGGCTCAGGCAGTTCGGGTAGTTCCGGTTTACGCTCAAGGTTCAAGTAGATGACCACTCGTGGGGGTGGTCGGGGCAAGCAGTAGAAGCGTCAGTCGAGCTTTGCAGAGCAGTCGGTCCAGCAAGGAGCTGAGTAGGGCAGGCAAGAGGTGACCTGTTACACTTGCGAATTACCAGGCCACTACAGAAGAGATTGCCCTATGGGGCAAGTACAGCAGCCATAGTAGCCAGTTCAGTACACTTAGCAGTTGCCGTAGTATCAATAGCCTCCATAGCAGCAAGCACCCCGTCAGCAGCAGCAGGGGCAGTACCATTTGTAGCCTCAGTAGTTTCACCAGCATCAACCACCTCAGCAGTTTCAACCATACTAGCAGCAGCAGCAGTTTCCACAGCACCAGTAGCCGCTGCCGCAGCCCCAACAGGCGCCACAGTGTTGGCGTAGTCGTGGTCGTGTGATGGATCTCACTAGGGAGGAAGCCGAGGCATCAAACCTGGTTATAGGTACTTTGCCTATCCTTAGTAGAGTTGCTCGTGTTCTGGTTGATCCCGGTGCTTGTCCTGGTTTTGCTTCCGAGGAGTTTTATGAGTCGTTTATTCGTCACACCCCTGAGAGGTAGTGTGACGTGATGGTCGATCTTCCATTCGCTGATTACATACGTTCCTTCGGTTACCTTGAGGGTGTCACAGTTGAGGTCCAGGGACACCAGTTGCCAGCCAAGTTGTACGCGTTGCAGCTTTGTGACTTTGACGTCATCCTTGGTATGGACTGGTTGGAGGCTCACTCTACTGTGGTGGATTGTCAATGGAAGACCGTGCGGTTTGAGATACCTAGAGTGCATGTTCTCTTCTTTCGAGGTATCTGGTCTACCCGTCGACCTTTTATTTCTTTCTATAGAGCTCATCGTTTGATCCGCGATGGTTGTGTAGCATATCTTGCTTCTGATTGTTCTTTGGAGCTTGCAGGTCGTCAGTTTTTGATGTGCCTATTATCTATGAGTTTCTTGATGTTTTTTCGAAGGAACTACCTGGGTTACCGCCTGAGCGGGAGGTAGAGTTCTCTATTGAGCTTTTGCTGATACGATGCCCTTGTCCAAGGCACCATACCGGATGGCTTCGGCTAAGTTGCGCGAGCTGAAGCGCCAGTTGTAGGAGTTGCTTGAGCTGGGTTTCATCTATTCGAGTCGTTCACCGTGGGGCATGCCAGTGTTGTTCGTGAGGAAGAAGGATGACAACTTGAGATTGTGCATCAATTACAGGCAGTTGAACTAGGTCACAGTGAAGAACAAGTATCCGTTGCCTAGGATCAATGACTTGTTTGATCAGTTGCAGTCAGCCAAGGTGTTTTCAAAGATTGACTTGAGATCAGGGTACTACTAGTTGAGGATCAGAGAGTCAGATATTGGCATGATAGCTTTCCGTTCGAGGTATGGTCACTTTGAGTTTGTCGTGATGCCATTTGGGCTCACGACTGCGCCAGCAGCTTTCATGGATTTGATGCACAGGGTGTTCAGGGAGTACCTGGACAGGTTTGTGGTCATCTTTGTAGATGACATTTTTGTCTACTCGGCTTCTGAGGAGGAGCACGAGGAGCATCTGAGGATCGTGTTGGAGACATTGCGGAGTCACCAACTTTATGCCAAGTTCGACAAGTGCGAATTTTGGCTGAGGGAGGTGCACTTTCTCAGACACGTGATCTCAGGTTCTGGTGTGGCAATGGATCCTGCTAAGGTTGAGGCAGTGTTGTCTTGGGAGCAGACCACTTCAATGTCAGAGGTTCGCAGCTTTCTGGGTTTGGCAGGTTACTACAGGAGGTTTATCGAGGATTTCTCTAGGATTGCAGAGCCGTTGACCAGATTGACCAGATCTGAGGTCAGATTTATTTGGACAGAGGACTGTGAGAGGAGTTTTCAGGAGCTGAAGATGAGGTTGACTTCAGCACCAGTGTTGGTCTTGCAGTCAGGTAGTGGAGGTTTCGTGGTCTACACTGACGCTTCAAGGTCAGGTTTGGGTGTAGTGCTGATGTAGCATGGTGGGGTCGTTGCCTATGCTTCTCGGCAGTTGAAGAAGCATGAGGAGAACTACCCTACTCACGACTTGGAGTTTGCAGCAGTGGTGTTCGCTCTAAAGTTGTGGAGGCACTATTTGTATGGCGAGGCATTCGATATCTTCACCGACCATCAAAGTTTGCCGTACATCTTCACTAAGAAAGATTTGAACTTGAGACAGTGCAGATGGATAGTGTAACGGCCCTGTATATTTATACCCAATAAGGGTCCATATCGAGATCTGTCTCCCGCGAACGGACTGAAGTCTCGCAAGGGATATCACCAACGTGTGTCCAGTAAGAATATAAAAGACCACAAGTACAATATATAACATAGGAAACTACAAATGTATATAATTGTAAACTACAATGTACAAAAGTCCCATTACAATTCACATGTCCAATTAAATGAGTACAACTACCTGGGGCATACCCCGAGGGAGCACAAGCTCAAGCGACTCAACTACTCTACTGCTGGTGGTACAAGTCTGCACTACTCCTGTGTAAACCATGCCAAAGTCGGCCAACACCTGCCAAGTCAGCCAACACCTGAAACAAACTGTAAGGGAGTGAGCCTCGACAAGTCACCGGCTCAGTAGGGACCTCCCACAAAGAAACCACAACAACATGAAGAGACCTCAACCCCAAAGGGTCTCACTGGCAACACCGGTAGCCGAAGCATAACATGCACACACAAGCATGTTAAACAACAACTAATTATAACACACCGGCTAAACCCGGTCCTCGGAAACTAAAGGGAAACATAGGACTAGCTTAACATCGCTAGTCCGCCCTACAACCAAACCACCTCGACTGCAAGCCTCACCGGTAGACCACTGCCTAGGCTACAGTCTTACTGGCAAACCACACACACAGAGTATCAGGATTGGCGACAACCAGCCAATATCTGCATACCAAACCATAACTAGAAACACACAGCACATGGAGAATCACACCGCAAGATCTCCACAGTATGCACGGTCATACCTCAACATCTCCTGAGGACGAGACTCACGTACCACAACACAACACTACCCTTGAGGGGCACATGTACCTGCTACCTTGAGGTACAACACTAAACCATAGAAATGTGCCACCTCCAGGGCACACCACAATGGTTACAACCTTAACCAGCTAGTCACACACACAAGCCACGACCAGTGGCAAACCATGAGTCAGAACAGAACGACACCACCACACGGGAATGGACTACTGGTTCATGACGTCAGTATCCAACCCGGACAACACAGCATAAGAAACACCTCTCAGTCTCGTAGCCACAGACCACATCGTCCAGCTATAGCTTCACAAGTACTCAAAGTAAACCACTGCGGAGACCAACTAACACCACACCTGCAGACCACACAGCTGCAGGTCCAAGCCTGGCACCTTTAGGGACTCCGGCCCGAGCTCCCTAAAGTGAGGCACTGGAAACACAGGACTAGCTGGGGACCAGTATGTCTATCGGTGTCTGTTCCTCAACCACGAGCGCGCTACAAACGATTGCACACCCACAAACACAAGTCGCTGCCCACAGTCGTCTTTCCCTCAGCCGGATGTACAACTCAAATACAGGAGTGTGGGTGTCCAGGAAGACGACCAAGACCTCAGAGGTACACACCGTATCGGGACACGCCCCGAGCACAACACACGTGCCTGGCTCTCCTAGGAACCTGGGGTATCCGACTGAAGAGGTATTCCGGATTAGGCACCAGACCACTAGACTCGGCAAACACACAAACCACGATATACGATCCTTTATTTATAAACCACGACATACGAGTATCAGGCTTAGCTTATCAACGGTCACCATGTGACCTCCAAGCCAACCAACGTCGACACATATATAAACCATATTAATGGGACATAACCTTGCCTGTCATTGGTCACCCGGTGACCTCGATGGCTACATACACACCACTTAACACATAACCATCACAATAACCTTTAAAGATTAACAATAAACTAGGGCTAGGTCTACACAAGACCTTTACTGCCTAACCACCATAAATCAACCTCGGAGCTTAAACGCGTCGGACATAGCCACTGCCACTTGAATCGCGTCGACCATTTCAGACGCTATTCAAAATGCTGTCGCGACAGACCTTAGTGACGCGACCAAGTCGCGTCGGCCCGACACGATGCCTCTAGACCCAAACCGGTCAAACTACAGTCTGCAGACACCGTCGCGGGTCCGTCGGGAACCCCGGGCGTATAATCCACAAAGAGGGGGGGGGGGATGAGGTGAGATGGATCGGTGGAAAATGAAAGGAAAATGCGGAAAATAAAAAGATCGTGATCGCCAGGTACGCGAGGGTACCAGATGGAGATGCAAGGTGAGGGGTGCGGGATGGAAGAATGATCGCGAGCGTACCTTTTGGAGCATTGAGATTGCGCGGGGGGTGATGTGGGTTCTTTCTTCCTCTACGAACACGGACGGCTGCGGTAGAAGGCATTTTCCTTGCTTGATTACCCTGACAAAAAAAAGACAAAGAAAATAAGGGGATTAGCCAAATAAGGCATGTAGTATCGAATCCCGAATGAATAAATGAAATGAATAAAATGGGGAGGACTCACCGGGTGGTGGTTTTTAAACCCCTAAAAATGTAGGTGTGTGTGTGTGTGTGTGCATGCATGTGTGTATGTAAAAAGGAGTAAAAGGGCCACGTGGGGCCCGGAGGAGAAGAAAATATAAAGGGGCACATGGAGCCCGGAGGAAGTGGAAAGGCAAATAAAAGGGAGAAAGAAAGGGAGGGGGTGCTTCCCCAAATATGAACGGTGCGGCGGCATTGCTAGTTGGACAGATGGAGAAGAGGAGGGAGACGCTCCCGCTTCGTTCCGCTCCGCATGAAGAAGATGATGGCGCCGGCTCCGAACTCCGAGGAAGGACAGCGTGGATTGGCGCGAGGTAGAAGATCCTCCTGGGCCGGAGTCGAGGCAGGGATTCGGCAAGGCTTCGCCACTTCGTGGAACCCCCCTTTTACAAATGATCCTCAGGGGTCAATTTATAGAGGCAAAATCATTGAATCAAGTCGGGTACAGCCGCCACGACAATAACCTGAATCGCGTCTGGGTGGTAGGCCGCGACTTGAATAACGTCAGGCTAGCACGCCGCGACATGGATTGCATTGCGTCCGGGCGGCAGGCTGCGATTCGCAAGGTCAAATTGATGAGACGTGCGCATGATTACCGTCATGTCTCTGAATCGCATTCTGTCAGGGCGCCACGATAAGGATATGAATCACGTCTGCCATGGCTGCCATGACTTGAAACGCAACGGCCATGGCCGACGTGATTACCTTAGGGGTAATTTCCGAGGCAATCGTCTCATAAATGCGCTGTCTGCTAATGAGGAATTATGATTTGACCTTTTAAATAGCGTCTGCTGACAAGGACGTGATTACAGAATTTTCTCATGATTGCGGGCCTACATGCGACCACTTTCTGGGCCATAGCCTTTTTAACTTTCAAATCGCATCCATTGGATTGGACGCCACTCGCTTTTAGGCACGTGCTGATAAACACGTCCGGCATGCACGACGCAACTTTCATGGTTGCGCCCTGCATGGCCGTCACATTAAGGTCGCACCCCCTGAAGCCGTCGCGTTAAGGTCGCGCTTGTTAGAGCTGTCGCGATAAGGTCTTGAATCGCATCCACCATCCCGGACGTCTTTTATAATGCGGCTTCCATACCCGTCGCAACATGGAATTGATGCCTATAATTCCCGAGGGGCCACAGAAATGGAGGGGAAGCACCGGGGGAAGAATGGGGTGATCCAGAATGACTGGGAAAACTACTCTTGCAAGGCAAAATGAGGGCCATTCGTGGCATTATGGTGCAATATGAAATTTGCCCACGGTGGAGCCGAATTTACGTGTCTACAGCTGCCACACCTTGGAGTCTGCTTTGCAGGGGAGTGAAGCGAAAAGACACGAAGTGGAGTGCAATGGAGTGAGGTGAAGTGAAAAGAAATGTAGCGTAGCGAAGTGGAGCGCAGCGGGAGCAGACTGAAAAGTAGACGCCAAGGTGAAAAATAGACACGCGTGAGCAATGGGGTGACTGGCACCTGATGAGAGTCTTTTCCCAACAACCTAGGAAGTCACCACTGGGAAGAAGACCTAAAGAAAATGAATGTTTGGAAAAAGGATAAGAAAAGAAAGGAAAGGTTCCACGGGTGCAAAAGGAAAGAAAAGATCAACTTCCAGCGTCGGGGAAGTACCTAAGGACACAATCCATTAGGTTGCACCATCGGGGGCATCTGCCACTACCTCTGGTGGATCCCTGGGAATAAAGACGAAAAATAAAAGGGATAAGTCTAAACAAAAGTTCTGAAGGAAATCAGCCCGGAGGCGGCTACAAATGGAGTTGGGTATTCGACCCGGAATGGAATATTTCAAGGTTGATTTCGAATTTGAGGCGCGGATGGCCCCCAAATTGGCTTGGAAGAGTGGATTTCCACTGAGATTTCAAGATGCATGTATGTTGGGCTAAAAGGAAAATAAGATTAAAAGAGGAGTAGAAAATAACCAAGGATAATATTATTACGCCGGTGAGTCAGGACCAGGGGGTATGCATGGGTCCGTCGTCCTCACATGCCAAGCGTAACGGCCTATCCGTGCGGCTAAGGAACCTCTGGGATAATCATTGTTTTTGATAGAGGGGAACTCAAATCCCAGATTCCTCAGAGCCACAAGGTCCTTGGTATGCTCTAAGGGTATAACATATAGTAGAAGGGTCGAAGGACCCGATTAAAGGTGGCGAGGAGAGAGTGGAGGAAAGATTTTGGAGACTCCAGCGGGGCCGGAGGGGATTGGAGAAGAAGGAGGGCACGGTGCCTTGAAAGAAGAAAGGAATCCGGTGGGGCCGGAGGGGAGAAAGGAAAAAGCAGGCCACGAGGGACCAGAAAGGAGGGTGCGCAGTGCGGGGCGCAAGATGGAGAGGTGCCGCGTGGGGGCACAAGAGGGAGTTGTGCCACGTGGGGCACGGGATGGAGACGTGCCGCGTGGGGCACAAGAAGGAGATGTGCCACGTGGGGCACTGGAAGGAGATGTGCCATGTGGGGCACGGGAAGGTGTGCCACGAGGGGCACAGAAGGAAGAGTAAAGAGTACGAAAAGGGGTGCGATGCCCTGTATAAGAAGACGGATTATAAAAAAGATGAAAGTAAAATGCCTCCCGTGGAGAGGGAATGTGGAGAACCCACGGGAAGGTGCTGAGAAGCACAAACGATGATTGGAAAGAGAATGAAAAAGATGGAGGAGACCCCCTGGTCTTTTGCCTTGCCCGACATTTGGGCTCTCGATTGGGGATCGACGTTCTGACCCTCAGGTACTTCCTCATAAATTTTGCCTAGCGGGAAGATGGTCTTGCTCTTCTCCGAGGGATTGAGCAGCTCTCAATGATTGGAGGGTTGATTTTCGTCAGAGTTTCGAGCGACAGTGACAACTCCCTTGGAATGTAGTGGAATGAAAGGGTGGGGAGTTCCACCGGTAGAGTTGGAAGCAACAAAATGGGGACCGTGCCCAAAGATTGTAAATTGTTTGATATAGAAGGGGGCACGACCCCTTGAACAATAGATTGTGCCAATGATTGGCGTTGGAGTGCGTGAGCACAATCTAAGAAGCTGACCCCTTCACTAGAGTGGGAAGGTTCACAATAACGGTGTGAGGAGTCATGAGAGCTTGGAGGGAGAGATTCCCTATGAGTATTTTAAAATAAACCCGATTGGCAACGGGTATGATTGGCATTGATTTAGAAGGCCTCTTGACAACCATGATTGGAGGGGAGGACTCCTGCTCGATAAATGTGCCTGATATATTAACAATGACCGGTGTGCGAGGAATACAATCTCAAATTTTAAAAAGCATGCCGGTCCCGGGGCTTCCTTCTGCTGCTGACGTAGCTTATCGCTCCTTAAAAACTTACTCTTGCTCCTTCGGATGTGTGTAGAGGCGGATGGAGGGGAAAGCTGTATGGCCTGTGGAGGCGTAATGGGTATGAAGGGGAAGATTTGCTCGGGTTCGGCTGCCAAGGGTGTTGGCGTAATGGGAGGTGTAATGGTGGGTGGAGGCTTAATTATGGAAGGTTTGATGATAATGGATGGCAGTGTAGGAGGTGTAGGTAAATGGCGTAAGAACATGACCTCAGAAGGTTCATTGTCGTAGCACTAAGTGGTTTCCTGGATGGGTTCGACATTGGCAACCTCAGGCCGAGCAACAAGCTATGATGGAGGTGGAGGTTGTTGTGGGGGCAGTTGTGGTGGGGGTATGGGAATCGGCATGGGAGCCGGAGCAGGTGCAACGTAGGGCACAAGAGCTTCTTCATTAAAAATAGGGGCATCGTAGGGCCCAGTTGGAGGTTGTTGAGTCCGAAAAGGACGAATTAGTGGACGTCTGGGCGGCGGCATGTTGTGGTAAATGGGAGTTTGTGGAGGTGTATATGCAGGGGTTGTTGTATGGTGGTGAAGGGGATGGTGGATGGTGTCCACTGATCCGTTCTTTCTCGGTTTAATTTGATCAAATAGCTCCACGATCGGGGAGTCTATTAAATTGGCTTGAATATAACGTCCCCGCTCGTAGAGCTCTTCCATCGTTTCGATTTGGTTCATGGCCAATATGTGTCTGAACCTCGGAGTAGAGTTGGAAATGATTATTTTAACTTGCTCTGACTCTAAGAGCTCATGCTGTATTCTCATGGCCATTGACCTCCAACGGTCAACAAGTTGTACAAAGGCCTCGTTGGCCCCCATCTTCTCGGATGCCAGATCTGTGATAGACAGATATGGGCTGACGCGATCTTTATACCTCTGAAGGAATTTTTTGTGCAGGGGGCGGAAGTCTCTTATCTCACTTGGTTCTAGGGAGTAGAACCATTCGAGCGCAGGGCCATCAAGAGATTTTCTAAATAAATATGCCAAGGTAATAGGGTCTTGCTGCCAACGCGAAGACTCGTAGAGAAACTCCTTGACATGGAGGTAGGGGTTACCCGTGCCATTGTACAATCGATACATTGGCATCTCCAAAGGATGTATATAAATTTGAGGGAGAGCTGGCATGGCGGCAACGGGGTCACCCGTGGAATTTGAAAGCTTATTTATTTGATTCTCCAAATTATTCAATTTCTAGAGAAGAGCACTTTGGAGCGGAGTAGGCTGCTGCTGGGCATGTGAGGGAGTACATGGGGGTGCCCTTGAATTAATGGGCCTTCCCAAGGGGCGGTCTGTTTGGACCAGAGCACGGGAGTGCAAATGGCCAGGGGGCTGAAGCGATGGAGAATGTACAAGGGAATGTGGCGAAGTCACTGGAATGTACAAAGGTGGGTGCTTGGGAGATGGAGAGGGAGAGGGAGAAGAAGAGGAAGAAGAAGAGGAAGTCACACCCTCAACTAAAGATTGGATCAAATTTAGTTGTTGAGGGGTGAGTTGATCGAGTGCATGCAGGACAGTTTGGACCATGGGATCATGGTGGGGGGAAGGCTTTTGCTGGGTTCTGATTGGAGTGAGGTATGGAGGGACATCAGATAGGCTGGTGCGCGGTGTGCGCACATAACCATAGGAGGTGGAAGGTTGTCCCTCATGGTGGTGAAATGGACGGACATGGGATTGGAAAGATTGGATGCTTGAATTATCCTCATAGTCCTCATAATAAAAATTGGCATGATAATATTGGTCCATTTTAACAAGGCAAGCAGACAACTAAGTTGAACAAAGATTAATCAATCAAAGATGGCTCAAACAAGTTAGAATGCTTAGCACTTGTTTTTAGGAGTTTCACAATTAATTAAATGGATTGAAAAATCATTGTGTCACTCCAGGTGAGTTCCTAGTTTGGTAGAGTATGGAACTTTGGGTACAACTAGAATCACCTCTCACCATGCAATGGGATGTCTAACCCGGGTCAACGGAGTGGTACCGCCAGCTCGATCCGCCGTGAGGGAATCCACGGGGTACGGAGTCTTACGGGGCTCTTGGCAAAGGTTCCCTAGTCCAATGAGATGGAATGCTCAAAGGAGAGGTTGCCCTTACCAAGAGAGATGTGTGGAGCCTAGGATATGAGGGAAGGAGGTCCCCCGACCAAATGCAAAATGCCCTGTATGCAGCAGTTATAGCAAAATGGCAGAAGGGGCGTGTTTCTGTCAGCACTGTGAATTGCGACGGGGATAGCCGCCGCGACTAAAGAATAGCATCCAGTCACCTGGGCGTGGAACTGAGAGCCCCATAAGGCTGTCAGTGCCGCGCTTGGTCCCTGTGGATGGCTGCTGGCAGAGACGCGTCAGCCGTTGCCGCTGCGACAAGAATGCGTCGGCCTTAGCTGGTGTGACAAGAAAAGTATATTGAATCGCGTCCACTGTGTGGGACGCGATTCCAAACAGGCGCCCGAAAACAAAAATGAAAGCAGTAAAAAGCAGTAAGCAGGAAAGATGTGCAGAAAATAGGGTTAAGAATATAGAGAAGCGTCGGCCTTAGCCGTCGCGACAAGGGAGACGCGTCGGCTAAGGCCGCCACGACAAGGCAGCTAAAAGCGTCAGCTTTAGCTGCCACAACAGCAAAACGAAATGCGTCCGGTACAGTGGACGCGTTATGAACGCATCCTCTGTGTTGGACGCGATTCCAACAGCCACCCGAGGACAGAAGAAAAAGTGCAGGAAAGCTGAAGATGTGTGAACAGACGAAAAAATGAAAACTATAGCATGCAATGCAGTATAAAGCAGGAAAAGAAAGGAGAGTGCCATGTGGGGCACGAAGGAGGAGGGTAATCAAAAGGGAAAATGCAAAAGAGGTCCCACCGTGATCACCAATTTGTAGACACCGCCGCGGGTCCATCGGGAACCCCGGGCATATAATCCACAAAGAGGGGGGGGGGATGAGGTGAGATGGATCGGTGGAAAATGCAGAAAATAAAAGATAGTGATCGCCAGGTATGCGAGGGTACCGGATGGAGATGCACGGCGAGGGGTGCGGGATGGAAGAATGATCGCGAGCATACCTTTTGGAGCGTGGAGATTGCGCAGGGGGTGATGTGGGTCCTTTCTTCCTCTACGAACACGGCCGGCCACGGTAGAGGATGTTTTCCTCGCTTGATTACCCTGACAAAAAAATAGACAAAGAAAATAAGGGGATTAGCCAAATAAGACGTGTAGTATCGAATCCCGAACAAATAAATGAAATGAATAAAATGGGGAGGACTCATCGGGTGGTGGTTTTTAAACCCCTAAAAATGTAGGTGTGTGTGTGTGTGTGCATGCATGTGTGTATGTAAAAAGGAGTAAAAGGGCCACGTGGGGCCCAGAGGAGATGAAAATATAAAGGGGCACGTGGAGCCCGAAGGAAGTGGAAAGGCAAATAGAAGGGAGAAAGTAAGGGGAGGGGGTAATTCCCCAAATATGAACGGCACGGCGGCATTGCCGGTTGGACGGATGGAGAAGAGGAGGGAGACGCTCCCATTTCATTCCGCTCTGCGTGAAGAAGATGATGGGGCCAGCTCCGGACTCCGAGGAAGGACGACGTGGATTGGCGCGAGGTAGAAGATCCTCCTGGGCTGGAGTTGAGGCAGGGATTCGGCAGGGCTTCGCCGCTTCGTGGAACCCCCCTTTTACAAATGACCCTCGGGGGTTAATTTATAGAGGCAAAATCATTGAATCAAGTCGGGTACAGCCGCCACGATAATAACCTGAATCGTGTCTGGGTGGCAGGCCGCGACTTGAATCACGTCGGGCTAGCACGCCGCGACATGGATTGCTTTGCGTCCGGGCGGCAGGCCACGATTTGCAAGGTCAAATTGATGAGACATGCGCATGATTGCCGTCATGTCTCTGAATCGCATCCTGTCAGGGTGCCGTGATAAGGATATGAATCGCATTTGCCATGGCTGCCGCGACTTGAAACGCGGCGGCCATGGCCGACGCGATTACCTTAGGGGCAATTTCTGAGGCAATCAGCTCATAAATGTGCTGTCTGCTAACGGGGAATTATGATTTGACCTTTTAAATATTGTCTGCTGACAAGGACGTGATTATAGGATTTTCTCATGATTGCGGGCCTACGCACGACGACTTTCTGGGCCATAGCCTTTTTGACTTTCAAATCGTGTCCATTGGATTGGACGCCACTCACTTTTAGGCATGTGCTGATAAACACGTCCGGCATGCACGATGCAACTTTCATGGTTGCGCCCTGCATGGCCTTCGAGTTAAGGTCGCGCCCCCTGAAGCCGTCACGTTAAGGTCGCGCCTGTTAGAGCTGTCGCGATAAGGTCCTGAATCGCATCCACCATCCCGGACACCTTTCATAATGCGGCTGCCATACCCATCACGACATGGAATTGATGCCTATAATTCCCGAGGGGCCACAGAAATGGAGGGGAAGCACCGGGGGAAGAATGGGGTAATCCAGAATGACTGGGAAAACTACTCTTGCAAGGCAAAATGAGGGCCATTTGTGGCATTATGGTGCAATATGAAATTTGCCCGCGGTAGAGCCGAATTCGCGTGTCTACACAGTCCACACATAGTCACGTCCGACAACACCGACACATTTCTAAATTAACCCATCTGGTCAAGCAGACACGACCCCAACGCCGCCTTAACGTAATGGACAAAACCCAAAATGCGTCGGCTCAGAGCGACGCGTTCAACATGAACGTGTCGACTGTCTTGGACGCGTTTCCACGAAACCTATGGGTTCTGCTCACAGGCCGAACCCACCTCCTCCACGGGAGAAACCACACACAGGCTGATCAAACTCCAATTCAAAGTAGTAAACACGATTCCAAACCATGGCACACCACCCACACATGCTCTTACCCTTAATCCTAAATCCAAACATGCCATTAAACTGTAAACAATGGTAGGAAGTCTCCCTACCGAAAGAAGACGCCGAAGAACGCCCCAAAGCCTCCTCGCTGACGGCACGCCCACGTTCCAAGCATCGTCCTCGCGTGGTTCCCATGCCGCACGAGCCACCAGAAGTCAAAATCCACCAGAAATCATCGGAGAAGCCGCAACAACTCCTCCCCTTCGCTGGATAGAGCAGCTTCTGCTCTGTCTGGGCGAAATGACACACTTAAAACTCTGATTGAAATCGCGTCCAGGGCAGACGTCGTGTTTAAACTCTTTAAATGCGTCCACCCAAACCGACACCACAAAGCAACCGCGAGACACGCGTCACAGAGGCAGTTCGCTGAATCGCGTCGGGCAAGGCCGACGCATTTCCAAATCGCGTCGCCTGTCTCCGCCACGTTTCAAAACAGTGAACCAGCAGTGCAAATGGGCTGGCATATCTGGCCGACACTGCTCACCCTGTGCACCCAAACCACACAAACAGCCCATTGACCATCTCTTGGTCAAGAGCACCACACATAGACCCGATAAACATGGATCCGAACGACCGTACTGTTACAGATAGAGTACCTGAAGGACTACGACCTTACCCTCTCCTATCACCCAGGAATGGCTAATGTCGTAGCGAACGCTTTGAGCAGATGGGTTTGCCTGAGTTTGTTGCTAGTCAGAGAGTGGAGGCTGTTTGAGGACCTATCTCAAGGAGTTTCTGCCCTTTGAGGTACAGAGACCGTGCAGTGATGACCAACTTGTCAGTTCGCCAGTTAGTGTACCATCAGGTGCTGGAGGCACAACAGGCAGATTCAGAGTGGGCAGATATTTTACAGATGCCAGATGTTGAGCTGGACGAGGATAGTGAGGTCAGGTTCAGAGGCAGATTGTATGTTCCCTGTGATGCGCGGCAGGTGCTGTTGTCAGAGGCACATCGGTCGAGGTATGCTGTTCACCCTGGTTCCACCAAGATGTATCATAACCTGAAGAAGTTTTTCTGGTGGCCAGGGATGAAGAGGGGAGTGGCAGAGTTTAGCGCCCGTTGCCTTACCAGTCAGCAGGTGAAGGCTGAGCATCACCATCCTGGTGGTGAGCTGCAGTCGTTGCCCATTCCCGAGTGGAAGTTGAACGACATCACCATGGACTTTATGGTTGGTTTGCTCCGTACTCTATAGAGGCATGATGGTATTTGGGTGATCATGGACAGGTTAACCAAGTTAGCGCACTTCCTTCTGGTCAGGATGTCTTGGTCAGTGTACAGGCTTGCTAGACTGTACGTGGACCGAGTTGTTCCGTTGCACGGAACCCCAGTTTCCATTGTTTTCGACAGAGATCTGAGGTTCACTTCAGGGTTTTGGCGCAGTTTGCAGAGAGTTCATGGTACAGAGTTGAGGTTGAGTTCAGCATACCACCCGCAGTTAGATGGTTAGTCAGAGAGGACCATATAGACCTTAGAGGATATGTTGAGCGCTTGTTGCTTAGACTGGAGTGGCACTTGGGAGTCCTACCTTTGATGGTAGAGTTTGCATACAACAACAGTTATCACTCAAGCATTGGAATGGCACCGTATGAGGCTTTGTATGGTCGACCATGTAGGACACCACTTCACTGGTTGGAGGTGGGCGAGAGGTAGCTTTTGGGACCAGAGTTAGTGTAGCAGTGTGCAGACACAGTCAGTTTAGTCAGACAGAGGCTTCAGGCAGCATAGAGCTGGCAGAAGAGTTATGCAGATGTCCACAGGAAGCCATTGCAGTTCAGCGTGGGTGACCATGTGTTCTTACGAGTCTCATTGACCAAGGGTGTTATGAGGTTTGGCAAGAAAGGAAAGCTCAGTCCGAGGTATATTGGACCTTTCCTTATTACGGAGAGGATCGACGAGGTCGCGTACAGGTTGAGCCTCCCAGTAGCGTTGGCAGGAGTCCACAGTGTTTTTCACATTTTGCAGCTCAGGAGGTACGTCGCAAATCCGTCACATGTGTTAGGCTACTCAAAGATTGAGGTTGCGCCAGACTTGTCAGTGCCAGAGTACCCGGTCAGGGTTGTGGACCACAGAGTGCAGCAATTGCACAGGAAACAGATTTTGCTCGTCAAGGTTGTCTGGGAAAATAGCGTTGCTGGCGAGGCCACTTGGGAGCACGAGGATGTGATGAGAGAGCAGTTTCCATACTTGTTTGAGTGATCAGTACGTTGTTTCCCTTTTTATGTTCCTTTCTGTTGAAACAAAGTTTTCTTTTAATTTTGAGGATGAAATTTCCTTAAGGGGCATAGGATATAAGACCCGGACCTCTTGGGGTCCTTAGCCCTGTCCTCTTGGTCGCGACGCACCTGGCCGTCGCATTCTGGTCACGACGGAGGTGGGCGTCGCGTTCTTGTCGTCACGTCTGGAGGTGTCGCGACTACTTTTCTGACCATTCTGACTGCTGTCCTTGTCGGGTGTCAGGTGCGTACAGCGTTGACGTGACCTGGCAGGCCGTTGCATTCTGGTTTCCCAGTCTTCGAGGTTTGACAGCCTTTTAGTGTCTCGCTGGGTTCGGCGATCACGACCGTCTTAGGGCCATCGATTTAAAACTAAGGCCGGCGCCCCCTTCTCCTTCGCCTTTCCTTTCTTCTTATTTTTCCTTCTTCTTTTCCTCTCTGAGCCCTCTTGCTTCTCCAGTGGTGCTTGGGCATTTTAGGTGAGGAGGTGACACCCCGTTCGTGTAGGCGACGTGCTCGTGGTGCTTGGAGCGAGGAGGAGGTGGCCATTCTGACGTGAAGGCCCCAACGGGTTGGCTCTACTCCTTGAGGTAGGGACCCTCGTCTCCCACTCGTCCTAGCATGCTCCCCTCCCCTTGAGATTCTTTGTTTCTCCATTGTTTTGGGGTTGTGGGGTGTGTGAGGTCTATGCTCGTGGCGAGTGAGGTTTTCCTCAAGCGTAGATTTCCTTGTAATGCATGTTTATTGTGGCTTGAGGGTGGTTTGGCTTGATTGGAAGTTTTTATAGTATTTCCCATGCTCCCCTCCCCCTATTGATGTGGTTTGTACAAGTTTTGGGGTGGTCCTCGGGAGGGTTGTCCTGGGACCCCTCTCGACTGAGGTCGCGACTGGATTATGGGTCGCGATCATGTCGCGACTAGCATGGCCGCCGCGACATGGTTGCAACACCCTAGTGTGTCGCGATGTGGTCGTGGCAGCCTGGAGCGTCGCGACATGGTCGCAACAGCCGTGGGCGTCGCGATGGTGTCGCGACGGCCCTGGGCGTCACGACAGTATCAGATACAGGTAAGTCCTTGCAGAGTTTCATTTCTCATGGAGTCTTCGTTGTTTCTGGTTCTTTCTGTACTAGTGGCATCAGTGCTAGTTCCTAGTATGGTGCTACACTAGTCGTTCGCCCGGTGCTCAGTACCCGAGGGCTTGTCCCATGAGAGAGGTTGTTACCGTCTGCCTAGGACCCCCATCCTCGTGCGCCTTAGAGGGAGCGTTCGGGGTGACGAGCGTACTCGAGTCACAGACTCTAGAGTAGAGGGGAAAACGGTGGTTAGGACAGCGGTGTCGACTCATTTGCAGAGCTCTCTTGGTTGGTCTGGGACACTAAGGACGACCGGAGTTCTACCCGGTGTAGGCCAGCCAGTCCTTTTTCTCACTGCCTCGCTCTTTGTAGCCCCGAAACCACCTAAAGAGGCCAGGCGTGGGACCATAGTCTTACCAGACTACGACGGTTATTGTTGTGTACTTGTGTTCCTGCCCCCACTCTGACGAGAGTGGAGGTTTGGACCTGGGTTGAGGATAAGACGTCGGTGGACGCACCTGACCGGTTGACTAGTGGTAGTGGTTTCTGTAGCTAGTGTCTCTTGTCCAGGCAAGATTCTCTTTGTCTACGTTGCCAGCCGTGTGGCGGTCACGACGTACATATCTACGGAGTTTACAACCGCGTTGTCTCTTTCCGTACAGTTGTTAGTTAGCAGCCTTGCTTCTGCACTTTCTCGTGTAGAGTAGAATATATAACTGCTACTATTTATATATATATATATATATATATATATATTCTTTCCCACCTGTTAGAGCCAGTAGGAGATTGGTAGTCCCCACTGAGCTTCTGTTGTGAAGCTCATCCCTTTTTTCCAGGTGAGACTTCTCAGCAGCGATAGGGCGCACGGGACCGAGTAGGCGGGGTGGGGGTCGTCATCCCCGTAGCTAGTAGTGGGTTTTCCTCCTTCAGTTGTACTTCACCCTCAGGGTATGCCCCTAAGGGCTCTGTCCTTCCCCTTTTTACTTATACTAGTTGTGCGTGTGTTGGGACTGTACCTAGAGCGATATACAGCGGTCTCGCTCTTCTTTTTACTTCCGTGTGTGTGCTTCTAGTTCATAGTTGACGTTTATTTCCTTTACATATTCTATTAGACTGGTGTTATAGCCCTTTCAGGTCTCTAGATCCGTGGGCGGTAATCGCGAGAATTGGGTCCTCGGCTTGGGCCGAGGGTCGGGTTCTTGGGGTCGTTACAAACATGGATTTCTTTGAATTATTTCTGAATCAAATTGTCTGCAATATGAATGGAAGACTACCTTCAATAGCTAGAAGAAGGGCAAAGAAGTTATATACATAATAAATTGCGAGTTCAAGACTTACTCAACATAACACTCAAGCTCAGCACAATTTAAAAGATATATATATATATATATATATATATATATATATCTGTAGTGCATAACTCTCTGTCATCAAGCATGCGAGTTGAAGAACTTCTGAATGCACGTCCAGGATGATTAAATTTGGAGAGTCGATCTGAACACACAGATTCCTCCCCATCATCATTATGTGGAGGTTGAGTACGACGAGTTTGTATGTCTGCTTCAAAGTACATCGAACAAAAGTTTGAGATTTCTTTCATAATGTATGCCTCGGCAATAGAACCCTCCACTTTTGCTTTATTTCGGACTTTCATTTTGAGGTCATGCATACACCTACATCAACAATGTATAAGACAAATGACAAACATATCATACATAAGGTGCAATTCTAAGAAGAAAAAAGTTAATATTCACATATACCTCTCAAATGGATACATCCATCTATATTGTACTGGCTCTTCGACTTTAGCTTCATATGGTAGATGTATGAGCAAATGCTCCATCGAATTGAAGAATGCAGGCAGAAATATCTTCTCCAACTTGCATACGATGGTGACCACATTATGTTCAATGTTTGCACATCCTCAAGCCTGGGTTCTGATGCACACAGAATCGTGAAAAATTGACTCAGCTCAGACAATGCTCCCCATAGAGGCGTCGACAACATGTCACGAAATGCAATAGGTAGCAACCTTTGCATGAACACATGGCAGTCATGACTCTTCATTCCATATATTTTTCCCTCAATGACGTTGACACAACGAGTAATATTAGACATATAACCATCAGGAAATCTCAACTGTTTCAACCACTGACACACTTTCTTTACTTGTCCACCTCCAAGCACATAAATTGCTTTTGGTTTAATTGATTTCCCATTTACTTCAACAAGTTCTAACTCTAGACGTTTACAAAGCATGGACAAGTCCAAACATGCATTCCCGTTGTCCTTTGTTTTACCTTTTATGTCCATAACATGTTGAACACATTATCAAAGATATTGTTCTCGATATGCATCACGTCTAGATTATGCCACACAAGAAGACTTGTCCAATAAGGTAGCTCCTAGAAAATGCTTCTCTTCACCCAGTTGTGCTCCTTCCCAAAACCTGAAAGGTGCCGTGTACTGCCCATCAGTTGTGTGATATCTGGCAAATTTTCTACACATGCTGCCATATGATGACCGGACAACCTCTCGAATATAACTTCATCTTGTTTCATTGTGTTCTTTAGGAATGCATCTTTTTGTCTTCTGAAAGGGTGATCAGCTGCTAAAAACTGTTGATGGCAATCAAACCAGCATGACTTCCCACCATGTTTAAGTACAAATGATTTGGTATTATCAATACAGTAAGGACATGCTAGCCTCCCATGTGTGCTCCAACCAGATAGCATTCCATATGCAGGAAAATCACTTATCAACCACATCAATGTTGCCCTCATGGTGAAATTTTGCTTTCTAGATGCATTATAAGTGTTGACCCCCTCAGTTCATAATAATTTCAATTCATCAATCAATGGTTTGAGATAGATGTCTATATTTTTTGTAGGACTTTTAGGACCAGGAATCAATAAGGACGGGAACAAATTCTCGGAGGAAGGTTGTATGGTGTCACGAACACTGGCCAACTGGAGTAGGAAGCCACTGAACCTCTAAATGGATTGAATCCGTCAGTGCATAAATCAAGCCTCACATTACGCGACTCCCTTGAGAAGATAGGATGAGCATGGTTGAAATGAGTTCAAGCTTCTCCATCTGCAGGATGACTCATAATATCCTCGTCACGACGTGCTCTTTCTGCATGCCACCTCATATGTCGAGCTGTCTTTGAAGACATATACATCTACTGCCACCTCATATGTCGAGCCGTCTTTGAAGACATACATCCGCTGCAGTCTGGGTGTGAGAAGAAAATATCACAATGACGCATTAGGTATATCCTTTCCTCTAGAATTGGCCCCACTTTTAGGTTTAAACCTATCATGATGGCAAATAGAACACGATACTTTATCTGCATCCTTTTTGTAATACAACATACAATGATTAGGACAAGCATCTATTTTCACATATTCAAGTTCTAACTCATTGACCATCTTCTTGGCACGATAAAAATGTGGAGGCAGCTTCTCATCTCGAGGTAACATGCTCTTGATGATGAGGAGGAGAGCATCAAAACAACTCTCACTTATATGAAATTCAGATTTCAAGTTCAGCAACTGTGACACTGTTGACAATCGAGTGTGTTTTTGACAACCTTCCCACAATGGCTCATCAACATCCTTAAGTAACTGATAAAATCTTTCGGCTCCCTTGTTCGTCACTTCTTCAGCGTATACATGATCCTCATGTACATTGAATGTGGGACTAGTGGCATCTACAACCATATCCATGTACGTACTTATGCCTTCCACATTACTAGGCTCGTGCAACCAGAGCTCCTCACCATGACATGTCCAATTCATATAACCTTCAACAAACCCTTTTCTATATAAATGACGTTGAATCTCCCATGGTGAAATCCACTTCAAATTTTTACAAATCATACAAGGACATTGGATGCAACCTTCGCTGTCTACTGCTGCACTTGGATTCCCCAATGCAAACTGAATGAAAGTCTCAACTCCAGCCCTAAACTCCATAGACACCACTTGATCAACTATTCTACGATACATCCATGAACGGTCTAAAGCCATTTTTTTTTTCCTGTGCTCAACCAATATTAACACACAAATAACTTTAAAATTCAAACTTAGAAAAAATAAATCTGACCATTTTCACACATCATTCAACGCAATCGAAATGAATAGGAAGTATATATTATTTAGATTATCACTTTTTACCCATCTGTGAATATTTGATCGCACTCAGAAGGCCATTTACTATGTGTTTGTACAATTTGCTAAAAATTTCGACAGCATCTCCCCACACCTCTTCGATATACCAAAAATATTTATTGATTAAGATATTTTCTTAAACACTTACTAATAAGTGGTTAATAAAATATTCTAAACCAATAAAGGTATATCAGAGAGGAGTGAGTAGACACACCCGAAATTTTCAACAAATACACATAGTAAATGACCACCTAATTGCGATCAAACATTCACAGACTGTCCAAAACGGGACAATTCAAGACTTTGAGTTAGATAAACACATTCTCATCATTCAAAATGAGAATGTGCACATCAATCCCAAAGTCTTGAACGGGAAGGTTCATTGACACAGGCTTAACACACTCTCGTGAGGTGTGTGTAGTGTTAAATTGCTATGCATGCATAGATCAAATTTAAATGCCACATAAATATGAAAGAAAAATGAAAACAAAATTATACATGTGAACGAGTGCAATAATAAATCAAATTCACACATACATGTAAATGAATTGCATTAAAGTAAGAAGTGAATGCTAATCACTAAACTGAAAGTAAACAATTAAAAGCAATCCATATAATAATGTTTTATTGAATTAAGTTCGAATCAAGGATCTAATGTCTATCTCTTTCCTTCTTTTAGGGGAAAAAAATAGAGAACAAAGCAAGGGAGATGAAGACATCGAAGTCTCAAAAACTGGTCTGTTTATCAATTGCCCACGTATATATGTGAGGGAAAACAGAGTCCGACTCCTAATGGACGAGAGGGGAAGTCCCACTGTGACTACTCCCCATCTGAGTTGACCTAGTCAACCTTACAAACACTAGACCCATTAACGTTTCAGGATCGAGTCGTATCCCATCATGAGTTGTTTGCATAAATTGATCATTTACCGCATAGTTTTAGAACTTTCTAAAAAGACTGTACATCCCAATTAATTGGATTATTGGACTTATTGAAAGCTATGATTTTTTTTATTTTGTAACTATCATATTGAGCATTAAATTTTAGTTGACATTGAAATAAAGTTATTTAAAAATAAAATAAGAAAGTGTACACCCCGCCAAAGGTGCACTAAGGAAAAAGTCAATTGTTCAAAGCCAACTTACCAGCAATTATATGGTGACTGTGCTGAATGACTAAATCTAATTAGTTTTGGATCACCTAACTCACTAGTTTTCTTGAACCACCCTAGTAAAAAAGAAAGGCTCCTAGCTGATCAGTTGCTTGTTTACATATACCAAGAAAAAAGAGGGTTGTTTCCTTCCTTCCCCAACTCCCCATTAGAGATAAAGCTGGATAGAGATATAAAGGTTCCATGTGCTCTAGAATTGTCAAAGAACACCACTGACTAATCAGGTGAGATCTCCCATTTATAACAGATAGTTTATTACTCGCCCCTCATTGCGCATAACGACACTAACGCTCGGCATCTCCCATCTATAATAGACAATTTCTAAGGGTGTAGAGAGTTTTTCTTTCCTAAGGGATCTCTCCAATGGTTATAAAAGTAAAGCAAGAGATACAAATAAAGGGGATCGAACAGAGAAAAGTTAGCTCTCAGTAGCCTTCAACTTATCTATATCGTACTCACTTCTTGGCCTTGTATTCCCCTTTTGCCTCTTGTCATTTCTAATTTGACCATGGGAGGATCAATTTTGGGAATCCTATTCTAGATTTGGCTTCTATGTAGGTCCTATCGAGGAGACAACTCTGTTCCCTACCTTCCAAGCTTCGCCACATCTCGAGCAACACCTCTCCCTAGTAACTTTGAAGTCAGATGTCTTAACACTTGGTGGCCCTCACGAGCTCGGCTTCAACACTCTATATACTCTTGAATTATCAATTGTGATAAAATGTTCATGGAAAAAAATATCGTGGTGGATTTCATTTATTTTTTTGATAAAAATATATTTTGTCTCTTATCTATCTCGAGCGCGCACGCGGGGAAATAAACTCATCAGCTCATCACTTGTTGTACACTAGTAGTATTAATACTCTAGAAAAAATGAGTTGCAGCTAATTAATATTTCTACTACCTCTTTGCTGACATGATCTCTTCCATTCTTATCGAGCTTTATTATATCTTAATTGAAACATATGGATGCGTGCAAGTCTATCTTTCACATTAAAGTGTATGTTAATCTAATTTTAGTATAATTTTTTTAAAAGGAAAAAAAAGTGGATGTGGTTAACCAACGCTACTCAACCAATTTCTTTTGAGTTACCCTAACTATCTTTGTACCCCTTCGTAATCCACCATAACCAAAAAATTCTATAGTTAGTTTAATATGCTCACTAAAATCAGATAATTTTTAACTTTCTTCATACATCTCTGTACTCCCAAACTTAACATGCTACTAAAGTGGTATGTATATAACTAGTTGGCATGGTAGAGGGGAAGAAAGCAAAGTGCTAGGAGCTAGAGACGAGGTGGTAGAATATGGGAAAGCGAGGCATGTAAACGTGTGGTTAGAAGTTACAACTCATGAGTTCAACCATGTATGTGTACATCATCGACTCAATTAGTTCATTCAATGGGATCTCACATGTGGTCTAGGTGAGACATCATCCAAATACTTTCTTAATAATAATAAAAAGATGACTATATATATGTATGTATATATGATCCATGGATGATGATATTGTTGAAGAAACAAGCTGAGAAAACATCCAACTTTTGCTTTGTAACTGGATTAATGTTGTAGAAGGAACTTAAGAGCGTCATGAATGCTTTGAAAAGGTTCAACAATCTTATAGATCATATGTCGTCCACCTAAATTAATTTGGGAGATCTAAAAATATGAAATTAAAGCTTGATAGAACGAGTAAGTGTATATGATCTTTCGGTATTGAGTTAATCTTTTGCCAATTAGGATTTTATGTTTATATAACCATGTGGAATATTTAGATCTTTCTGATATTTGAATGGAAAACTGGCCCCCCAATGAACATTAATTTCCATTGTTCATATTTTGGAAAAATATACAGTCCTAATAAGTTCCTTTTTTCCTTAGTTGGAACCTCAATAATCCTTCTACTTTAAGGGAAATATTTGTCGATAGATTAGATTGGCAACAAGATCTAGATAAATTTTTTGTCAAATAATTTTTATTGACGGGATAAAAGAGAGAAAAAAAAATCTACACCCCCACACTGCCCCCCCACCCCCACACAGCCAGCCCCCCCTCCCAGCCCCACACAGCAAGCCCCCCCCTCTCCCAGCCCCACACTGCCCCCCCCTCCCCCACACCGCCAAACCCCCCTCCCACACCCCCACACACCAAGCCCTCCCTCCCACCCCAACACTGCTCCCCCCCTACCCTACACCCGAATCCCCCCTCCCACACCCCACACTGCCCCTAGGGCTGTAAACGGAGCAGATATAAAGCGGATATGGATTTTTGGGTTCCGATCCGAATAGTTAATCGGATATTTCGTATCCACTTCGAGTACAATTCGAATACGGAGCGGATAATTTAATCGGATAATTTTCGAATTCATAGCGGATACAAATATCATCCGCTTAGAAAATATAAACTTAATAAAAGATATTAAGTGGTCTAAAAATCATAAAAAATTATATATATAAATATAAATATAAATATTTATTTAAAAATATAAATGTCAAAAATATTCTCTAAACAAAAGATTAGTATTAGATATATTATATATTTATATATTATATATGAATCATTAGATCTAAAATATAATGGTAAAAATAATTCTATTTCGGAGCGAATCTTAAACAGAGCGGATCACTGATCACGCGACATTGTTGACTGTGCATTTCGTTGTCCAGAGTTCCTCGCACAAGTCAATATGCGCACTTCCTCTAAACCGTCTCACAAAAATAATATTGTAAAGATGAACTCATACAGTGGTGAGAACAGGTCATATCCACGGAGAGGCCGAATAGAACTTGATTTAAACTAATTTAACTTGAAATCATTCTAACGACAATGTATTAAAAGTGAATGTGTAAACAACACTAATCAAATCCCGCACAATCTTGACAAGTCAAATAAAAGGAAAGAACAAGCTAAGTGGAAAATAAAAAAAATGGTAACACTGTACCCTCTCAATTGAGGGATCAAGTAGATCAACAGAAATCTGAAATAGACATTCTCATATGACTGGATAAACAGATTCAATCAAAGCAAGCCAAAGAACACGCTCACCTCTCCGAATGCTCAATCCAAAATAGAAAATTATGCACAGAAGCAAACTCTCATTCCAAACAATCTGAACCTTAAAAGCGAATAGCAGAACAATCTCTCAACAGGAAATTACCAAACTAAAGTAACCCTATAGCTCAGGGAATCAACAATCAACAATATCGACTCTGCACGAACACTCACTATCTCCAGAACTTAAAGATCAAACAGAAAATTAGAAACAGAAGTTTACTGTTGCAAACAGAAATTTACTGTTGCTAAATTGGAATTGCTATGAAGAACAGAAATAAAAACAAAATTAAGCTCCGGACTCCCTCAAGAATTCAAAACTATCTCTGCAGCAACAAAAATCTGAACTCACAAACTCCACTCTCCGGAGGCTTCCTGGATGCTGGACAATCTCAGAACAGACCAAGAAATGGGGTCTTCTTGGTTGCTCTGTGCCATCTAGACAGTACATACCTCTAGAGGAAGAAGAAACTCAAGAATCACCATAGCTTCCCCTGCAGTCGAACCCCCTGACAAACCGCAGAAGAACCTGAAGAACAGATGCTGAAGGAAATTATAGAATAAAAAATGACAGAAAAAAGGAATCCTCACAACTCTCACATCTGAACCTCCTGAACTATCGAACTATCTTCCACTGCTCAACCATCCAACCAAGAACAGAAACACTGAACAAATGCAATGGATCGAAGCAAGTAAATGCAGAATAATTGGACAATCTAAATCTATAACAAAATGGAAATTGCTCCCAGCAGCCCCTAGAATGTCTCGGCACCCCCCCCCAATCTCCAGAAGAGGGGAAGAAGCAACAAATTCTAAAACATAGAATAACTGGAAGAACAATCTCACTGGATCAAACTTTAAACACAGAAATAATGGGAAAATTCCATTGGATCCTCCACAGCAGAAATAAAAAGTTGGACTAAAAGAGATGAAGAAGGAATTAAAACTCTCCTCCGTCGAACCAGAGAAAGGGAAAACTCAATTCCCAAAAATTCTAAACCCCAACCCAACAACTCACAGCTCTGAATACAAGAAAAGTAAAGGATGAAAAACCCAAAAAAAATCGAACCCCAGCCCTCTGCTCTACATAAACAGAAATTACAGAAAAAAATTGAGACTAAAACCCTGAGAAATTCCTACTTGCCAAGCCCCCGGAGAAGAGGACCTCGGGTCTTTATATAGGGGCTATGGCCCTTCCAGGCGCCTCTGCTCTGCATCTCTTCCCGCGTTCACCACGCACGAGATCGGCACGTACCAGATCGACACATGCTCGGATGGCCTGGCAAGCCCCTCAGCGCCATCACTGCACATACCTTCTGCACCAGGATCGCCAGCACAGCAGGATCGCCAGCGTAGCTCAACTCGCTCGGCCTCTGCACGCCACCCATCCGCAGGCACGCCACCCAGCCGCCAACTCAGCACACCATCATGGCCTCCATCTGTACGAGCCCTCCGCCAGCCCCATCTGCCCTGGCCTTCACAGCCCCGTGCCCAGCCTGCCTTGCTGGCCACACCCATGCCGGATCCAACAGGCCGCGCACCGCACCCGACCCAGCCGCATGCGCCATCTGACCGCACACACCTCACCTCAGCTGGCCTCTGCACATCCCAGCTTCAGGACGCCGCCACCATCTTCTGCGCAGGGGATCCGCCTCAGATGTAGCTCGGCGGGATCCAGCTACGCACCGCCACCCTGAATCCGGCCCAAACCACCTCTGGACAGCTTCTTCCATCAGCGCCACTGGTCTGGCCGCCAGAGCCATTTCCCAGCTCCGCTGCACAGGATGCCTGCAGAGCACCCAGATCCGGCACCAGCTTCTTCATGAAGCTTCCACCTGGTGGGGAGTATAAGAAAAGGGAAAGAATAGGTTAAGTGGGGTATTAAAAAAATGATTTTGTTTATTTAATGGGATTGAGTTGGGTATATTTAAAATTTGATTCATTAATGTTTGTAAGAATGCTTATAAGAAAGTCAAAGATTTATGTACAAAGTATTTGTAAAAAGAAAATACTTTTTATTAATCAAATTATTCACAAAAATGATTGATTTTATTAAATGAAAAAATATCTAATTATGTATTCTAGCAAAATTAATAAGCTCAAAAACTTATTTAGGGATGTAATGAAAATTAAACTCGAAATGTACGTTATTTTTAGACAACAGATGTCTAACTCAACTACATGTGTGGAATTTAACGCTAAATTATTTGCAATTATCACTCCCCCCTACTTGAACATTGCTAGTCCCTTAGCAATGAAAATTACTCCAAATGTAGGACTAGAAGGTACAATGTCTCATGCTAAACAACCATCATGTAAAAGATTAATGTAGAGATATGTCTTTCCTAATTGTAAAGGCTTATGGCAAGAAATTAGTGCACGAGTGGTAGCTCACTTAAGAGTTCACATCAGCCCTTCTGAAGCTTCTTTGTTTCAGCTAGTATTTGAGATTAGATTAATTCGAGGGATAAGAAAAGAGTTGTGGAATAAGATCCTTGCTCAGTCAGATTGGGTTGTTTCTCTTAGTTCCATCTTGCCCATCTTCCTTGAGGATTATTTTGTTCTGAGCTGAGGACTTTGCCTCTTTATTTGCACTTTGTGCACTCAGATTTGTTTCTTTTTCATCCATAATGCTGCACAACCCATCACTTTTCAAGAGTAGCGAGTCCAACTTTACTCAGATCCGGGGCATTTTTCATGGATATATTTTTCTTTTGCTTTTGCCTTTTGCTTTTCTTTTCTTTTCCTCTTAAAGGAAGGATGGACAGTCAGGTTCCTTGATCACATGCCTTCACTTCCTTCGCAATTCACTTAGGGGGAGGGGAGAAAATCAATCACCTCTCTCCTACTAGCCTTGACAAATTTGCTACATTCAGGTTCAGCTAGTCTAAGTGGCTGTGTAGTGTGTGTTATGAAAACTTCTTGCCATAAATCCTTACATAAGGTAGACAAGAAGTACATGTAACCCTTTACTAGAGGCTACCTAACATGGATACTTGTAAGGGAATGTGACAATCACAAAATTTTAATAGTTAAAGATCAGACACATAGTCTGAGTTTCGCAATGCCTGACATTTTTATTCAAAGATGAAACATTGTGAAATTTTATTTTTATTTGCATATGTACAAGCTAAAAGAAAAATGAAGCAATGGTTAGGGTGGGGACTATGAATGTATGCCTATTCTACTTATCCCCCCTACTTATTTGCAAGAAAAGAAAGTAAGATAGAGAATTACCTGATAAAGGAAATCTGTACACTTGGGTTGCCTCCCAAGAAGCGCTAAGTTTATTTCGTCTTCAGCCGGATGCAATTAGGGTTCGTTTGGCTCAGGTACCTTGGTAGAATCTGTTTTTAAGAAAAGTGGGCTTTCAAAGAAATGCTTTAATCTTTGCCCATTAACAATGAATGATTGTTCAGTTTTAGAATCGAGAATAATGACAACACCATTGTCGTAAGATCTGACAACAATGTAAGGACCATCCCATCGGGACTTCAATTTTCCCGAAAACACATGAAGCCTGAAATTAAACAACCAAACCTTATCATGCACTTGAAAAGTTTTTCTATGAATTTTCAAGGCTTCAATTAGTTTCTTCTCATGCCCTTCATCAAGGTCGCTAGCAATTATGATGGGCCAAGTCTCGTTCTCTCCTAGAAAGATGTATTTTAAATTAACAGGGAGTGGTTTTAGCTCAACCTTAGGAGAACATTCTAATGGAAATGATAGATCATTGTTCTGAAACATAGAACTAAGTTGTCCTTCCTCTCCCTCAAACCCTAGAGCACAGGGTTGGTCTACTGCTTTTTCCTCACAAGATTCTTCCAAGAGTTCTTCATTACCAGTTGGTTTGCTTTTAGTTTTTGGCTTTAAAACTTCAAAAAAAGGGACTCTTGGAATGTAATGACTTGGGTCTTCATTTATTTTGATTGTGTCTAGAGGCTCTTCAGTTATTTTCTCTTTTCCCTTAGATTTTTCAACATTCTCTTCAACCTCTTCTTTAGTTTCAATTTCATTCTCTTTATCCTCATTCAATGTTGACATGTGTGAGTGAGGATTTGTTATGATGTTTCCACTTCTTAAAGTAGACACTGTTTTCATATTTTCCACTTGGGGGCCCCTAGCCTGGGCAAAATGATGGTCCTGTTGTATAAGTTGATTTTGAATTTGTGGTGCTGGAATGTTTTGGACAAAAATTTGTTGTGGGTTTTGTGGTGGAGGTACATTTGGTCTAGCAGATGGTCTGTACCCCTGAGCCTGATGGTTTTGCTGGTTCTGATAAAATTCAGAAGAGTTGTTCCTTGGGTTTTCTATAGTTTGACTTGGTAACTGACTCAATTCCCTCCTACACACATCAGCAATCTGAGACTCTATCCTATCCAAATTTTGTTGAATATTTTGGTTTTGATTTTGATTTTGTTGCACAGTTTGGCATAGAGTCGCCATCATGTTTTGAAGTTGATTCATTTTATCTTCCCAATTGGGTTGAGAAGATGGTGGTTGATTGTATGAAGGTTGCTGAAAATTGGTATGAACAAATTGATTGAAGTTTTGATTTCCATTGAATTGTGGAGGTCTGGAATAAAAAGATTGGTCAAATCCTGAATTCTGATTGGGATAGGATTGATCGTACATGGATTGCTTGAAAGAAGGCTGAGAAATTTGTTCAGATTGATTTTTCCAAGAGAAGTTCGAGTGGTTTCTCCAACCAGGATTGTATGAGTTAGAATATGGATCATAAGAGGGTTTGTAGAAACCTTGGTCAACTTGAATTTGTTCTTGGTAGGCCATGATATGAAAGAGTCTCTCAATCTCTGCGATAGGTTGAGCCAAATCTAAGTCCTGGGAGCGTCTACCAAGCATACACAGTTAGAAAGCCCTCTATTTATGATTTTTGAATTTTTAAGATTTTTATTGATTTTTTGATGAATTTTTATGAAAACACAAATAAAGAAACACTTTCACAACAAATTAACCTAAACACTAAGTGTTCCTTGGACTTTATGTTATTTTTCTCAAAATCAGATTTATACTTGCTTAAGTCCAATCCTACTCTTCTTGTACCGGCCAGGTAAGAGGTGGAGTAGAGGGAGGCCCCCCTTGCTTTCGCAAGGACCCAATTAAGTAACCTCTAGCTCACTTAAGCATAAGCTTCTTAACCTCTAATCCTAGACACGAGACTTAAAGAGAAGTTTGAATTTAAGAAAGAACAAATCTAAATATGAACCCTAAGGCCACGTCTACTGGTTTTTATTGAAAGTTTAGGTAAATGCAAGAATGTGGAAATTTTTTTTGTGATTTTTGGGCAAAGGAAAGGGTGATGAAATCCCTCACCTTATCTTTTTATTCTAATGGGTGAAGCCCTTAAGCAGTCCCATTTAAAAATGTGAAGTGCAACAAACAAGTTTGAACAATGGATTTTCTAATGCTAAGTCTAATGCATGAAACAAGAGTTAGAAACCTTACCTTTCCCCCGCACTCTTCAATGCAAGAAAAGAGATGACAATTAAAATGACAATTAAGATGATGAATGTCCTAAAACATGAGATTCTAATCTTGAGAAATGAAATTTTTATTTACAAACAAACGGCTAATATGAAAGAGCGATTTGGAAAATTTTTTAGATTTTAGATTTTTTTAATTTTTATTTGGTTTTTAAACTGAATGAAATAAAATTTAACTAAGAAAATATGAAGTGGTACTATAGACTAATGCCAAACCAATCAAACCACCAAGAGGCCAATTATTACATGCCAACGTGAAAGAAATCTCTGTACATGCACAGAGAATACATCAAAGCCTCACTACAAAGTTCACTCACACTCTTTCTATCTAAAATTCGGAATTAAAAGCAATTAAAAAAAAATTCAGCAAGCTCCTCCTCCAAAGGGCTTCAAAGGTCAAGCCCAATATCCAAGTTCCTCTCCTTGTGCAAATCTGAAATGAAAGCCCAACAACAAGTCAATAAAAAGCCCAAAGCAAATGAAATCAAATCAAAAGCAGAATTAAATCAAACTCTAATGCCTCCCCGGCAACGGCGCCAAGATGATCGCGCGACATTGTTGACTGTGCATTTCGTTGTTCAGAGTTCCCCGCACAAGTCAATATGCGCACTTCCTCTAAACTGTCTCACAAAAATAATATTGTAAAGATGAACTCATACAGTGGTGAGAACAGGTCATATCCACGGAGAGGCCGAATATAACTTGATTTAAACTACTTTAACTTGAAATCATTCTAACGACAATGTATTAAAAGTGAATGTGTAAACAACACTAATCAAATCTCGCACAATCTTGACAAGTCAAATAAAAGGAAAGAACAAGCTAAGTGGAAAATAAAAAAAATGGTAACACTGTACCCTCTCAATTGAGGGATCAAGTAGATCAACAGAAATCTGAAATAGACATTCTCATATGACTGGATAAACAGATTCAATCAAAGCAAGCCAAAGAACACACTCACCTCTCCGAATGCTCAATCCAAAATAGAAAATTATGCACAGAAGCAAACTCTCATTCCAAACAATCTGAACCTCAAAAGCGAATAGCAGAACAATCTCTCAACAGGAAATTACCAAACTAAAGTACCCCTATAGCTCAGGGAATCAACAATCAACAATATCGACTCTGCACGAACACTCACTATCTCCAGAACTTAAAGATCAAACAGAAAATTAGAAACAGAAGTTTACTGTTGCAAACAGAAATTTACTGTTGCTAAATTGGAATTGCTATGAAGAACAGAAATAAAAACAAAATTAAGCTCCGGACTCCCTCAAGAATTCAAAACTATCTCTGCAGCAATAAAAATCTGAACTCACAAACTCCACTCTCTGGAGGCTTCCTGGATGCTGGACAACCTCAAAACAGACCAAGAAATGGGGTCTTCTTGGTTGCTCTGTGCCATCTAGACAGTACATACCTCTAGAGGAAGAAGAAACTCAAGAATCACCATAGCTTCCCCTGCAGTCGAACCCCCTGACAAACCACAGAAGAACTTGAAGAACAGATGCTGAAGGAATTTACAGAATCAAAAATGACAGAAAAAAGGAATCCTCACAACTCTCACATTTGAACCTCTTGAACTATCGAACTATCTTCCACTGCTCAACCATCCAACCAAGAACAGAAACACTGAACAAATGCAATGGATCGAAGCAAGTAAATGCAGAATAATTGGACAATCTAAATCTATAACAAAATGGAAATTGCTCCCAACAGCCCCTAGAATGTCTCGGCACCCCCCCCCCCCCCCCAATCTCCAGAAGAGGGGAAGAAACAACAATTCTAAAACATAGAATAACTGGAAGAACAATCTCACTGGATCAAACTTTAAACACAGAAATAATGGGAAAATTCCATTGGATCCTCCACAGCAGAAATAAAAAGATGGACTAAAAGAGATGAACAAGGAATTAAAACTCTCCTCCGTCGAACCAGAGAAAGGGAAAACTCAATTCCCAAAAATTCTAAACCCCAACCCAACAACTCACAGCTCTGAATACAGGAAAAGTAAAGGATGAAAAACCTAAAAAAAATCGAACCCCCAGCCCTCTGCTCTGCATAAACAGAAATTACAGAAAAAAAATTGAGACTAAAAACCTTGAGAAATTCCTACTTGCCAAGCCCCTGGAGAAGAGGACCTCGGGTCTTTATATAGGGGCTATGGCCCTTCCAGGCGCCTCTGCTCTGCATCTCTTCCCGCGTTCACCACGCACGAGATCGGCACGTACCAGATCGACACATGCTCGGATGGCCTGGCAAGCCCCTCAGCGCCATCACCTGCACATACCTTTTGCACCAGGATCGCCAGCACAGCAGGATCGCCAGTGTAGCTCAACTCGCTCGGCCTCTGCACGCCACCCATCCGCAGGCACGCCACCCAGCCGCTAACTCAGCACACCATCACAGCCTCCATCTGCACGAGCCCTTCGCCAGCCCCATCTGCCCTGGCCTTCACAGCCCCGTGCCCAGCCTGCCTTGCTGGCCACACCCATGCCGGATCCAACAGGCCGCGCACCGCACCCGACCCAGCCGCATGCGCCATCTGACCGCACACACCTCACCTCAGCTGGCCTCTGCACATCCCAGCTTCAAGACACCGCCACCATCTTCTGCGCAGGGGATCCGCCTCAGATGTAGCTCGGCGGGATCCAGCTACGCACCGTCGCCCTGAATCCGGCCCAAACCACCTCTAGACAGCTTCTTCCATCAGCGCCACTGGTCTGGCCGCCAGAGCCATTTCCCAGCTCCGCTGCACAGGATGCCTGCAGAGCACCCAGATCCGGCACAAGCTTCTTCGTGAAGCTTCCACCTGGTGGGGAGTATAAGAAAAGGGAAAGAATAGGTTAAGTGGGGTATTAAAAAAATGATTTTGTTTATTTAATGGGATTGAGTTGGGTATATTTAAAATTTGATTCATTAATGTTTGTAAGAATGCTTATAAGAAAATCAAAGATTTATGTACAAAATATTTGTAAAAAGAAAATACTTTTTATTAATCAAATTATTCACAAAAATGATTGATTTTATTAAATGAAAAAAATATCTAATTATGTATTCTAGAAAAATTAATAAGCTCAAAAACTTATTTAGGGATGTAATGAAAATTAAACTCGAAATGTACGTTATTTTTAAACAACAGATGTCTAACTCAACTACATGTGTGGAATTTAACGCTAAAATTTTTGCAATTATCAATCACCTATTTCCGTATGCGCTCCGTTTATTATCCAGATAATATCTGTATCTGAAATCCGCTCCGTCGGATATTTGTTAATCGGATAATATCTGAATAATCGGATACAAATTCGAATCGGATCCGGATATTATCCAGATCCGTTTACAGCCCTAACTGCACCCCCCTCCCAACCCCGCACTATCCCTCTACCCCCACACAATAAGCCCCCCTCTCCCACCCCCACATTACCACCCCACCCGCCAAGCCCCCTCCCCCACTGCCGAGAACACCCCCCCCCCCCCCACACTATCGGGAACACCCCCCCTCTCCCACACCCCACACATGAACATACATAGGCACAGAGAGAGAGAGAGGGCAACACACAAGCACACACACACACATAGGCATAGAGAGAGAGAGAGAGAGCGCTTACTGACTATGCGGTAGCTTCTCTCCAGATGGCGACGACGTGGAGCTCTGGCCAGAGGCAAGACTGATGGCACGATACCGGCGATGAGGAGTGAAGATGGTGACCGGACAACAGCGGCGATGCGGATGACGTTGGTGATGTGGAAGATGGCGACGACACAGACGGCAACGACGACATGACGTCTCAGCGGGGCGATCCCGGCGGGCATCTCGACACATGACAGAGCAAAAGAGAAGAGATAGAGCGAGAGAGGAGAAAAGAGAAGGGGGAAGAAGAAAAAGGGCAGAAATAGCGACCTAATAATTCGGTCGCTATTCAGTCCCAAATCCTGCGGGAGTTAGTGACCGAAATAAATTCAGTCATAATTTATTCACAAAGTAGGGACCGAATTGTGACCGAACAAAATTCGGTCACTAAAACCATGTGTTGGTGCATTTAGGGATGAAATCCTGTGATTGAAATAATTCGGTCACAATTCGGTCTCCAATATAGAGACCGAATTGTGACTGAAGTAATTGAGTCACAGAATTTCATTCATAAACACGCCAACTACATGGACTTAGTGACCGAATTATAGTCAGTCACAATTTGATCTCTGTTTTGGAGACCAAAATATTCAGCAACAATTCTGTTGCTAATTTGCGACTGAATTGTGAACGAATAGGCTTCGGTTACTAACTAGGAGTATTAGTGACCGAAAATTTCAGTCACAATTCGGTCTTCGGTGTGAGACTGAATAGTGATTGAATATTTCGGTCTCAGATGTGGTCTCTAATGCCTCTTTTTCTTGTAGTGTTAGTGGTGTTTCTGAAGCAGAAGAAGACTAACATGAGGCTAAGTCCAAAATCAGACGACCGACCTGGTGAAATCGGTCAACCAATTACGGGAACGTAGTTTCCATGTTTTGATAGGTCTCTTTCAAAGTTTGGATTTGGACGATATTTCCTTGTCTTTCATGGCTAAGGTCAAGTCTTTGGCAAGTGGGTATATAAAGGGAGGCCTTTTCATGTGTGTAGTGGAATACACATAGTTGGAGAACAAGATTTGCATCCAGGCTAGGGCAAAGGATGAACTAATAGATCAGAGCACTTTTCAGGCAATTTCTTCAAGGGTAGCTATGTAAGTTCAAGGTGGTGGATGGTCAGAAGATCATGCATCCATAGTGCAACATCCCGGAAAGCCTGTGCAAGCTTTCGTGTGCTTCTTTGACGTTTCTCAACCACGCCAAAACAGGAGAATTCTGAACTATGAGTTTTATCTTTTTTCTCTTGTTCTTGGGTTGAGATTTGTACTTCAAGTATATTACACAAACATCATTGTGTGTGTGTGCTCCATTTGTGAGCACGTCTTTGGTTGGTGTGTAGTGCATGCTATGCATACATATCGGGTTGTCTCATCCTTGGGAAACGAGGTGGGGTTTGTGTTGTCCCCGGAAACAACCTTGTATGTGTGAGGCTTTGTAACTTGTAATTGGGAAACAAGTTAGTGAAAATCCTCACGGGGTGTGGGGTAGTAGACGTAGGCGCACACAAGAGTGTGTTTTCCGAACCGCTCTAAATCCTACGTGATTTTATGGTTTGCATCCATCTCTTCTATCTCCATTCTATGCACGTTAGGATAGTCAGTTTCATCTATATATTTGTTATATTTCGCTGTGCATCTAGCTTAATAGATTTGCTTGTCTAAGTCTGATCTATTCAGTGTAAAAGATTTTTTGAATAGGCGATAACCAATTCACCCCTCCCCTCTTAGTTGTCCATCACAACCTCACTTTTCAGGGCCATCACCTTCCATCTGGTACCAACAATGTTAAATTGTTCGGGATTCCCCCTAGGGCTAGACTGGAGCCCTCAATCTAGCATTGGTCCACTTATTGGCTCCACGACCTTAAACAAGTACTTGCTGACAATTCCAATTTTCACTTAAGTGGACAAGAACTTCATGAGTTGGTTCAAAGCATGGATAAGGATCTCAAGAAAGTAGGTAGGTGTCAATAATAATTAGATTAGAAAAAGGAAGATAGGTTGAGATTAACTTAGAGTCATACAAGTTGGAGTTAGGGTTGAAATATTAGGTAAATAATGATATTTAGTAGTAGTAATTAAATCTTTAAGCAAAATGAGTTTACCTTAACTCCACTGTACATTTTATTAAAGTGATTTGAGGAGTTTAAGATTAACACGATGGAGGGAAATCCAAGAATACTCTGAACCTGGGCTTTATTAAACACATGATTGTGGCTTCCACTCATATAATAGGAACTTAGTTAAGAACTAATCATGATAAGAAGAATCAAGGTAACAACAACTAGTCATGGAGTCAACATCACAAATTATAACAGAACTACAAACGGTAAATAAGCCATGAAAGATGTTAATCACGATTCACAGGAACAGTTCATTAGGAACTCATTTAATATTATTTTAGCTGAGATCATTAACACTTAATCTTATATTCACTAAGTTAATCAATAACTATACTCAAAAGATTAACAAGCATCCAATGAGATATTAAACTTATGAAGCACACAAGAATGCGGTAAGGAACACAGAAGGGAGTTACACAAAGATTATGTCTAAACTAGGGTTGTTAACATTATTAACTACTACAGATGACTTAGAAAGAATCATAAGAAACCTACATGAAGATCTAGAGACTGCTAAAGCTTCACGGTAGGGGAAGAAATCAGATTCTATTCCGACAGAGTTCCAGCATATTCGAATGTTTTGACTCGACAATCTGGCATAATCCTGGCATAGAGAAGGATTCTGGGGAATCAAAGTAACAACATTCTGGCATAGAGAGGGATATCAATAAACTGAATCGGAAGCATTCCGGCATAGGGAGAGATATCGAGAAACTGAACTAACAACATTCCAACATAGAGAGAGAGATATCGAGAAACCAAACCGACAGCATTCTGACATAGAGAGAGATATTAAGAAACACTCCGGTAGAATCTTTGGTATAGAGGAAAACACTAACTCACTAACTAAAGACTTAGAGATGACCAGATGAACCTACTTGAACTCTCTGAAGGCTGCATACGCTCTAAATATTAAATCCTTCTTGATCTTTCTTCTCTCTCTTCTACTTCTTGGCTTACTCTTCCCTCCTACCCTTCACTTGGATGGTATGAAATGAAGAGAGGAGGGGGCCTATTTATAGGCCCCCAAGGTCCGTCATGTGAGGTCTAACCATGGTTAGATCATGGGTTAAACATGGGTTTAAGGAGGGTTAAACTAACTAGGGTTGGCTTAACTAGGTGTGGCAGTGTTTTCCTATTTGGGCTGGAACCAAACGGGCCTCCACTATGAGATGAAGGGAAGACGATCGCCAATGCGGACGGTAGCCTGCAAAAACCAGAATAGGATCAAGGGGCCCGGTTGAAGAACCGGGGTGAACCCTCCGATGCCTAAGTTAGGTGACTATAAGAAGGCTTGAAGAAGAAGGGTTTGCTGGTGTGTGCCTCGCGTGGAGGTGAGTGTTTGACTAGGGTTGCGTACCTTTACATGGGAGTCACCTGTGCCTTTTATAGGCGAAGGTTCTGAAGGGTTGGACATGCCACCCTTTGATGACGCCAGAAAGGGCGCGTCGATTGGCGTCCTTAGTGGGGAGTTACCCATTGAGGCACCCGTTGAGGGGCCCTGCAGTTAATGCTCCCCTTGATCGTGGGGCACGTGCGGTGCTGCCGTGGTAACCGCTGCTAGGAGGTGAAGGGGACTTTCGGCCCTTTCTGGTCGGAAGGTACCGAACAGGCTGCCCGCTTGGTAGATGGACCGGCTGTTCGGTGCCTGGTGCCAAGAGGCACAGCTTGTGCTGATGGGAGGCGGAAGCGTGCTTCGAGTAGGACCTGTTCGGTAGGCGGTGCTTGAACCTGAACAGACTGCGGGGCGTCTGGAGATAGTTCTTGGGACTTGGAGGTGTCCTGACGTAGAGATCGTGCTCGGAAGCCCTGGTCGTGCCCGAATGCCTTGGGCTATACCTGAGGACACGTGGCGTCTTGCTAGGAGGTCACGCCTGCCTGCTGGATCATGATGGGTCGTGCTAGGCCCTGATGGGCCCTGCAAGCCTAGGGGGCTAGAAATAGCCACCACACTTGCCCCCCACTCTCTCAAGCCTGCTCAGATTCTGGAGTACCTTGAGAGAGGAGGTCTGCTTGGTTTGTCATTCGTATTAAATGCGATGTTGACCTTGGTAGTGCGAACGGTGCCAGGGTGACGTCATTTGAAATCTCTCTTCACGGACAAAAAACCCATGATGGCAGAGGTGACGTGTCGAGCGGTGAACTCTGCACAGCGTGCTCGAACAGATTGTTGGGAGCGGGGAGCCGCCCTTTTTTCACTTTGAATTCCGCGCCTCTTCCTTATAAGGAAGAGGGGGGAGGAAGGCGGGGGCTCACGCCTTCCTCCTTTCGAAAGAAAGCTCTCTTTTGCTTCGCCTCTTGCCTTCGTCTTCTTCCCCGTGATCCCAGTCATCTTCCTCCCCCGCTGCTTCCTCTGCTACACCTGGAGATGTTGCAGAAGGGAAAGGCTGTGGCCATTGCTGGAGCGCGCGAGGCGGCACCGTAGGGGCCGCAGCGGACGAGGTATAGATATTTCGAGGGCCCTCGCAAGTGGTACCGGATCGGTGAGGAGTATGACATCGTCCTCACCTCGGAGGAGGATTCGTACATGCTGCAGAAGCCTGGGTGCATCACAATGTCCCAGGACCTACTAGAAGCAGGGTTTCGGGTGCCGCTGCCGGTGGTCGCCAGGGATATCTTGAACGCATGGGGGATCGCCCCTATCCAGTTGACCCTGAACTCCTGGCGCACCATCTGTGTCTTCTGCATCTCCTGCAAGGTGCGGAAGATCGAGCCGACGGCGGACCTCTTTCGGGGGCATTTCATCCTGGCGGCATCCCTGCAGACCGGCAACGACATATACTACACGAAGCATCGGGCGAACAAGATGCGCATCCACTTTTTGCCGAAGTACTCCAACAACAAAGGTTGGACGCATCGGGTGCTCTTCATCACCTACAATGAGGGAGCACCAGAGTGGGGGTTCCCTACCCGAATTAGGGGTCCACGCAATAAGGAGATAGTTCCTTTGTTGGTCCGGGATGCGGCGAGGATCTCCAACTGCCTGAGCAACATCTATGTGGACAAGGTGGAGGAGTATCTGAAGGAGGCCCAGCTCGTCAAGCATGGGCTCAGATGTACATGGAGTAAGTGGAATCCCCGTCTTTAAAGATTATGTGTTGGCTGTGGAGCCATCCCCCTTACTCTTCGTCTTCGTGCAGGTGTCGAGGAGCTCGCTGCCGGCCGGGAAACAGAGGAGATGACCCTATATGCCGAGAAGATCACTGTTACGGCATATGTAGCAATCGCAGACGAGGGTCCTCCGACCATCCCTGCGACGAATCGCCCTGTCGGGGGGCGAGCTACCGAGAAGAGGCCGTTGAAGATCAATACCCGGGGGGAGTCCAGACCCAAGGCGGAGAAGAAGGCCACGAAGAAAGTGGTCAAGGTAGAGGCCAAAGAGGAAGAGGGGGAGGATGCTCCCCAGCTTCAAGCTCGAAAGAGGAGGAAGCTGGTGAAGGCGGCGTTGAGGGCTGCCCAATGAGCGATCGAAGAGGAGGCCGAGGAGGAAGAGGAGGTCCCTCAGCTCGAGGCGCAGAAGAAGCGCAAGTTGGTGAGGACGCCCGAGCAGATGAGGCCGGAGACGGCCATTGAGACAAGACCCTTGTCAAGGGAACCAAGCTGGGGCTGGTCGTAGTTAGTGACCAGTCCGATGAAGACTCCGAATGGGAGCAGTGCGGGTAACTGCACTGCAAGGCCGATCGGAGGAGAGGGTTGCGGACGAAGCATCTGACACCCTAGCGGAGGTGCCGTGCGTGGCAACAGAGGGTGGAAACGGCGCCATGTAGGGGCCCACTTCCGGAAAGACCGCAGGGGCGACGTGCACCGAGGAAGCGCCCGAGGGCACAGTTCCTTTTCCTACTATTGTCGTGGCAGTAGAGGGCTGACTGCAGGTGTTCGTGGTGGTGGCGCCTGAGGTCGCGATCCCCTCTACCCTCGAAGCGGCAGCTGAGAAGCAGCCGCAAACAGTGGCGACATTGTCCGGGGCCGAGTAGGTGGGCGAAACCGAGGAGGAAAGCCCTCGAAGGTCTCCCACACCAGCAAAGGCCAAGAGGTGGTCACCGCCGGGGACGTTGCCTCGGTCGGCAGAGGAGCCTCTGTGAACACCACTTCCGAGGTCCGAGCTAACTCCAAAGACGACCGACTGCCATTGACGCAAGTGTTGGGGATGAAATCCCCAGCGCATCCTTTGGAGGAGGTGATGGAGGTCGCCCTGGAGCGCCTCCAGGGAAGCGCATCCAGGAACCTTCCTCCTTGTCCCACCGCATCCTAGCTAGAGGTGCTGGCGCGGTGCCAAGGGTTGAGCCCAGAGGATACCCCTGAGCAGTCGGAGGAGGTCTATCAGGCGAGGCACCACATCGAGAGGACGATGAGGAGGAGATCGACGTGGAGGCGCTAACAAATAGCGTTTCGAAGTCACTAGAGATGCTGAAGCGGCTGGCCGGGCGGGCTCGGAACCACAAGAAGATGTGGGAGCAATATGGCGCGCTTTAAGGAGTTGCCGAATACAAAGCGGGGCCGAGCTTTAAGGAAGACTTGGAGCAATATGGCGCGCTCTGTTATAAGGTGGGCCTCGGCACTAGAGAGGACCGAGGACGGCGGCTGGCCATGATCGAATACGCTCACGAGGCCTTTGAAGCTGCCCTTCGCGAGTGCCGACGACGGACCCAGGATCCACGCTTGGATGGAGTGCGTTTCTCGCACTTCCTGGCAGGGCGGATGACCCCTGGGAACGATGGCACCGGCCCCTCTGAGTAGGCCCCATGAATGTATCTCTTTCCTCTTTTTGTAGCTCGTTGCGAACGAGCGCTTTTGTAAGAAGAACCCGAATAGATTCATCTTTTTGAGTACTCAAATGACTTTATTTTTCTATCTTCTTTCCTTTGCGTTTGTTCTGTTCGAATCAGAATTTGTCAGTTTTTAAAGGGTTCGTGGTTACCGCACAGGTCGTTTGGAACTGAGAAAAGACCCTGATGATCAGATTATCCCAAATATAATTTAAATAAAGTGCATATCTATTTTGGTGATTAACAAAACTGTGTTAAAGATTACTCTAACATAATTTCTATGAGATTTGAGCACAGGAAATAAATCAAGGAAATACAAGCAAAATCAGTAAGTATTTATCATCCTGTAGCATTTACAATTCAAAGCATGAAATATTCTAAGTACACATTGACTTTCTAGTTGTTGCAGCAATTCCTTTAGAATCATAACGATTTCCTCATCCACATCGATTTTTGGTTCTATAACGATTTCATAAGTCATCGCTATTCTATTGAAGTTTATTTCATAACGATTGATAAGTGAGAACAACGATTTGCTCTCACATCGGTTTAGTCTTCATAACGATTCGTTAAGTATCATATCGATTTGATCTTTTCGATAAGTTACAACAATGACTTGGTCGCCGTAACGATTCGATACAACAAACAACGATTTACTTATAACGATTTCAATCTCACATCGATTTCGTAAGTGAGCATAACGATTTGCTCTCATAACGATTCGACAAGTGAGCATAACGATTTGCTTATAACGATTTCAATCTCACATCGATTTCGTAAGTGAACATAACGATTTGCTCTCATAACGATTCGACAAGTGAGCACAACGATTTACTTATAACGATTTCAATCTCACATCGATATCGTAAGTGAGCATAATGATTTGCTCTCATAACGATTCGACAAGTGAGCACAATGATTTGCTTATAACGATTCGATCACAACGATTTGCTCATAACGATTTGCTTATAACGATTTGCTCATAACGATTTGATCATAACGATTTGTTTACGAATAAGCAACGATTCTCATGAACAATGACTCACTAGCACAACAATTCTATAAGTCATGTTCATATCGATTTCATGAGCTATAACGACTTGATATTTAAATATCTTGACTAGTCAAAGTCATCCCGCATATTTTTCTATTATCCATGCATTAAATATAAATCGTACATTTCTCTGCACGATGCATGTCCAGATATCTTCTATTCTTATGCTTATGCATGTAATATCTTTTTGAAGAGACAAAATGGAATTTCCATTTTGATGTATTCTTACTCTAACGTTGACTGACAACAAGAGACAGCTTAGCTGTCTACGTTTTAGCATTTAATGTGTGCAGGTCTCTGACAGCACAACTCTATACAACGTTGGATAAAGGATATCAAGAAGGATTTTCTTATTACGTGCATGGAACGCAAAGAACCGTTGACTGCAAAGGAAAGCCATGCAGTCTAATGTTCTCAAAACTTAAAGACTATGGATACTTCAATGACTACATTTTTAAAAGAAGATACAAATAGAAGACTGATGCCCACATGAGGAATATCTCTTGAGAATTCAAAATAGGCAAGCACCATAGAAGAGCTCAAGTCTCACTCGATCACTTTGTTGTAGCTCTCAGCTCTCTGCATCCAGTGTAGATCTTAGAGAGAGCATTTGTGTACTAAGAAAGTTCATTGCTGTTCATTTCTTCTTCTCAGTATTCGCTTCGGATCAAGCAGTGTACTGTTAGCTTGGTCCAGGGGCGTATCATCCCTTGAACACATCCTTGTGTTGTTCCCTTCATGTTGAAGGAAGACCTGGGGGTTCCAGGGTGTCTTTTTCCCTTCGTGTTGAAGGAAGACTTGGTGGGATCCAGGGTGTTGTATTCCTCTTCGGGTTGTGAAGAGAAGACCAGCTGCGACTGGGTGTGTAAGTGTCCTTATGGGGGACTGTACCCTTGGGTAGTGGAATCCTGAGTTGTTGCTCAGGGACTGGACGTAGGACTCCTGTGGAGAGGAGGTCCGAACCAGGATAAAACCTTGTGCAGTGTGTGTATGCTTGCCTGTGTTTTGCTGTTTATCTTTTCCTAACGCTAACTGTTATCGAAGTGTGTTTTGTGTGAATGTTTTTGTGGACAGGTTTTAGATAATCAAATTTTAAAGAATCCCATTCACCCCCCCTTTGGGCTTGTTAGTTGGGCAACAGTCCTGACCAGGGGTTTGTGCTGAACACCTTTGGCTTTAGGGTTTGGGTATCGCACTAGCCTTTCGAGCAAAAAAGCCTCGACTAGGGATGTCCTGAATACCCTTTTGAGCAGACCAAAAGAACAGAAAGAAGAGAATTAGGAAGCCATGCAAGAGGCTTTTACAAATAATAAGCCTTTAGATTGGATACGTGCCAGGTCCTGGGTAAGGCTTCGCCACTAGGAGTAGTCATCTTGTAGGAGCCTTTTCCAAGAACTTGGGCGACCTGAGAAGGTCCTTCCCATTTTGGGGTAAGTTTGCTGATTGCTCTTCGGGGGTCCGTTGCTGAGCAACGGCGCAGAACAAGGTCACCTTCGAAGAAGCGCCGCTCCCGAACTCGGGAGTTGTAGTACTGCATGAGTCGCTGTTGGTAGGAGACTAGTCGGACACTGGCGTCGCTTTGGCATTCTCCGAGCATGTCTAGATTCTCCCTGAGCGCACGGTTGTTAGCCGCTTCGTCGAAGTGTGTTGTTCGAATGGTGGGGAGAGCAACTTATAAGGGCACGACAGCTTCTGTGCCGTAGGCCAAATGGAAGGGAGTCTCCCCGGTGGCCACCCGAGCAGTTGTTCGGTGACACCATAGCACGTTGGGAAGCTCTTTGATCCATGAATTGCCTGCATCTTCAACCCTTGTGCGTATCCCGTGCAATAGTGTTCGGTTGGCATTTTCGACCAGACCATTTGCTTGGGGATGCACTACTAAAGTGAAGTGGTTGTACATACCGAGCTCAAAGCATTTTTGCTTGAAGAACATGTTGTTGAACTGCCTCCTGTTGTTAGAGGTGATCACCTTTGGGACGCCAAACTGGCAAAGGATGTTCTTTCATGAGAACTTCCATGCGGCCTGGTCGGTGATTGCAGCAACAGGTTCAGCCTCGATCCACTTGGTGAAGTAGTCAATGGCGATGAACAAGAATTTCTTCCACCCTTGAGCTTCTGGGAAAGGACCCAAGATGTCAATTTCCCATTTGGAGAAAGGACATGGTTCGAACAGGGTGTGCAGCTGCTCGGCCGGCTACTTGATGAGTTGTTCGAACTTCTGGCACTCCGGACACTTCCTGGCGTAGGACATGCAGTCCTTTTGCAGAGAAGGCCACCAGAACCTTGCTTGGAGAATGCTATGTGCCAATGTTCTGCCCCCCAAGTGGCTTTCGTACAGGCCTTCATGGATCACTTCGATGGCCGGCGTTCCCTCTATGGGGCTAAGGCACCGCAGAAGAGGTCTTGAGAGGGATCGTCTATACAGATGGCCTTCAATGAGAGTGAACTTTTGGAAGTGTAGCCTGATCTTGCGAGCCTCGCTTTGGTCGGGCGGAAGCTCTCCACGAAGCAGATAGGCCATGAGGGGTTCCATCCAGGTCGGTGCTAGAGGGCCAGCCTCAATGGTTGCCACATCTACTTCGGTGCTCAGTGAAGCGAGCTCTTCTATGAATATGGAGCGAGAGGGGGCGATGTCGCCTGAAGATGCCAGCTTGGCGAGTGCATCGGCCCGCGCGTTCTTCTCTCGTGGGACATGTATAACTTCGAAGTAGAGGAGGCCCTCTATTCGGCTCTTGACCTGCTGGCGGTACTGCGCCATGCGAGGCTCCCTTGCTTCAAAGTGTCCATTCACCTGGCTGGCGACCAACTGCGAATCACTAAAGATCCGTAGTCGAAGTGCTCCAAGGTGCCTAGCCATTCGGATTCCAGACAGAAGTGCTTCATACTCAACTACGTTGTTAGAGGCAGTGAAGCAGAACCTGAGGGCGTACTAAAACTCCAGACCTTCCGGGGAAGTAAGCACTAGGCCTGCTCCACTTCCTGTGACACAGGATGATTCGTCGACGTAGAGCTCCCATGGGGGCTCGTCCGCCAATGGGGGATCCTGCTCAGTCGAGAGAGTACATTCCACCACGAAGTCTGCCAACGCTTGCGCCTTGATGGCCGTCCTTGGACGGTAGCTGATATCGAATTCTCCAAGCTCGATGGCCCATTTGACAAGCCTGTCGAAAGCCTCCGGACGCTGAAGGATGAGCTTCAACAGCTTGTCGGTGAGGACCGTGATCGGATGGGCCTGGAAGAAAGGCCTGAGCTTCCGTGCGGCTGTCACCAGTGCCAGAGCGAGCTTCTCTGCCCGAGGGTACCTTCTTTCAGCTTCTTGAAGGACCCTGCTGATATCGTAGATAGGATGCTGCGCCGCTGCCTCTTCCCTAATCAACACCGCGCTGATGGAGTGTTCGGTGACCGAAAGGTACACGAACAAGGGTTCCCCGAGCACAGGTTTTGAGAGAACAGATGGGGCTTCCAAGTACGCCTTCAGCTCGGTGAAGGCAGCTTCGTAGTCCTCGGTCCACCGTACATGCCCCCCTTACTGTGAGGTGCCGTTGGGGACTTGCAGCAACTTGAAGAAGTTAAAACTCCTTTCTGCTGCTCGGGACATGAAACGGTTGAGCGCGGCGAGGTGTCCAGTGAGCCGCTGGATGTCACGCACTGTTTTGGGACTGCTCATCTCTAGTATGGCTTGGATTTTTTCGGGGTTGGCCTCTATTCCTCTGTTAGAAATGAGGAAACCGAGGAACTTACCTGAGCGAACTTTGAACGCACACTTTGAGGGATTGAGCTTCATATTGTACCTTCGTAGGGTTGCGAAGGTTTCTTCGAGGTTGATGATGTGGTCGGCGCTCGAGAGCGTTTTGACCAGCATATCATCGACTGTAGACCTCCATATTACGCCTGATCTGCTGCTCGAACATCTTGTTGACTAGCCACTGGTATGTCACGCTTGCGTTCTTCAGACCAAAAGACATCCTTATAAAACAGTAGTGGCCAAGGTCGGTGACAAACATGGTGGCGTCCTGGTCCGGAGGATGCATTCTGATCTGGTGGTAACCAGAATAAGCATTTAGGAAGCTAAGGAGCTCGTGTCCGGATGTGGCGTCCACCAGCTAGTCGATGCGCGACAAAGGGAAGTTGTCCTTGGGCGTGGCTTTATTGAGATCCTTGTAATCCACGCACACTCGCCATTTGCCATTGGCTTTGCGTACAAGGACTATGTTGGAAATCCATCTTGGGCATTGAGCTTTCCAGCGGAGCCCAACAGTTCGGCTTTTGACCACGTGATCCTGGATCACAGTCTGCCATTCGCGATTGACGGGTCTCCACCTTTGCTGGACCGGGGGCACCTTTGGATCCAGCCGTAGACGATGCACCATCACTTCCAGAGAAATACTGGGTAGATCTTCGTCTGACCACGCGAACACGTCCAAATTGGCTAGCAAGAAAGCCTTATAGCGCTACTGTTCGGCTTCTGACAGTAGTGTACCAATGTAAAGGACGTGTTCGGGGTCGTCGTCAAACCGAACAGGAAGTAGGTCCTCAGCAGGAGTTCCCCGACTGGTGGAAGGTTGATCAGCTGGTGAGGGTATGACTTCTAGAGCTGCGAGGGGCTATTTGTCTCTCAGAGAGAGGACATAGCACCATCGCCACTCGCGCTGACTGTTGAGCATCTCGCCGATGCCACACAGGGTCGGGAACTTCATCTTCTGATGGAGAGATGAGGGTACGGCCTTGATTCGACCAATCAGGCCCCTGCCGAGGATGGCGTTGTATCTGGGCATACTTCGGATAACCAAGAAGTCTACTATCTTGGTTACGCTCTTCGGGGTGGTCCCAAGGGTAATCAGGAGGCGCGCTCGGCCCATGGGTTGAACCGAGACCCTTGAGAAACCGAATAGAGGTGATTCTATCGGGGTGAACTGGTCGGTCTTCAAACCCATAAGTAAAAAGCAGTCGTAAGCCAACACGTCCGGGGCACTTCCATTATCCACCAGAATCCGGCATATGATACAATGATTGATGGTGGCCGAGACAACCAACGCATCAGTGTGTGGAGTGGAGACTCCTACATGGTCTTCATCCGAGAAGGTTATAGCCTCCTCAGACCATGCGCGTGTAGGACTGGGGGGATAAGGGGTGGGGCGAGGCGCCGGGGGCCTGTCCAACAAGTGCACCCACCGAGCTTAGTCGCGTAGGCTTTGGTTGCTTTCTCCGCCTGCGCTGAAACCTCCTGTGATCACGTTGATCTCCTGCCCATTAGGCTCATTGTTGATGGGCTGCTCGAGGGTCCATTCTCGGCATCTTGGGCGGTCTTCATTGCGGCGCACGTATCGTCCAAGGTAGCCGCGCTTGATCAGGGACTCGATCTCGTCCTTGAGCTGGCTGTTGGGTTTACATGAGTATGTTAAGTTGACATATGGTATGTTTATTTTTGATGATGAGCAATCGATGAGCATTTCATGAACAATACAAATTGATGTGATGTGAATATGTGAAACATAATGAGAATGTCAAGTCAAGTAAATGTTAATCAAGAAAAGCAAATGCTAATCAAGAAAAACATGTCTAACTTGTTCATTTATATGTTCATTATATCTCACTAATAATTGTCTTTTAATGTAGGTGTGATTGTACATAAGACAAGCAATAAAATCCAAGTGCAAAAGAACAAGACAAGCTGCTGGAACAAGTAGCTGTGAATAGATGAATAGTGTGCTGTCAACAGATGAAGAGTGTACCTATCGACAGATACACTGTAGCCTGTCGACAGATACACTGTAGCCTATCGACAGATACACACAGAAAATGGTTTCCCGAAGGCCAGTCTTCTGGTTTTTTGCAAACCTGTCAGCACCTGTCGACAGCAGCAAGTCGGCTGTCGACAGACGGAGTTTTGGGAAGATCTAATGGCCAGGATATGATCTATATTTGGGTGATCCCTTTTAGCACGACTCTCCATGTTTGGACACCCATATATAAGGATCATATGAGGCTATTTTCGCAGCAAGAAGCCACCATATCAAAACCCTAAGAAAAACTCAAGAGAAGAGCTTCTTCCTGCTGCCCTGCTTCATCCTTCCGACCAGAGCGAAGAAGATCCATCTTCCAAGCAGAGTTGAAGCTGTTTCGTTCATGGTTCAAGCTTCTCCATCAACTAATCTTCATCCAAACGAAGCTTGGAGTTCTTCCGGACGACCACCACGAAGAGTTCTTCATCAGGATATACTTCTACATCTCTGAACTCTTCTACTTCTACACCTTTCATATCTTTGTGTGTGTGGTAGTGGTTCAAGCGTTCCTTGTGCTTGATCCACGTGTGGATTGTTGTTCTGATTGCGTGTTTGCATCAGACAACGTGTGTGGTGTGTTGGTCAGATCAAGGCTAGAGGATCTGATCTTTTGTGGACTTGATCTAGCGTGTGTGTGTGTGGTTGAGCCGTTGTGCTCGTGTGTGTTGTACTCAGTTCTTGAGTAGTGTGTCCTCACTGTGTGAGGGGTGGACGTAGGAGTCACATGGTGTGATCTCCGAACCACCTAAAAAATCCCTTGTGCACTGTGGTTTGACTTGTGGTTTGCATTGTGTTGCGCTAGATGCATGCCTAGGGATTTCGTCTACACACTACTTGTTAATTTGTTCACACACATTACATCAGATCAAATGGGTTGTAACTGAGTAGATCTTTTAATCCGAAGTAATTTTCAAATTGCTTAAGTTTCCTCTGCAAATCTATTCAACCCCCCCTTCTAGCTTTGCCATCACCGAATATCCGATCTTAACAATTAGTATCAGAGCAGGTTTTCTGTTCATTGGTTGTGTTTTGGGAGATCCATCTTTGTGTGCTTAACCACTCAGAGTCCTAACACTATCTTGCTTTGTTGAGCGGGTTTAAATCTGATTCTGATCTGACTTGATTTGATTAAACTGATTGATTGCCTTTTGATCTCACTCAATGTTTTGTTGATTGGTCTAATCATCTGAAACATATTCAGAAATATGGCTAAGTTCTCAAGCATCATAAATAGACCTATGATAATTGAGTTTGATGACAAGATTGATAAAATGCAAATCTCCTCTATGAGAACATGCAAGTCTAGAAAGGGAACAGAAGAAAAATGCTACATGGCTCATGGCAGCTCAAGAGGCTCTTCCTGTTCAGACGAATCTGAAGAATCAAATTTGTTAGAGAAGTCAAGAAACTTTCAAAGGTCAGGTAAATCCAATTCAGACCCATTTGATGTATCAATATCTAATTCTGATTCAGAGGATGATATTTCCTATGATGAATTGATAGAATGCTATGAGCACTTGTCCAATCAATTTAAGAAGGTAAAAGCTCTCAATAAGAAGCTAAAAGAAAAATTAGAGAAGAATGAAATGATAATTGATAATGCTCAAGCATTCTATGAAGAAAATAAAAAATTGAAAATGGAGAATGAAAAATTGGAAAATGAAGTCAAAAACTATGGAATCATGTTTTCTAAATTGAAAGAAGATCATGATCAGGTTGAATCTGAAAATTTTGATTTGAAAAATGAAAATGAAAAATTGATTGATCATAATGAGGATCTCAAATTTGATAATGATCAATTGAACAAACAAATCTCCAACATGGCTCATGATAACCAAATAAAAGAAAAATGCAATCAACTGGTTGAGTAAAATAATCACATGAAAAAGAAGATTGAAAGTTTGTATCATGACAGACCATTAAATGATGAATGGAACAATTTTAAGAAGAAAATTGCTGACTTGGAAAATCAAGTTGTTCAAAGTGAAATTGAAAAGAATAAAATACAAAATGGTCTGAATGTCATGAAAAACCAACTTCTAACTTCTGAAAAAGAAATTGTTGCATTGAAAGCTGAAAAGAAAAAATTGAACAAAAGTGCTGCAAAAAGGAAGAATCATGTTTCAATTGAAAACCAGAAAAAGAAAATGGAAAAGAAAACAAGAGTCTACAAGGTCTCCACACCTCCTCCAACAGCCCAGAATGTTTCAAGGAAATCTCCAACTCCACATCTTGCAAGAGATACCAAAGGGTACCATCTCCTTCTTCTCAACCCAAGGATAATCAAAGGTACTCTAAAGGACCTCAGAGATTCCAGCAAATGCAATCACGCTATGGTAAGCTCCAGGTAAGTACTCAACCCATTTGCTTCAAATGCAATAGGCCTGGTCATCTTGCTAAATTCTGATGGAATAAAAATCAACACTCTCATAAAAATGCCAAGTTTGTCCAATGCTTTACATGTCATGAACATGGACATTTGTCTAAGAACTGTTGGCATAGAGTCATGATTTTGGCATGTTTCCCAAGCTCCATGCTCATAATTCCACTAATGAAAGAAATACATCTATTCAAAAAATAAAATTACTTTGGATTCAGAAATCGTTGTTAGATTCTAACATTAATGTCATTGCAGGACCCAAGCAAGTGTGGGTCCTAAAACAAGCTTGATCAACAAGCTGAGATGTCTTGCAGCCAAAAATTAGAAATGGATTCATGACATTGGCTGTGCAAGGTAAGAAATGATTGGAGAACAAAGGTAAAATTTTTTAGATTGAAATTGACGGCTGTTCAGGTAAAATCTCTTTATCACTACAGATTTGAACTGCTAGAATTGAAATAGATTTTTAATTCTATCTGAGTAATGAAAAATGTGTTTTGATGCTATCCCCAAATGATAATGCTTCTTAGCCATTGGAGTCATGCTAAAAAAAAAAAAAATGAATCTTTTATGTAGTGACTATTTGGTATATTAAATGGTGAAATGTGGAAGGACAAGTCCGGTTTGTCTGGAAACTATCATTATGCCTGAGAAATATTCTCCGCCAAGTATCAATAGTCTTCTACTGCATAAAGATTATCAAAAATTCATAATCTCAAGAACCTCAATTGATCACGTTTATACTCTCCTTGTGCAAATTGCTTGACATGAACATGTGTGAATTGCTTGAATGTTCATTCAATACCATGCATACATTATGGGGGAGTAAGTCAAAAGAGTTTTTGAATGAGTTTTTGAGGGACATTCTTTCACATCAATCTTGCCACATGTCTCTCTTAAAAGAATGAATGTTGGTGTTTTTATGCTTATGGATGTTCTTTTATGTGAAATGCTTGGTATGTTTGTGTATCTCATTGATTGATTTGCTTGAATGATGAGTCATCATATGCACACTCTATGGGGAGTAAGTTAAGGCTAGGTGAGTGAAATTCATAAGGGATAACCTTCATATTCAATGTGTATTTATCCCTCAATCTTATGGCTCAAATCACTCTCAATTCAAAGCCTTAAAGCTGAAGTTTCAAAGCCCCTGTCGACAGCCCCAAACAGCCTGTCGACAACTATGCCTTCACAGAACCCAGAAACTGTACCTTGTGTGCATCTGTCGACAGCCACTTCTTCTGCTGTAGACAACCAGGCACAGTTCTGAACTTCATATTTTCTGTCTATCTGTATCTGTCGACAGCCACCACTCCAGCTGTCGACAGCCCATACCTTGCCTGAACCCAGAACTTCACAACTGTCTGCATCTGTCGATAGGCTCATGTTTGCTGTCGACAGATACTCACTTTATCCATAAATCTTCATCTTTTCTAATCCGTTCTTTATGAGTATGTTCATATTATTAATGCAAGGGGAGGATAGAGACTTACTATTCATTGCAATCTTTCATACTCACATAGTATCAAAGACATTGACTTAATCACAATGATTTTGATATAATATTTTGTGTTTGAGTCTAGGTTGTGTCTTCTAGAAAACATTGATCAAATCTAATGATTCTAACCTAACTCACTTGAATAACTCCCTTGCAAATAATCATTTTTCTCAAGTGGATTGATAAGTACGAAGGTTATTGAACTTTATGTTTTACATTGGCTTTTGACCTTAAATAACCTTTTGATGATGATTTAAGAATTAAAAACAAAAGGAGAAAAGCTACCTATTTCTAAACTCAAAGTTCAAATAAAAGTATTTGAAATGGGATAAAGGTAGAGCAATGATGAGTATTACCGAGTAACCGGGGACATGGGCATCACAAATGTCTGTCTTCGCGTCAAAAAGTACTTTCATTACTCTGTACAATGGTATGATGGTCACTTACACTGAGTAACTGGGGGTACGGGCATCCCAAATGTCTACCTTCACGTCAAAAGGTGAATGTGATCTTAATTACTACTTTTCCCACATTAACTTGACAAAGAAAAAACTCAATGCAAGAAATAGAGTGTAGCCTCCATGTTTTTACATCAAGGGCATGTGTTGTTTATTTTTAATCGCTCATGTAGACATTACTTTCAAGTACCAACTGAACATCACCCACAAAGGAACATGTTTTTCTACAATGGTTTTATTCAAAGGGGTTATCTTATTTTCAATGTTTTTGAACGATATCTTCTAAATGCTACAACTTGAGATTCCCGAAGTGTTATTTCTTAACCATTGTAGAATTTTATGTGTCCAACTACTAGTGTCTATGACATCTTGCAATGGGTATAAACCAGTTCTCAACCTTAAAATTCTAATTGAACACTCATTCCCTACTCATATCTTTCACAATTCAGTTCTGTGGTCACACAGTTCTTTGATTTATTTCCTTCCACTTCTTTGAGTCATCAGTCTGTTAACCCCGTCATCTCTTTCTCCTTCACTTTTGCTTTTGTTGTTTCATGCAATGGATTATCTTTTTTTCTGTAACTGTGTGTACTTACTGATCAATGACTGGAAACACAGTTCATTGCTTCATTCTTATCCATTTGTGCATGACTTATCTTTTTGGATGTTGCCAAAGGGGGAGAAACATCAATTGTGTATAAATTGAAATTTTGTCATCATCAAAAAGGGGGGAATGTTGGGTTTACATGAGTATGTTAAGTTGACATATGGTATGTTTGTTTTTGATGATGAGCAATCGATGAGCATTTCATGAACAATACAAATTGATGTGATGTGAATATGTGAAACATAATGAGAATGTCAAGTCAAGTGAATGTTAATCAAGAAAAGCAAATGCTAATCAAGAAAAACATGTCTAACTTGTTCATTTATATGTTCATTATATCTCACTAATAATTGTCTTTTAATGTAGATGTGAATGTACACAAGACAAGCATTAAAATCCAAGTGCAAAAGAACAAGACAAGCTGCTGGAACAAGTAGCTGTCAACAGATGAATAGTGTGCTGTCAACAGATGAATAGTGTACCTGTCGACAGATACACTGTAGCCTGTCGATACATACACTGTAACCTGTCGACAGATACACACAGAAAATGGTTTTCCGAAAGGCCAGTCTTCTGGTTTTTGCAAACCTGTTAGCACCTGTCGACAACAGCAAGTCGGCTGTCGACAGACGGAGTTTTGGGAAGATCTAATGGCCAGGATATGATCTATATTTGGGTGATCCCTTTTAGCACGACTCTCCATGTTTGGACACCCATATATAAGGATCATATGAGGCTATTTTCGCAGCAAGAAGCCACCATATCAAAACCCTAAGAAAAACTCAAGAGAAGAGCTTCTTCCTGCTGCCCTGCTTCATCCTTCCGACCAGAGCGAAGAAGATCCATCTTCCAAGTGGAGTTGAAGCCAGTTCGTCCATGGTTCAAGCTTCTCCATCAACTAATCTTCATCCAAATGAAGCTTGGAGTTCTTCCGGACGACCACCATGAAGAGTTCTTCATCAGGATATACTTCTACATCTCTGAACTCTTCTACTTCTACACCTTTCATATCTTTGTGTGTGTGGTAGTGGTTCAAGCGTTTCTTGTGCTTGATCCACGTGTGGATTGTTGTTCTGATTGCATGTTTGCATCAGACAACGTGTGTGGTGTGTTGGTTAGATCAAGGCTAGAGGATCTGATCTTTTGTGGACTTGATCTAGCGTGTGTGTGTGTGGTTGAGCCGTTGTGCTCGTGTGTGTGTTGTACTCAGTTCTTGAGTAGTGTGTCCTCACTGTGTGAGGGGTGGACGTAGGAGTCACATGGTGTGATCTCCGAACCACCTAAAAAATCCCTTGTGCACTGTGGTTTGACTTGTGGTTTGCATTGTGTTGCGCTAGATGCATGCCTAGGGATTTCATCTACACACTACTTGTTAATTTGTTCACACACATTACATCAGATCAAAGGGGTTTTAACTGAGTAGATCTTTTAATCCGAAGTAATTTTCAAATTGCTTAAGTTTCCGCTGCAAATCTATTCAACCCCCCTTCTAGCTTTGCCATCACCGAATATCCGATCCTAACACTGGCGGCACTTGGAGGTGTTGTGGCCGTGGTCACGGTGGAAGCGACAGTATTTGTCCTGGTTGCGCCTGAGGGGATCAGAGCGCATCCTCGGTGGCCACCGAACATACTGCTCATCCTGGATTTCGGCCAGGATCTGTTCGGGAGCCACGATGAGCGGGGTGTACTCGGTGAAGGGGCGTGGTCGGCGCAGCGAGTCCCCATTGCCCCGATCCTTCTTCCGATCACGATCGGAACCGTTGTTAGAAGGCCTCTTCTTGTCTAATTGCTTGCCCTGCTCTGCTTGACTGGTAGCCAGGCTCTCCTCACATGCAGCGTGTCGCTGGGCGGTGGAGAAGAGCTCGGCGAGGGTGGAGGGCTGCTGCACCCTCAAAGTCCTTTGGAGAAATCCATCGCGAGTGCCCTGGATATGGGCACTGGTGGCTAAGGGGACGTCGAGGCGCGGGATGCGGAGTGCTTCAGCCCGGAACCTTTTGACGTAGTCCCAGAGCGCTTCACCCTTCCTCTGCCGGACAGACAGAAGAGAAGCCGCGGTGCGCGGCTGCGATCTCTCGCCCAAAAAGTTGTCTCGAAAGGATTTCTTCAACTGGTGGAAGGAGGAGATGGAGCCCACAGGGAGGGCTTCAAACCATGCCCGGGCAGTCTCCTTCAAGGTGGCCGGGAAGGCCCGACATTTGGCCGCGTTTGATGCGATGTGGAACACCATGTGCGACTTAAGGCCGTGGATGTGATCAGCGGGGTCGAAAGTGCCGTCGTAGGGAGCGATGGTAGGCAGTGGTAGCTTCGGTGAGACCCGGGCTTCCAGGATCTCCATGGTAAACGGGGAGTGGAAGTCCAGGTCTACATCCACCGTGGTTTTGCCCTCTTCTCTCTGGACTATCACGTCCATGCGGCGTTCCAGATCAACGACGCGGCGAAGGCGTCTAGCCAACTCCTAGTCGGAGTGCGCAGAGCCCTCGCATCCGGACCTGCGGGAGTTGGTGCCCACGATGGAATGCGGGGGAGGCGGGACCACCATGGAGTGGTGAGGTGAGTTGTCCTGCCGCTTCGGTGTCCGACGCGCTGACGGGGCCCTGTGTGATCGTCGGGGCGATTCTGCATGTTGCTCCTGCGACACTAAAGGGGTGCGAGATCGTTGATGAGATGACTCCACATGCTGCTCCGGTGGCGGGGGAACCATCTGGGCCGACTGTACGGCCAACTGGGCCTGGAGGCCCTAGAAGATCCCTACCAGATGATGCATCTGCCCCCGAAGCTCTGCTATCTCCAGGGCAGTTTCTGGCACAACAGTAGCAGGAACATCACCGGTTGCACCGGTGGGGGCGACGGCGATGTCGACATGGGGGACTCTGTCGCGTGAGTCTGCGTGTGACTATTGAGACCTCATCACCCTGCTGCCTGGGTTCTGGTGAGAGGAACATCCGCGAGCCATGGCTGATGTTGTTCCCACAGACGACGCCAGAAATGTGGCGGTGTTTTCCTGTTTGGGCTAGAACCAAACGGGCCTCCACTATGAGATGAAAGGGAAGACGATCGCCGGTGTGGACAGTAGCCTGCAAAAACCAGAACAAGATCAAGGGGCTCAGTTGAAGAATCGGGGTGAACCCTCCGATGCCTAAGTTAGGTGAATATAAGAAGGCTTGAAGAAGAAGGGTTTGCTGGTGTGTGCCTCGCGTGGAGGTGAGTGTTTGACTAGGGTTGCGTACCTTTACATGGGAGTCACCTGTGCCTTTTATAGGCGAAGGTTCTGAAGGGGTTGGACATGCCACCCTTTGATGACGCCAGAAAGGGCACGTCGGTTGGCGTCCTTAGTGGAGTTACCCATTGAGGCACCCGTTGAGGGGCCCTGCAGTTAATGCTCCCCTTGATCGTGGGGCATGTGCGGTGCTGCCGTGGTAACCGCTGCTAGGAGGTGAAGGGGACTGTGACGGCCCTCGTTACACCGGTACGGTTATACCAACCCACGTCGGTATAGCGAGAGTCCTCACAGTGGGACATTTACCCAACGATACAAACAGCTGAGATACACGCGAATATATATAACAGAGTAGCGGAAGTAAAGGAGAACTATCTCCATTCATTCATCATCCACATTAAACATACATGCAGTTTACAATTTACAAAAGGAACTAAAATTCACATGATTTAAATTGCTGAAATAGAGATACAAATGTCCACATATTACATTCTTTTAATGATAGTTCTAATACAATGTCCAAGTACATACTAAGAAGTACACAATTACAAGATCTCAAAAACTAGCTAGTCTCCACGCTCGGAGTCCGTCTCCGCTGCCTCCTCCGAGGGTACTGTGTCACCAATTATACCTGTACGCCGAAGCAAGGAGTGAGTCCAGGGACTCAGCAAGTAACACTATGCATGATATACACGTACAAGTCCTAGTGGTTTCTACAAGCACATTACACTTTACACACATAGCATGCTAATCCATTTAAGTTTTTCAACCTATCATGAAGGTTCTACAATTTTATACATAACGCATGCTTTCAGATTTCAAAATAACATTCACCTATCACATGGTCTCTATTCAATTCACTCATGGGACTTTAATCAAAACGTGCGAGCTTTTGACATGAACAATTTACATACATGAACGGGGAACATAATTAGCATGGATTCCACATGTTCTTAAGTACATACATAACTTTTATCATACTTTAGGTTGCTGGTTTCACATGGTTCAATGACTATAAACCTACACATGAAAGCTACAACGTTGCTTAAACATAACACATGAACAATCCATCACGCCATTTTATTCACATACTCATTTGTTGTCCCTAACATGGATTCTAAACACTTTTGCACACATAAACATGAGAATAATGACATGCATTTTCTGAATTCACTTGGTTTCAGATTTAGTTTCACATGGTTTCTATAAACACATTTACATATCTAAGATTTCACATTTTTCTTTACACTAGGTTCCTCTTTTCACATATTTACACTTTACACATACACATTCACATATCACTTACACATTTACACATGGTCACATACACTTACACATTACACTTTACACTTATTTTAGTGCCGTGACACATAGTCCAAACCACCAAAGAAGGACACATTCACATCACATAACACATAGACGCCATCTAGGCAATACAATGACGACTCTTGGACTGCGCAGACCGGGAGAACAAGTCTCCACCCTAACCAGTGGTACTTGTCCACCTCCAGGATTTCCCCCTAATGCCCTTAGGGTCACTTAACCCAATGAACTTTCTCAGGGGGACTTTTCCCTGATACGGCTCCACTGCCTTCTCGGAAGCAGTATCACATTGGCACAGTTTACACGTTTACACATTCACCGTTTTAACACATGGTTTTACACTTGACACTCTTCATTTCATTTACACTTTCTTACTCACATGAACACCTCTGTTTTTACTAACATGGTACTACAGAGTTTCAAGGGTTAACACACAGTAGACACACTAATCATGCTAGTTTAACACAAAATAAAATCACATTACGATCATATGTACGAATTATTCCCAATTCACATGAAAACATATAACTTTTTATTCACTGTTTCAATTAACCTGAAATTTTAACCACATACTGTTTTCGGGTTCAAAATCATACCCTCAATTTTTCAGATTTTTCTAAGCTAAATAGGATTTACAGAAAATCAAACACCTAATTAGCACATTATTCACAATTTACGTTAACATGGAATTTACACATCATGAAATTTACCACTTGCTACTTAACCATGAGCTACCAACATATGCATGAAATTAGAGTACAAAATTTCCCTAATTCATACATCTATGGATTTAACACTACGAATCATTTTTACATACTTCCATTCTATCGAACCGAAACCATTAACAAATTGCACAATCATGGATAAGTTTCCTAAATTTGCAAACGTACATGCTGACCCACAATCTTCATGATTAGACCGAAATCAAGGCATTCAACTCACTGTAGTCATGGAACATGGGTTTGCAAAATTATCTACGAGTCATGCTCACAAGATTAAAGACACCATTTTTCCACATTCACCATCACGCTACATTCATTCACAACCACAATGCACAATATACATAGCTTATAGGAATACCATATATCCTCATCACGGAAATCATAACGAAATTAACGTATAAGGGATAGAACAGCTCACTGTTCTGTCCTGGCGAACTAGACGGCGGTCTCTGGCCGCTGACTCAGAGTCAACGGCATGGTCGATGGACGCCAAGGAAGAACTGGGTGTCCAGGACCTTGCCGTTTACTCAGGTCTGTGCAGAACACAGACCCGAGCTCTGAAATTCGGGTGAAATGGGGGGGTCTAGGACTCGAGGAAATTTCACAAAAATCATAAAAACGTCCTAGACTCATACGGGACACCATAGATAGGTCACTTGCCTCTCTAAAAATCCTCCAAGAGTTTATGGCTCGAAGAAGACCTCCTTGGGCAGTTCCAAGAAGTTGCAGAAGCACCTCCAAGATCGCCTTCCTCCGAGCTCCTGGTTGATCTCCACGCTGAGGGGATGATGGGGAAGCCTTCCCCTATGCTTCAACTTCCTCCTTGATGCAGAAGATCTCCAAATCCAGCTTCAAGGGGTCGGATTTTAGGGTTCTAAATGGGTTTTTCTCACAGAATGCTCTAGGGTTTTTCTCTCTTCTTCTCTCCTCTTGCAAGGGTGAAAGTGAGAAGTGGGGAGAGGCCATTTCGGGTTCAGCATGTAGGAGAGGCCCTCACCCACTCACCATGCCGATTAGACAGCCTTAGAGCCGTTGGGGACATCCCCCCAATGGTTGCCATGCCTTGTTTCAGAAGATAGCAGCTCTGCTGCACATGCAGGCCAGAGAAGTTGGCGTCCAGATCGCTGGACGTCGGAGTTAGTGTTGGCGTCCAGGGTTGGACGCTAACACCACCTCAACGGCCTGGGGATTGACGCCAAAAGGTCCTGCGGCCAGAACCCTAATTTATGCAGAAAACCATGCATACCAAGCTTCTATACATGCAATATGTACATGGTATTATATTCACACTATCATCATGCAATACATACATTTACGTTTAATATAAACACATGTACACGTATTTATACTATTTTAATATCCACGTAAATACGTACATACATACTCAACACAATATACACACATAAATACGAAAAATACGACGGAAATTCGAGGGTCTTACAGGGACTTTCTGCCCTTTCTGGTTGGAAGGTACCGAACAGGCCGCCCGTTTGGTAGATGGACCGACTGTTCGGTGCCTGGTGCCAAGAGGCACAGCTTGTGCTGATGGGAGGCCGAAGCGTGCTTCGAGTAGGACCTGTTCGGTAGGCGGTGCTTGAACCTGAACAGACTGCGGGGCGTCTGGAGATAGTTCTTGGGACTTGGAGGTGTCCTGACACAGAGATCGTGCTCGGAAGCCCTGGTCGTGCCCGAACGCCTTGGGCTGTACCTGAGGACGCGTGGCATCTTACCATGAGGCCGCGCCTGCCTGCTGGATCATGATGGGTCGTGCTGCAAGCCTAGGGGGCTAGAAATAGCCACCACACTAGGGTTAGGTTAACTAGGGTTAGATTAACTAGGGTTAAGCAAACTAACCATGGTTAGGAGATTCCAGGGGCATCTAGAAGCTTCTAATAAAATTTCACAAAAGCCCCCACACTTTGTATATTTTTAACATTTAACCCTAAGTTTTAGAAATTATATATATATCCACTTCACTCCTTTGATTGGGCTATTCTAGTTCTGAATGGCCTCCGAATGGAAATTAGAAATTTCACCGGGGTCCCTAAAAAAGTGACAATCACATTTTAAACCTATATTTTTAATAATTGGAGATATGCTCTTTCCTAACTATTTTATTTGCATTTATACTTTCTATGATTTTTGGAATATTACTTAGGGTTCAGTGTGAACAGGGTTAAGGCCAAGCCCTTTTAGGGTCTCAGTGTGCATTGCAAACGAACTGAGTCGAGCCGAATAGTGCTCTGCTCGAACTCGGCTCGTTCATCTAAATCAGAACTCAAACTCGCTCGTTACTCGTCGAGCTTCTAAAATCCCGTTCAAACTCGACTCATTTATTTTTTTTTGTACTCAAACTTGACTCGTCAAATAGCTCGTTTAACATAATGATCTCGAGTTTGAGCTCAACTCAATTCGGTTTATAAGTCTTACACATGAAAACCGAGTTCACACTCAACTAAGGTTAAAATGAGTTGAAAAAAAAATCAAATTAAAATTATTAAAAAAAATGTGCCCAAGTAGAGCCCAACGCGAGTCCATTAGACAAGTGCCTGTGGGAGACTACAGGAAATCCTGGTGCTTGGGGCTTTATTATATAGAGACTTAAAGCATGAAGGAAGTTAAAACTTCCGATATGGGATTATTGGAGGGGACACAAAACACAGCTGGCGGATGAGGTCTCAAGGGGTGGGTGACAGAGGAAGCCTACGCCGGCGGGTGGGCTACGGTGGCGCCGGTGGGGACAACGGGGTCGCAAGGGGTGGGGACGGGGTCACCTGCCAGAGATGGTGTCCGGCACCGCTGGAATCGCCGTGGGTGGGCAGCAGTTGCTGCCATGCGGTGCTCTACTGCCGCTGCCAGGGGATCATGTCGACACCAACGAGGCATGCACCGTGGGCTCCGGTTGACTCCAGCACTGGCGAGGGGTCCGCCGCCGTTGTCTCAGGCTCGCCTGGCACAAACACAGAGCCTTCGCAGGATGATGCAGAAGGAAGAAGATGAAAAAATGTAAAGAACCCTTGTCCCATACGATTTTGTGTATATATACCTATGCTTAATTTAACTAAAACCATATTTTATATAAACACCCCTCCTTGCATGATTTATGTATATACACCCTAACATTTAATCTTTCACATCTACATCCTTATAAATATTTTATACTTCAATAATAATTTTATAAAATAAATAAATAAATTTATATTCTCATACATTTTATTAAAATTTTAAATATATTAGTGAGTATTAATTTGAATATATTAACAAGTAACTTAACGAACACATTTTTGAGTATCTTAACGAGTTGTTCATGAACATATTCGAGTCGAGCATATCTCTGTTCAAGCTCGGCTCGTTTATGAGTCGAGCTTATTTTTTTGTTCAAACTCGGCTCGTTACTTAATAAACGAGCCGAATAGAGTTTTTATCGAGTCGAGTTCCAAGCTATTCGTCGAACGTATCGGCTTGTTACACCCCTAAATGTGAACAGGGGTGAGACTTTCTTATCCTTAATTATCAAAAAATTCTATATATACCCCTTTCCTAAACCTTTTCAAATTATGTTTACTTTATCATAACCTGGGGTATTACAACCCTTAACAGCAGCACGGTCCCCTCATGTAAGTATTTGATTTTATTTTAATTTTTCAGCTCTAACTATCAAAATTTTAAAAACAAAGTTCAGAAACAAAGAACTCGAATTTTGGAGGTCAACAGTTAGAAATACTGATCCGATCGGCCACCAATTTGTTTCAACAAGACCGGGGCGATGAGAGTGACTTGTGGAAACTAATGGAGTTCAAATCAAACTCCCGGTTTGAGCTCAATGCTCAGATTCTCACTCACCAAATTAGCTTAGTTTAAAAACAAAGAACTTGGGTTTGGAGGTCTAAAATTAGAAACACTAATCTGATCAGCCTCCACTTTATTCCAACACGGCCAGGGCAATGAGAGTGATTTGTGGAATTGATGGAGTTCAAATCAGACTCCTGATTTGAGGTCGGCGCTTAAAATCTCATTTACTAAATTAGCTTAGTTTAAAAAGAAAGAACTTGTGTTTGAGAGTTCAAAATCAGAAATACTAATTAAATCGGCCTTTGACTTATTCCAACATGGCCAAGGCAATAAGATTGACTTGTGGAAACTGACGAAGTTCGAATTGGAGTCTCGGGTTAAGCTTGACACTCAAATTCCCATCCACCATATTAGCTTAGTTTAAAAATAAAGAACTCGGGTTTGGAGAGTCCAAAATGAAAAATACTAATCCGATCAGTCTATAGTTTATTCCAACATGACTGAGGTGATGAGAATGACTTGTGAAAACTGACAGAGTTCAAATCAGACTTCTGATTTGAGCATGATGTTAAAATTCTCATTCACCAAATTAGCTTAGTTTTAAAACAAATAACTCAAGTTTGAGAGTCCAAAATTAAAAATACTGATCCGATCGGCCTCTGGTTTGTTCCAACACAGCTCAGGCGATAAGAGTGACTTTTGAAAATTGATGGAGTTCAAATCAGACTCTAGAGTTGAGCTCGGAACCCAAGTTCTCATTCACCAAATCAGCTTAGTTTAAAAACAATGAACTCAAGTTTGGGGTTCCAAAATTAGAATATTGATTTGATTTAGCATCCTATTTATTCTAACATGACCGAGGTGATGAGAGTGATTTGTGGAAATGGACGGAGTTTAAATCAGACTCCCAGTTTGAGCTCAGTGCTCAAATTCTCATTCACCAAATTAGCTTAGTTTAAAAACTAAGAATTTAAGTTTGGGGGTCTAAAATGAGAGATACTGATCCGATCAGCCTCTAATTTGTTCCAACATAGCTGAGGCGATGAGAGTGATTTGTAGAAATTGACAGAGTTCAAATGGGACTCCCTATTTGAGCTCGACGCTTAAATTCTTATTCACTAAATTAGCTTAGTGTAAAAACAAAGAACTTGGATTTGGGGGTCCAAAATTATAAATGCTGATCTGATCAGCCTTTGCTTTGTTCCAACACTGCCGGGGCGATGAGAGTGACTTGTGAAAATTGATGGAGTTCAAATCGGACTCATGGTTTGAGCTCTTAAATTCTCATTCAACAAATTAGCTTAGTTTAAAAACAAAGAACTCGGATTTGAGGGTCCAAAATCATAAATACTAATCCGATCGACCTTCAGTTCATTCCAACAAGACCGAGTTAATAAGAGTGACTTGTGGAAATTGACGGAGTTTAAATCAGACTCTTAGGTTAAGCTCGATGCTCAAATTCTCATCCACCAAATTAGCTTAGTTTAAAAATAAAGAACTCATATTTGGGGAGTCTAAAATTAGAAATACTGATCCGATCAGCCACTAGTTTATTCTAACGCCGTGTGGAAACTGGCAGAGTTCAAATCGGATCCTGATTTGAGCTCGACGCTTCACTTCTCATTCACTAATTAGCTTAGTTTTAAAAAAAAGAACTCAGGTTTGGGGATCCAAAATTAGAAATACTGATCTGACCATCCTCTAATTTATTCCAACATGGCCGAGGCAATAAGAGTGACTTGTGAAAACTAACGGAGTTCAAATCGGACTTTCGAGTTGAGCTCGACGCTCAATTTTTTATTCATTAAATTAGCTTAGTTTAAAAATAAAGAACTCGGATTTTGGGGTCCAAATTAGAAATAATAATCTGATTAGCATACTGCTTGTTCCAACACGGTTGAGGTGATGAGAGTGACTTGTGGAAATTAAAGGATTTCAAATCGGACTCCTAGTTTGAGCTCGACAATCAAATTATCATTCACTAAATTAACTTAGTTTAAAACAAAGAACTCATATTCCAAAATTAGAAATATTGATCCGATCAACCTCCGGTTTGTTCCAACATGGTCGAGGCAATGAGAGTGACTGACGGAGTTCAAATCAGACTCCTGTTTTGAGCTCAACACTCAAATTCTTATTCACCAAATTAATTTAGTTTAAAAGTGAATGAATTTATATGAAAAAATTTACTATGAAAAATTAAATAATTTATTATGAAAAATTAAATAATTTATTTTTATTATTTAATTTTAATTTATTATTTTTATATATCTAATGTAGTTTCCTTCATCGAGTGGTGTCGAAGAAGATGAGGAGGACGTGGACACGGAGGATCCATGATATTTATTCATTTTATTTTTCTTGTTGGGGATTGACATTTTATGTTTATTTGTTGTTTTAGTTTAGTGATTATGTGGTTTTTATTTTTATAATGTTTGTAAAACATGTTGTTTTTCATTTTTATTTGTAATTAAAACAAATAAATGAAAAAATAGAGATGATTTGTGATTGATATATTTTGATCACAAATTCGGTCGTAGATCTGAAACCGAAATTGTGACCGAATTATTCGGTCGCTGAATGAGCATTTTGAGATCGAAATTGTTCAGTCACAAATTCGGTCTCATTTTTGTGATCGAATTTGTGACTGATTTAGTTCGGTCACTATCTTATTTGGTCCTCGATTTTGAGACCGAATAGATACTAATAGTATTCAATCTTAGAATAGAGAATGAATAGCGACCGAAATTGATTGGTCGCAGTATTATGACCAATATATCTTCACCGAGAGTTTTGGTCACTATTTGGTCGCAGTTTGGTCACTATTGGACTTTGTGACCAAATTACGACCGAATAGAGACCGAAGTTTTTGATATTTATCTATGCCTTTTCTTGTGGTGGCTTGAGATGGAGCTCAGTGCCAAACCTAGACAAAATTCTTGTGTTGCTTGTATGTTTGCTTCCTTCTTCCTTTTATCTTTTGTACAGTTGACTAATGCTAACACATTTTATGGCTGCAACTGTTTTAAGTTTTAATTTTCAAATCACAAATCCCCCCCTGGGTGCACTGTCTTGGGCAATAGAACCCCTACATCTTCCTCGACGTCCTCGTCCAAAGCAGAGGACAACATAGAGTCAAATGAGTCAGGCAATGTGGGAGGAATAGTGGTCACCTCATTAGGTATTACTATCTTGGCTTGTAATATATCTACTAACTCACCTGATGCCAAGCCACCCTAGCCACCCTATCAAAGCTCTGAGCAAATCCCTTCCTCAGTCCTCACTTAAAGTGTCACTTGTAATGGGCATAGGCATGTCTATTTAGGATCCTCTTGTACCTCTCTGAGCCAAGGCACTACTTCACTGCTTGGGCTTTAGCCCCTGCTAGGTTCCACCACCTAAAGGCTTCCTTGGAGATCGTCTATCTTAGCTACCCACAATTTCGAACTGGCATCATGAAGGCAATGTTCCCACTCTAGAGTCCTATCCTTCATGTCTACATGATACTTTGCCTTCTCAAGTTGCTCAATTAGATAGTGGATCTTCCTGTGCCTTGGCCCAGTCCGCTATGAAGAAGCCCGACCTTAGAGGATAGTTAGGAACACTTCCTACCTAGATTGGAATGATCCTGTTAACAATTTTGATTTTGTCTCCTCTTGCTGGTCAATCTGCTTTGCCACCGAGGACTTAGCCTGTTCCAGCCATAGTGTTCCCTCCATACACCTCTCAACTAATTCCCAACTATGAAGCCATTGCAACCCATCTTGAGTTGAGGGGGTCTTAAGCACTTGGCAACAATTAAAGGCAGACCCTTGAGAACTAGACTTGCCCTCCCATGGTAGGAATGAGATCCCTCGAGATGGTGATGCAAAGATCAAATGCTAGACAGAGTCAAGCTAGACAACACATCATATATGGGTGCAGACACAACAACGTCAGGCTCACCCCTAAAGTCAAAAGTGCAAGTCCGAAACTAGTAGCAACTATCTGAGACCTAGAAGAATTAGTAGCAAGATCCACTAGCACATCCATGGGGGAGACAATAGGAAGAGGATAGTCTGATTTGAGGGCATTAGCAGCACGACAACCACTTGAGAAAAAAGGTCCATTGATATGGACACCTTCCTTTTCTTTCGGCGACACTCCTCAATCAGAGATTTCATGGAGTCCACCAAGACCATCGGGCCGAGCCTTTCCTCTTGGAGCTTTTTTCTCTTCCCAGCTTCCTTAGTCGCAATGCCTTTGCCCTTGCTGCGCTCTTCGACATGCGAGGGCTAGGAGTCGCCTACCTCTAGTGCTTTAGGAGTAGTTCCTACATCTCTCTATCCTCAAACCTTTGCGGGGGAATGCCTGGTCAAGAATGCTAGATCTGTGGCAGAAATAGAGTCAGATCTTAGAATAGTCCAAAGTTGAAGCTGACATCCAATGATATTTCATAAGCCCTTATCTTGCGGTAGTCCTACGACCATCGACGCATAGTTGAAGCTTGGCCTCATCAAAGAAACTATGGATTGTTTCCAACTCTATAGAACCCTGATCGAGGCATCAAGATCTTGATCCTCAGGGGGTGCTCGCCTGACACTTTTAGGCGATAAATTGGGCACATTTCAGAAGAACCACCTAGGAGCCACTTTAGAATGGGTCACCTAGAAACATTTGGGACTCCCACCCCCTATGAGAAGAGTGCTGACTTGCTAGGGAAGCATGACTCTTTCCCAGACAAGCTTGAAAATAGTAGAAGCCCCTGCCAGTCATCACATGTTCCTTCAATTCGTAAAAAGCATTAAAGAGGCCAAGGTTGGGTTATATTTGATGTACCCCACAAAGGACAATAAAGGAGTAGACGTAGGCATAAGAATTGGAAACTAGCTGCACTAGTGCTAGTTCAAAGTAGTTTAACAAGCCTACAATAAATGAATAGAGGGGACACGAAATTTGGACTTCCAAGCTAAGGCACATGTATAGACGGCCTCATTGTGAGTGCCGATACTGAGTTCATTAGGCTCCCTAGGGGTGAAGCTTTAATGCCAAGGCACATTATAGCGAACTTGAAGCTCCTCAACCTCCTTGTAAGTGAGCTCATTATAGGTCTGATAGTAGGAGGGGGTGCCATGGCTTTGGCTTGTTGTTCAACCTCCTCGCTTTGTGAAAATGTCTCTTGGTCAGCCATGGGGGCAGAAGAACAAGCAAAAGATCAATTGGAAGAAGGAGCAGGTAGAGGAAGCGAATGAATGGCTTCAGCAGTGGCTATGGCAAGATTTTTGGGCCTCTCCAATGATTCCCTTGGGACATGAGAAAGGACTCATCAAGAAGAATAATGGTAAATAAGGAAAAACCCTAAAAGAGAAGAGATAAGATTGGTAGAGAAAACTTGGAGACAAAGACAACACAGGATGAAGGAGATGGCTTCAATGGCCTAAATGTAAGGCCCTCGAATTTCCGTCGCATTAATTGTATTTGTGTGTGTGTATTTGTGCTTGTGTATGTATATACATATTTATGTACGTATTAATTAGTACAATTACGTGTGCATGTGTTTATACTAGATGTAAATAATGCATGTATTGAATGGTGATAGTATGGATACATTACCATATGCATATTGCATGTATATATGCATGGCATGCATAGTTTTCTGCATGATTTAGAGTTCTGGCCGAAGGCCAGATTGGCGTCAACCCCTAGCCGTTGAGGTGGTGTCAGCGTCCACCCATGGACGCCAACACTAAACCTGGCGTCTAACGATGTGGACGCCTATTTCTCTGACCTGCATGCGTTGCAGAGCCAGAAATTCCGGAAACAAGGAAGCTCACCCATTGGGGAGCTGTCCCCAACGGCTCTGAGAGCCATCTTGTCACCTTGTGAGTGGGAGAGAGACCTCTCCCATATGTTGAACCCGGATCTGTCTTCCCCAACCCTCTCTTCACCCTTTTGCAAGAGAGAAACCAGAAGAGAAAACCCTAGTTCTGAACTGAGGAAAAACCCCTACTTTGCACCCAAAGATCCGACCCTCTGAAGCCGGATCCGGCCATCTTCCTCGACAAGAAGCTAGCTGGAGTGAAGGAGAAGACTTCCCCGGCCGTACCTTGGAGCCATCTTCATCCAAGAGCCCGAAGGAAGGAGATCTTGGAGGACTGTTTGCAACTTCTTGGGACTACCCAAGGAGAGCTTCTCCGAGCATTTAGACCCATTGAAGCATTTCGCTAAAGGCAAGTAACCTAACCATAACGTCCCCGTATGTGTCTAGGTCGATTCTACAATTTTTATGAATTTTTCCTCGTGTCCTAGACCCCCACTTTCACCCCATCTTTGGAGATCGGGTTTGTGTTCTGCACAGACCCGACATTAACGGCAATGTCCCTGGACGCTGAGATCATGCTTGGCGTCCATCGACCATGACGCTGACACTGAATTAACAGCCAGAGACCGCCGCCAAGTTCATCTGGACAGAACAGTGACCTGTTCTGCCCTCCTATACACTATCTTCGATATGTTTCACGATGAGGATATACTGTAAACCATTTATATTCTATGTATATTGTTAATGTGATGAATGTGGTGTGTGGATGGATGAGTGTGCATGGTGGTGAATGATAGAAGCTATTTTGTTCCATGAAATTACAAAGCATGATTAGTTGCTAATCTTGTCAATCTACTGTTGCATGATTTAGGACTAGCCTGTATGCCCAAGTTTGTGAGGATCATACATGGATGGATCAGCCCTATTCTGAAATTGAGATTTTGCCATGCTTGTGTAAATTATTGAAAATGTTATTTGGAAAATAGGAATTGTACATAAGTTATGATAAATCCTTGGTAAACCAGGCATCACCCCATAAATTGAAGAATAAATTCTGTAGCTCTATACATGTATAGTTCAGACAGTAGCTTGCTAGAATTGTGACTTGTATATGATTCCATATCGACTTGATTTACGAATGGCATGAAAAATAGATGTTTGATTTTCTGTAAATTCATTTTAACTTAGAAAATTCTGAAAAATTTCATGAAGGGTCCTAAACCCGAAATTAGTTTGTGATTAAAATTTCAGGTCATTTGGATCAGAGTACGATGCCTTATGAAATTTTCATGAAAAATGTGAAATTGATGCATGTCATTGTAAAATGAGTTGATTCTTGTTTAATCCAACCTGATTAATGGAATTACCTGCTTGTTAATGTCTGAAATCTGTAGTGTCATGATAGGAAAACAGAGAATATGCATGTGAGTGAGAAAGTAAATGAATTGAGAGTGACATGTGTCAAACTATGTGTAAAAATCGGTAAAAATGTGTAAATGTGCCAAGTGTGACATTGCTTCCACAGAGGGTAGTGGAACCGTATCAGGGAAAAGTCCCCCTGAGAAGGTTCAATGTGTAAGTGACCCTAAGGGCATTAGGGGGAAATCCTGGAGGTGGACAAGTACCACTGGTTAGGGTGGAGACTTGTTCTCCCGGTCTGCGCAGTCCAAGAGTCGCCATTGAAATGCCTAGATGGCGTCTATGTGTAACGTGATGTGTATATGTCCTTCTTTGGTGGTTTGGACTATGTGTCACGGCACCTAAAATGTGAATGTGTAATGTGTAATGTGTATGTGTTCATGTGTTAATGTGTAAGTGACAATGTGAAATGTGTATGTGTAAAGTGCAACCATGTGAAATGGGAAACTTGTGTAAAGAAAATGTGAAACTAAAAATGTGAGAATATGACATTGAAATCCATGTGAGACAAATCTGAAACCATGTGAAATCAGTAATTTCATGTTGTCATCATCATGTTTATATGTGCGAAAATGTCTAGAATCCATGTTAGGGATAATTGATGAGCACGTGTACAAAATAGCATGATTGGTTGTTCACATAGTATGTTTTAAACAATATTGTAGCTCTCATGTGTAGGTTACAGCCATTAAACCATGTGAAACCAGCAACTTAAAGCATGTGAAAATGTCTATGTATGTGCTTAAGAACATGTAAAGTCCATGCTAGTTGTGTTTTCCCTTCATATATGCACAGTGTTCATGATGGTAGCTCTCATGTCTTGGTTCTTTAAAGGCAAAATTTCACAAGTGAATGGAATAGAGAGCATGTGATAGGTAAGTTTTATTCTTAGAAATCTGAAAGCATGATCCATGTATTAAATTGTAGAACTTCCATGATAGGTTGCAACTTTCAAATGACTAGCATGCCATGTGTTGAAATTTGTGAATGTGCATGTAGAAACCGCTATGACTTATACGTGTATGTTATGAGTAGTGTTGCTTGCTGAGTCTTTAAGACTCACTCCTTGCTTCGGCGTACAGGTATAGACGGTGACGAGACTCTCGTGGAGGAGACGGTAGAGACGGACTCCGAGCGCGGAGTTTAGATTGTTGGAGCAGTTGTACCCCTTTTTGTTTCATAGTATGTAAAAGCGACATTGTACTAGAACTATCATGGGAAAAATTGTATAAGTGTGGACATTGTGTACTTAATTTTCAGCAATTTAATTATGTGAATTTTTAGCTCTTAATGTAAATTGCAAATCTCATGTATGTTTAATGTGGATGATGAATGAATGAAGACAGTTGTCTTTTACTTCCGCTACTCTGTTCGTATATTCGCGTGTATCTCACTGTTTGTATCGTTTGGGTAAATGTCCCACTGTGAGGACTCTCGCTATACCGACGTGGGTTGGTATACCGTACCGGTATACTGAGGGCCGTCACAGAGATTGGTATCAGAGCGATCGGTTGAGATTGCACATGAATATACCTAAGTCATCATCCCCATTGCATGCTAAGTATGTCCACATGTGTAGAAAACACTAATAAGAAGTGAAAGATAGATAAGAAAATGGTTAGAAAACTTAGCAACCTAGCTCTAATAGTGGCTGAAATTTTATTACAGCCATGGCTTCGAGAGGTAGGTGTGGTGGAGCGTCGGCCCGTGAGGACGAGCCGCGACGTGACGAGCGGGCGGAGCAGCAGGCCCCGGCACCGCCAGGTCCTGTACTTCCCCCACTGCCGCCTGTGGATTACGGAGTATTCATGCATGGTCTGGTGCAAGCCATGCAGACGCAGGCTCATACCCAGGCAGCACTCCAGGCACAGTTGGAGGCCCAGGTAGAATAATGAAACAACTAGTAGTTACTATTTAAATTGCATGATATTGTGTTTATTGTGTATTGCCTATTGTTGAATGTAGCAGGCTCAGGCACCAACTCAGGACCATGGTGGACCTCCCATCATGGAGCGATTCAAGAGGATGACCCCACCCTCTTTTATTGGGGAGAGTGATCCATTAATGGCAGAAAGTTGGTTAAGGGAGACAGAGAAAATCTTCCGAGCCATCAGGTGCCCTGATGAGGATAAGGTGACATTAGCCACCTACATGCTACAGGTAGACTTTTAATTTTGTATGTTTGTATGTTCTGCTTAATTTAGAATTTGTTAGTTGGTGCTTATGAAGGTGTATTGCAGGAGAGAGCGGATGTATGGTGGTCCTCCCTACTACGTACACGCTTTGAGGACGGAGCAGTAGACGTGGCGTGGGATGCGTTCGTGAGGCTCTTTCGAGCCAAGTTCGTCCCAGAGCATATCCAGGACAAGATGGAGCAGGAATTTCTCTCCCTGACGCAAGGCTCCATGACCGTGCTGGAATACGAGGCAAGGTTTTCTGAACTTTCTAAGTATGCACCGCATATCGTAGAGGATGAGCGCAGGAAGACGAAGAAATTCGTGATGGGACTCAAGCCATCACTGCGGACGAGACTCATAGCGTTTGACCACCGCACGTTGGACGAGGTCCTCAGTGCTGCCTGCAGGCAGGAGGGAGAAATGGAGCAATATCTGGAGGAAAAGAAGGCTTCGCAGAAGAGGCCGGCAGCGACGTTCCAGCGGCAGGATAAGAAGAAAACGGTGTACCAGACACCGCAGCGATCCGTGATAGTCAACAACTCTCAGGTACCTTCTGTACGTTCCCCTGGTGTGAAGAAAGAGTGTCCCCATTGCGGGAAGACACATGGTGGTTCCGAGTGTTGGTTGGTAGCGGGTAGATGCTTGAAGTGCGGGAGCAGCGACCACAAGATCAAAGACTGCCCAAGACTTCAACAAGGAGCTCAGCGTGGAGCGCCAGCCCCAGCAATAGAGGCAGCCGCGCCAGCTACAGGAAGACCAAGAAGGCCTCGAGCCCCAGCTCGAGTGTTTGCTTTAGCTCGCGAGGACGCCGAGCAGGCGGAGCATGTCACCGAAGGTACGGTTTTGCTTTTAGGTGTGCACGCTCGGGTTTGTTTGATACGGGTGCTACTCACTCGTTCATTTCGAGCGGTTCGCTAGGCAGTTAGCCCTAGAGTCAAGCATAGAGTCTGAGGATTTAGAGGTCCCCTTGTCTGTGCACACCCCTGCGGGTACGGTATCGACTAGGAAGTGCATTCCGTCGTTACCTGTGTGCATTGAGGATAGAATCCTAGATTCTTCTTGCTAAAGATGCTATGCTACTTGGTCTGGATTGGCTAGAGGAGCACTATGCGTTAGTGGATTGTCGTCGGAAGAGGATTGTTTTCCGCATTCCTGGCGAGGACGAGTTCTCTCATCCCTTGCCAAGGAACTTGGCTGGAAAGTTAGTCATCTCTGCCATGAAGGCGATGCGCATGGTAAACAAGGGTTGTGACGCTTTTCTTGCCAGCGTGGTGTTAGTGCCAGAGGCTGATGAGTCACTTACTCTTGCGGAGATTGAGGTAGTGCAGGATTCTCCAGATGTCTTTCCTGATGACTTGTCTGGATTGCCACCGGATAGAGAGATAGAGTTTACTATAGAGTTGCTTCCGGGCACCTCTCCTATCTCGAAGGCTCCATATCGGATGGCACCTGCGGAGTTAGCCGAGTTGAGGAGGCAGTTGCAGGAGTTGCTTGATAAGGGATTTATTCGCCCTAGTGTTTCCCCTTGGGGCGCACCTGTATTATTCGTCAAGAAGAAAGACGGTTCACTTAGGTTGTGCATTGACTACAGAAAGTTGAACCAAGTGACTGTGAAGAACAGGTATCCCTTACCTCGCATTGATGACTTGTTTGACCAGTTGCGAGATGCATCAGTCTTTTCTAAGATTGACTTGCGATCTGGTTATCATCAGTTGAGGATTCGGAGTGAGGATGTGTCCAAGACGGCATTTAGAACCGTTATGGACATTATGAGTTCTTGGTCCTTCCTTTCAGATTGACCAACGCCCATGCAGCATTCATGGATCTCATGAACCGGGTGTTTAGGCCGTATTTAGATAGCTTTGTCGTAGTGTTTATTGACGATGTGTTGGTCTATTCTCCGGATGAGGCCACCCACCGTCAGCATCTGAGGTTAGTGTTAGAGGTTCTTCGTGAGCACAAGCTGTATGCAAAATTCAGAAAGTGCGATTTTTGGTTGCGCGAGGTTCATTTCCTCGGGCATGTTATCTCCGGCGCTGGTGTTGCAGTTGATCCAGCGAAGGTCCAAGCAGTTATGGATTGGGAGGTTCCCAAGACCCCTTTGGAGATTCGTAGTTTTATTGGGTTAGCTGGTTATTATCGGCGATTCATTGAGGGTTTCTCATCCATCGCCGCCCCCTTGACGAAGCTGACCATGAAGGGTGAGAAGTTCGTATGGTCTAAGGCATGTGAGCGCAGCTTCTAGCTATTGAAGGCTAAGCTTACTTCTGCTCCGATATTGGTATTGCCTAGTGGTCTAGAGGGCTTTGCCATTTATACGGATGCGTCTCAGATTGGTTTAGGCTGTGTGCTCATGCAGCAAGACAGGGTAGTGGCTTATGCTTCTCGTCAGTTAAAGGAGCATGAGAAGAACTATCCGACTCATGATTTGGAGCTCGCAGCAGTGGTTCATACACTAAAGATCTGGAGGCACTATCTTTATGGTGTCAGATTTGAGGTGTTTACCGACCACAAGAGCTTGAAGTATCTTTTCTCCCAAAAGGAATTAAACCTGAGGCAGAGAAGATGGATTGAGTTCTTGAAGGACTATGACTTCGACCTTCAGTATCACCCTGGAAAGGCGAATGTCGTAGCGGATGCTCTTAGTAGGAAGAGGTCTTCGCTCCAGCAGGATTGGAAGATGTTGGAGGATGCGGCGTACTCTATGACCGAGTTAGAGCCATCGCTGTGTCAGGCTTTTGTAGCTCAGTTATCCCTTAGATCCTCTGTTTTGGATGAGGTGATCGAGCAACAGGAAGCCGACCCTAGATTGTTAGAATTAGTGGGTAAGGCGGGCATTGCTCGTGATGAGGACGGTGTGATTAGATTTCAGCACCGTGTTTGTGTCCCTGATTTAGTAGATGTCTGTGAGCATGTGTTAGCGGAGGCTCATAGATCGCGATTCTCTATTCATCCGGGTAACACTAAGATGTATCAAGACTTGAAGAGATCATTTTGGTGGTCCGGCATGAAGAAAGATGTTGCGGATTATGTGTCTAGATGTCTAGTATGTCAGCAAGTGAAGGCTGAGCGACAGCGACCATCCGGCCTTATGCAGAGGATGGATATCCCAGTGTGGAAGTGGGAAGCTGTCACTATGGACTTCGTTTCGGGTTTGCCTCGATCTAGAAGGGGCAATGACTCGATTTGGGTAGTTGTAGATAGATTCTCGAAGACTGCTCATTTCTTGCCTATGAAGAAGAAGCAGTCAGTAGAGAGTTTAGCTAGATTGTATGTTAGTGGTATCATTAGATTGCATGGCGTACCAAAGTCGATTATTTTGGATCGAGATCCGAGGTTCACTTCGAGGCTGTGGAAGGGTCTTCAGGATGCGTTAGGTTCGGAGCTGAAGCTCAGTTCGGCGTTTCATCCCCAGACCGATGGACAGTCCGAGCGGACTATCCAGACGCTCGAGGATATGTTGAGAGCGTGTGTTCTGGATTGGAAGGATGATTGGGAGCGTCATTTACCTCTTGTGGAGTTCGCATACAACAACAGCTTTCATGCTAGTATTGGTATGGCTCCATTCGAGGCGTTGTATGGTAGGCCTTGCAGATCTCCGTTATGTTGGGAGGAGACTGGTGATAGGCAGTTGATCGGACCGGAGTTAGTTCAGGAAACTTCAGATAAGATCCAGCTTATCAGGAAGAGGCTTGTTGCGGCACAGGATAGACAGAAGAGTTATGCCGACAACAGGAGAAAGGATTTGGAGTTCGAGGTTGGCGATCATGTCTTCTTGAAGATATCGCCTACTCGTGGTGTCGTCAGATTTGGCAGGCATAGCAAGCTAAGCCCTAGATTCATTGGCCCATATGAGATTCTCCGACGTTTGGGCAGCGTGGCGTATGAGCTAGCATTACCCCCAGCTTTGGCTAGCGTTCATCCTGTATTCCACGTATCTATGCTCAGGAAGTATGTCCGAGATCCGTCCCATGTGATTAGTCATGAGCCAGTGGAGATCCATCCAGATCTTTCGTATGTCGAGCAACCAGTAGCCATTCTTGACCGGAAGGTTCAGCATCTCCGGAACAAGAGTATTGCATCGGTGAAAGTTCTCTGGCAGAACTTCTCACGAGAGGACGCTACTTGGGAGCTTGAGGATGCGATGAAGAAGAAGTATCCCATTTTGTTTGAGTAGTGTCGTTCTAACTTCGAGGACGAAGTTTCTTTAAGGGGGAGAGGGTGTAAGGCCCTCGAATTTCCGTCGCATTAATTGTATTTGTGTGTGTGTATTTGTGCTTGTGTATGTATATACATATTTATGTACGTATTAATTAGTACAATTACGTGTGCATGTGTTTATACTAGATGTAAATAATGCATGTATTGAATGGTGATAGTATGGATACATTACCATATACATATTGCATGTATATATACATGGCATGCATAGTTTTCTGCATGATTTAGAGTTCTGGCCGAAGGCCAGATTGGCGTCAACCCCTAGCCGTTGAGGTGGTGTCAGCGTCCACCCATGGACGCCAACACTAAACCTGGCGTCTAACGATGTGGACGCCTATTTCTCTGACCTGCATGCGTTGCAGAGCCAGAAATTCCGAAAACAAGGAAGCTCACCCATTGGGGAGCTGTCCCCAACAGGTCTGAGAGCCATCTTGTCACCTTGTCAGTGGGAGAGAGACCTCTCCCATATGTTGAACCTGGATCTGCCTTCCCCAACCCTCTCTTCACCCTTTTGCAAGAGAGAAACCAGAGGAGAAAACCCTAGTTCTGAACTGAGGAAAAACCCCCACTTTGCACCCAAAGATCCGACCCTCTGAAGCTGGATCCGGCCATCTTCCTCGACAAGAAGCTAGCTGGAGTGAAGGAGAAGACTTCCCCGGCCGTACCTTGGAGCCATCTTCATCCAAGAGCCCGGAGGAAGGAGATCTTGGAGGACTGTTTGCAACTTCTTGGGATTGCCCAAGGAGAGCTTCTCCGAGCATTTAGACCCATTGGAGCATTTCTCTAAAGGCAAGTAACCTAACCATAACGTCCCCGTATGTGTCTAGGTCGATTCTACAATTTTTATGAATTTTTCCTCGTGTCCTAGACCCCCACTTTCACCCTATCTTTGGAGCTCGGGTCTGTGTTCTGCACAGACTCGACATTAACGGCAATGTCCCTGGACGCTGAGATCATGCTTGGCGTCCATCGACCATGCCGCTGACACTGAATTAGCGGCCAGAGACCGCCGCCAAGTTCATCTGGACAGAACAGTGACCTGTTCTGCCCTCCTATACACTATCTTCAATATGTTTCACGATGAGGATATACTGTAAACCATTTATATTCTATGTATATTGTTAATGTGATGAATGTGGTGTGTGGATGGATGAGTGTGCATGGTGGTGAATGATAGAAGTTATTTTGTTCCATGAAATTACAAAGCATGATTAGTTGCTAATCTTGTCAATCTATTGTTGCATGATTTAGGACTAGCCTGTATGCCCAAGTTTGTGAGGATCATACATGGATGGATCAGCCCTATTCTGAAATTGAGATTTTGCCATGCTTGTGTAAATTATTGAAAATGTTATTTGAAAAATAGGAATTGTACATAAGTTATGATAAATCCTTGGTAAACTAGGCATCACCCCATAAATTGAAGAATAAATTCTGTAGCTCTATATATGTAGAGTTCAGACAGTAGCTTGCTAGAATTGTGACTTGTATATGATTCCATATCGACTTGATTTACGAATGGCATGAAAAATAGATGTTTGATTTTCTGTAAATTCATTTTAACTTAGAAAAATCTGAAAAATTTCATGAAGGGTCCTAAACCCGAAATTAGTTTGTGATTAAAATTTCAGGTCATTTGGACTAGAGTACGATGCTTATGAAATTTTCATGAAAAATGTGAAATTGATGCATGTCATTGTAAAATGAATTGATTCTTGTTTAATCCAACCTGATTAATGGAATTACCTGCTTGTTAATGTTTGAAATCTGTAGTGTCATGATAGGAAAATAGAGAATATGCATGTGAGTGAGAAAGTAAATGAATTGAGAGTGACATGTGTCAAACTATGTGTAAAAATCGGTAAAAATGTGTAAATGTGTAAATGTGCCAAGTGTGACATTGCTTCCACAGAGGGCAGTGGAACCGTATCAGGGAAAAGTCCCCCTGAGAAGGTTCAATGTGTAAGTGACCCTAAGGGCATTAGGGGGAAATCCTGGAGGTGGACAAGTGCCACTGGTTAGGGTGGAGACTTGTTCTCCCGGTCTGCGCAGTCCAAGAGTCGCCATTGAAATGCCTAGATGGCGTCTATGTGTAACGTGATGTGTATATGTCCTTCTTTGGTGGTTTGGACTATGTGTCACGGCACCTAAAATGTGAATGTGTAATGTGTATGTGTTCATGTGTTCATGTGTAAGTGACAATGTGAAATGTGAATGTGTAAAGTGCAACCATGTGAAATGGGAAACTTGTGTAAAGAAAATGTGAAACTAAAAATGTGAGAATATGACATTGAAATCCATGTGAGACAAATCTAAAACCATGTGAAATCAGTAATTTCATGTTGTCATCATCATGTTTATATGTGCGAAAATGTCTAGAATCCATGTTAGGGATAATTGATGAGCACGTGTACAAAATAGCATGATTGGTTGTTCACATAGTATGTTTTAAACAATATTGTAGCTCTCATGTGTAGGTTTACAGCCATTAAACCATGTGAAACCAGCAACTTAAAGCATGTGAAAATGTCTATGTATGTGCTTAAGAACATGTAAAGTCCATGCTAGTTGTGTTTTCCCTTCATATATGCACAGTGTTCATGATGGTAGCTCTCATGTCTTGGTTCTTTAAAGGCAAAATTTCACAAGTGAATGGAATAGAGAGCATGTGATAGGTAAGTTTTATTCTTAGAAATCTGAAAGCATGATCCATGTATTAAATTGTAGAACTTCCATGATAGGTTGCAACTTTCAAATGACTAGCATGCCATGTGTTGAAATTTGTGAATGTGCATGTAGAAACCGCTATGACTTATACGTGTATGTTATGAGTAGTGTTGCTTGCTGAGTTTTTAAGACTCACTCTTTGCTTCGGCGTACAAGTATAGACGGTGACGAGACTCTCGTGGAGGAGACGGTAGAGACGGACTCCGAGCGCAGAGTTTAGATTGTTGGAGCAGTTGTACCCCTTTTAGTTTCATAGTATGTAAAAGCGACATTGTACTAGAACTATCATGGGAAAAATTGTATAACTGTGGACATTGTGTACTTAATTTTCAGCAATTTAATTATGTGAATTTTTAGCTCTTAATGTAAATTGCAAATCTCATGTATGTTTAATGTGGATGATGAATGAATGAAGACAGTTGTCTTTTACTTCCGCTACTCTGTTCGTATATTCGCGTGTATCTCAGCTGTTTGTATCGTTTGGGTAAATGTCCCACTGTGAGGACTCTCGCTATACCGACGTGGGTTGGTATAACCGTACCGGTATAATGAGGGCCGTCACACTAAAAGTGCTAGATATGGCCGTAAAAGGTGGATAGAGCCTGCTCGAAGCATCCCTTGCCTCCTCGAATATTGAAACAGTTTGGGACGCAAAGTGAATTGGCATTGAGTCCAACGCGAAAGACATGATCATTGCACTTGTCATCCAAATAATGTAGAAGGTTGCAATGGAGCCTAATAGGTGCATTGGAACATCTATGTTAGAGGAGACATGTGTCATAAATTGCTCTGTCTCTGAAGAATACGTTGCAAATGCACCCACCTTTGTAAATAACCCTAATAAACCATACTCGCCGAGCAAATCGTAAAGCTTGGGATTGTTGGGGGGCGGGGGGGGGGGGGGGGGGGGCAAGTGAAGAGGGGAAAAATTGCGGCCCAATAAATCTCATACCAAAAGGCCCATTATATTCAGCCTGGTGGGTGACAATGCAAAAAAAATCTTGAGTCCCATCTACCATAGCCTAAATGGACTAAATCAGTAGACTACTGACAACTTGGACTAATTTTTTTTAGAGTTCGAGTAGGAAAAGAACTTTGAAGTTAAGCATGCTCAGTTGTAAGTAGTTCCATAATGGGTGACCTTCTTAGGAAGTCTACCAACTAATATGGTTGTTGAGCCAGTTTGCTAGTTGGTCATCACAATTGGTATCAGAACCTTACCTAGCTGAAAGTGTAGGAACTAAGTGCTACACTATGGGACCACCTCTTAAGACCATAATGACGTAAAGTACTATATAGTGGGAGCCACCTCTTGAGCATGAGGGGGCCACCTCTAGAATCATGTATACTTGGGGTTTGATTGTGTGCTATATGTGAATAGCGACGAGGACGTCGCTTATATAAGAGGGGTAGATTACATAGTGGGCGCCACCTCTTGAGCCTATGGGGGCCACTTTTAAAATCTTGTATGTCTGGGGTTTGATTGTGTGCTATATGTGAACAATGACGAGAACATCGCTGAGGGGTAGATTATAACACCCCATATAATAATATGTTAAATAGACTAAATCAGTAGACTACCAACAACTCGGACTAGTCATTTTCAGAGTTTGGACAGTAAAAGAATTGTGATGTTAAGTGTACTCAGTTGAAGTCTACCAAGTAGTATGGTTGTTAGGTTAGTTTACTGGTTGGGTTGTCACAAAAAGTAAGGCCTACAAAATGCTATGATGCGCCATATTGCCACCCATATGGAAAGATTTTCAGGCTTTAAAAAAGACTCCACAATAAGGGAAACTCGAGCGGCTAGATAACTACCGAGAGAATCTCTTCAGAATAGCGCTAATTAAGCTAGCATACTCCAATGGGAATCTAGCCAAATCGAAGTATACAAAGGGATTAAGATAATGTTAAAGAGTCCTAAGATTAGCTCAAAGCCCATAACAGACTTCCAGACACTAATAAAGACTCATCTGAAAAGCATGTCTCATTGTCAATCCCTTCCTCTGTTTGACTTTTGTGGAGTTGATAAGGAAGCACATGATGATCAGTCTGTCCCCATGTAATTTCAATTAATTACATATGTATTTTGGTGATTAACAAAACTAAACTAGTTTTTATAAATAATATCTAATGAATATTTCATAAGTCTTAAAGTACAGGAAAAATACCAAGGTCAAACAAGCCAATAAAGGTATGCATTACTTCTCTGAAGCTTTAATCTTTTCAACATGATATTTCTCTAAGTCCATATCGATTTCTGTTGAAATTCATAACGATTTCCTTATAAGACTGAAAAGTCATGTTGTTTCAAACAAGTCGATGTCGTAACAATTTCATAAGTTATCGTAACGATTTCTTTAGAACTCGCAACGACTTGCCCGTCGTAACGATTTCATAAGTTATCGTAACGATTTCTTTAGAACTCGCAACGACTTTCCCGTCATAACGATTTCATAAGTTATCGTAACGATTTCTTTAGAACTCGCAACGACTTGCCCGTCGTAACGATTTCATAAGTTACCGTAACGATTTCTTTAGAACTCGCAACGACTTGCCTGTCGTAACGATTTCATAAGTTACCATAACGATTTCTTTAGAACTCGCAACGACTTGCCCGTCGTAACGATTTCATAAGTTATCGTAACGATTTCTTTAGAACTCGCAACGACTTGTCCGTCGTAACGATTTCATAAGTTACGTAACGATTTCTTTAGAACTCGCAACGACTTGCCCGTCGTAACGATTTCATAAGTTACCGTAACGATTTCTTTAGAACTCGCAACGACTTGCCTATCGTAACGATTTCATAAGTTACCGTAACAATTTCTTTAGAACTCGCAATGACTTGCCTGTCGTAACGATTTCATAAGTTACCGTAACGATTTCTTTAGAACTCACAATGTAACGACCCTCTTCATACCGGTACGATTATACCAATCCCCATCGGTATAAAGGGCGTCGTCACAGTGGGACATGTACCCAACACTGGTCGATAGGTTGATATGTACCTGGATAGCAATAGAGTACAGCGGAATAAAATAAACAACCCAACTCTTAACCCGTCACCAACACACATTCCACAATCTAAATAGCGAGATAGAAAGACAATGTCCACATTAATACAAAATAAAGAGAACCACAATGTCCAAATATTGTCCATACAATAATCCTTTTTGTGCAAAAGAAAAGTACAACTGGTAACAGCTCCACAAAATAGTCTTCTAAATGATGATCCTCACCACGCTTCCTTCTAGTGCATGATACCTATCAACCTGTACGCCGAAGCAAGAGTGAGTCCAAAGACTCAGCAAGCAACCAAAGTCTGAACTTAAACATGTCACACTCACAATATGGCATTAACATTAAAGAGATGCACACTATCATCAAATCACAAAGGTACTCATGGTCCTTACTCTCAACTAGCAATACATATTATCTTTACAGGAGCATGCTTTAGTCTACCATAAATCTATTCTAAATCATGAGCATTTCATCATACACATGCACTTATTACCTACACTTAACATGTAGGATGATTCGTCCACACATCCTTTTATTCCGCAGATATCTCTACTACTAGAGCATAAAATTTAACATGAAGAAAAGGAACAAGCTAACATGATGACTACTTTCTTTTCACATGCCCTTTTGTATTTATTTATACAATTTGCTTGTTGTTTTAACATCATAAAATCACATGCACCTAGTTTCGCATTTTATAGCATAACTTGAAGGTTAAACATGGTGAAACCATTTAACAATCCATGAGCACTTAAGTATGAACTCTTATACTAATTGAGCCTTTCAACTATCATGGAATCCAATTATTTTTCATGCATTTGCCATATTCGTAACCTACCTTTCGCAAACATGAAAATCCTATTACATGCTCACTACCATTTCATTTATATGAGAACTATGTATATATATATATGCACAATTCAATCACAACATGATAGCAATTAACGTGAGATTCTCATATGTTTGAAAGGGAAATTCCTAATATGGATTCTACTCATTCTTACACATGTGAAACATTGTTTTGCATACATTTAGGTTGCTGTTTGGATATGCATTTAACACTTTCATGACCTATATCATAAGTTTACAATCTAACACATTTATTTCACATGATTGCACACTTACTCATTCACATTGTTCACTTTTACACATTTGACATGTACACATGTTCACACTTACACAATTTACTCATTTCCACATCATTTACTCTTCCACTTTCACTTATCACATATCACATCGATTGCACTTACCACGTGCATCTTGGGCACTTACCACGTGCCATATTCACATATTTCACACTTTATTCATTCTTTCATTGGTTAATCAATTTGCCATGACACATAGTCCTAACCACCAGTAGAGGACACTAACAAATAACACAACTCATTCTCATAACTCTTTTCACAACACATAACACATAACATGACTCATAATCACATACCCACCACCTAGGCAATACAGTGGTGAATCTTGGTTACTGCGCAGACCGGGAGAAGCCCTCTCCACCCTATCCAGTGGTACCGTCCACCTCCGGGGTTTTCCCAATGCCTTTGGGACAAACTTATATCACATGGAGCCTTCTATAGGGACTTTTCTATATACGGCTCCCGATGCCTCTAGGGTAGCAGTGTCACATAGGCACAACTTTTACACTTTACTCATACCGAGTTTTAACACGTATTTTACACATAACACTCACATCTCCTTCGTTTTCTCATGCACAATGTGACTTTGTTTTTCTCCTAACCATGCTACTACAGATTTTAGGAGTTTAACACAGTAAATGCACTAATCAGGTTGGGTTTAAGCAATAACTAACCACATTACGATAACATACGTAGATTATTATATTTCACATGAAAAACACATAACTCTTTATATAATGGTCCAAATGACCTGAAATTTTAACCACATGCTCTTTTCGGGTTCAAGATCATACCCTCAATTTTTCAGACTTTTCTGAGCTAAATAGAATTTACAGAAAATCAAACATTTATTTTACATGCTATTTGAAATCCCTATTAGCATGGAAACCTAGCATAAGCATTTGATTTAACATGCCTCAGCCCTGACCTAACATGCCTGTATTTGCACGACATTCTACCCATATTTATTGCACAAAGCACGATTTACTAGAGAATTTAACAGTCCTACACATGTTCTCTATTTTCCAAAACATAAGTTCTAATAAATCATACAAACATGGGAAAAATCATAGAAATTGCAGGGGGTGACTGATGCATGCATACATGGCTCACGACATTTAACGCTTTCTGGCCCTCACTAAATCATCCAAACAGTGAGTCAAGAAGGTCATTGCCTTAACATACATGCATTTTCGCAAAGCAATTAAATTGCATTTCTCATACCATGCTCAATAACCCATCCACACACCACAATAGGTATCTTACATAACGTATAGGGTTTACAGTATATCCTCATCGCGAGAAACCCATCGAAAATAGTCATTTAGAGGAGAGAAAACAGTTAACGGTTCTGTCCTGACGAACTCAGCGTCAATGTCTAGCCGTTTACAGGGGTTGACGGCATTATCGCATGCCGTTAACAGATGCACTTGACGGCAATGTCTCTTGCCGTCAAGTTCCTGTCTGTGTAAGAACACAGACCGAGCTTGGAAAAAAATCTCAGAATAGGGGCTCCAGGACACGAATTAAAATCCACAAAATTCCTGAGACTTAGGGGACATGTCTAGGCTCAAGACCTAGGGTATACTTGCCTTTGAATAAATCTCCAATCGGATCAAAATGGCCGGAGAAGCTCTTCTTAGGTAGTGCCAAGAAGCCTCCAAACTCCCTTGCTCCGGGTTCTAGGGGGTTGTAGGTCGTTGTCCAGCACCGGGGAGGCCTTCTCCTATGCTTGGACTTCCTCCTTGTCGAAGAAGATCGCCGGATCCAAGCTTCAGAATGCCGGATCTGAGCTCTCAAGTTCAGGTTTCTTCACATTCCTGAGCTAGGGTTTCTCTCCTCTTGAAAAGGCCAAGAGAGCACCTTGCAAGCAGCAAGGTTGATGTTTTTATGAGGCAAGACCCGAAGTCTGCCTTTCCAGGGGGTGGGAGAGCCTTTGGGTCGGCCATCCCCCAATCAGGAGCATGGCAAGCCATGCATTTCTGACCTGCTACGCATGCAGTGTCAGAGAGGTAAACATCCACCTATGTGGATGGCTACATAAGGCTTGGCGTCCATCGGGATGGACGCCGACAACTCATGGGCGTCCACCCATGTTGACGCTAAGACACTCTTCTGCCAGAACTTAAAATCATGCAGAACCATGCTTAACCCACTCATACATGCACATGAAATCTATGTAGTATAGTGTATACACCACTACACCATGTAAATATCCAATAATTACTACTTATCCTACACATACATACATAGGTACATTTAAGATAACAACACGCACATGAATATCTTCATACGCATACAAAGTATAAGGTATAATATGTATATTACTACACCGGGCAATCAATAGCATTTATACCTAGGCATACACAAGCATACATGAATACACGAAGATAAGATGTACGTAGATATCTACCAATGCATACACACTTGATTTGGCATATATATAGTATACACACACGGGTGTAGCACACTTGTGTACATTATGCTTGAAATAGATGGATACAACATGCGAACCGATAATTAGATTAACTTGCACAACTTTACCTAACATTGCTTAAGTACTATATGCATAATTTAGCCAATTGACTATTCTCACCTAAATATCATAAAAATACATGCATGTTATTCATGAGGAGTATAGAATCTCAATATAAACTACTAATTACACCTACCATGCTTGAACTCTTTATGTATATGCAATGTACGAAGTACAATGTACACATTAACTAAACCATGCAAATGAACAATGTTTACAACTAATCATACACATGCATACACAAGTACACCAAGGTGTTATGCATGTAGAATTAGGTATACAATTGTCACACGCATAAGATAACATACATACCTACATACACATATGTACTTCATACACTCCCATACAAAATTCTATGAAATGGGTAGTATAGGATATTCTTCAATATTTAGATAGCACATGCATAGTATTATTCAAGTATCCCAAGTCAGAGATTCTTGGTATTCATAATACACCTCTAATTAGCTAATTGTTCACTTCTACATTAATTGTCATATACACGTATGTATATATATATAGATATACGCACATGCTCATGCTCAAGAGAAGGATAAAACTTATAGTAGGCACAATGAACTACGCATGCTAAGCACACAACAACCGAACACCCAACACACCATTCATATACATACATATATATAAAGAGAATAAAAATTCGGGGTCTCACACGCAACGACTTGCCGTTCATAACGATTTGCTTGGCACAAAGATTTCTTTAAGCGTTCATAACGATTTGCTTTGCACAAAGATTTCTTTAAGTGCTCATAACGATTTGCTTTGCACAAAGATTTCTTTAAGCGTTCATAACGATTTACTTTGCACAAAGATTTCTTTAAGCGCTCATAACGATTTGCTTTGCACAAAGATTTTTTTAAGCGCCCACAACGATTTGCTTTGCGCAACGATTTCTTTAGAACTCATAACGACTTGATAAGTGTTCATAACGATTTTCTCTCTATAATGACTTGTTAGTATTCATAATGATTTCATAAGTCATATAGACAACGACTTTACAGTTTATATCAACTTGATTTTTATCTTATCTCTTGAAGCGTTGACTAGTCAAAGTCACGCATATATCTATCTGTCACTCCTGCATTTATGAGTTCTGAACGTATCTCTGCATGCATGCAGACAATATCGTCCATTATTGTGCTTACTCTGTATACATCTTTTAAAACAAGCTATTTGGGATTGCTATTCTAGTGAACACTCACATCAACGTATACTGACAACAAGAGACAGTTTGAGTTGTCTACTGTCTAGCATTTAATGTGTGCAAGGTCCTGAAGACTTTCTATCATACAACGTTGGACCTATAGACGTCAGAAGACCCTATCTCTTTGCGTGCTCAAATGGATAAAAGATAGTTGAAGCTTCCAAATTTCAAACAGTCTAACGACTACTCAAGAGAGAGACAACGGACACTTCAACGTCTATATTTCAAATTGAAGATATAAATACAAGTCAGAAGAATAGAAGAAAATAGACAGACCAGATAGATACTACAATAGATCTTGTGTTCAAGTATTCAAATTCTTCTGCAGAAAAGTCTAGAGCCAAGAATCTCATTCCTCATCACCTTCAGCTCTTCGCTCTCTGTGCTGTAATAGATTTTCTAAGAGATCCCGTGTAGTTCTGAGAGTGTGCCTTGTTTAGATCCTTGCTCTCAGTGCTAGTTGCTTCAGATCTTGGCTTGTTAAAAGCTTGATCTAGGGGCTTGAATTTCATCCAATTCTCTTTGAGTTGCTGTTCCCTTCGGGTGTGAAGGAAGACCTGGTAGTATCTAGGGTGTAGTTCCCTTCGGTTGTGAAGGAAGACCTGGTGAGGTATCCAGGGTGTTGTTGTTCCCTTTGGGTGTGAAGGAAGACCAGCTGAGCTGGGTGTTGTTGCGTCCTTAGGGGGACTGTACCCTAGTTAGTGAAATCCTGAGTTGTTGCTCAGGGACTGGACGTAGGACTCCTAAGGAGAGGAGGTCCGAACCAGGATAATCCTTGTGTTGTGTGATTGTCTTCTTTGTGTGTTTGATATTTAAACTAACAGTCACTAACCTCCTTCGAAGAACGTTTGTGTGAATATTTTTAGTTACAAGTATCTTGTAGATTAATTTTAAAAGACCCATTCAGCCCCCCCTCTGGGCTCGTCAACTGGGCAACAAGTGGTATCAGAGCGAGTCTCTTCGACAAAGAAAAAGGATCCAACGATCTGAAGAGTAAAGATCCATGGCAGCCCAAGGTAACTTTGAAGGTCAGTTTGTCAACCGACCCCCGCTCTTCGATGGTGAAGATTATCCTTACTAGAAGACTAGAATGGAATACTTTCTACAAGGCAACGACTATCAAATCTGGTCCATAGTAGAAGAAGGTGATCTGGTAGTCACAAATGAGAAAGCTCAATGGACAGATGATGACAGAAAGAAGATCTCCTTGAATTGCAAAGGAAAGAGCATCTTATGCTGTGCTCTAAGTAAGAAGGAGTTCAACAGAGTTTCAGCCTGCAAATCCTCAATGGAAATGTGGGAAAAGCTCAGGATCACATATGAAGGCACAGACAAGGTAAAGGAAACAAGAATCGACATTCTTGTCACTCAGTATGAGAGATTTCAGATGCAATCAGGTGAATCCATAACTCAAATGTTCAGTCGGTTCACTAACATCACAAATGGACTAGCTGCTCTGGGGAAAACTTATGAGATTGGAGACATGGTGAGGAAAATACTTAGATCCTTACCGTCCTCATGGAACCCAAAGGTCACAACAATAGAATAAGCTAATGACCTGAAGAGAATGTCAGTAGAAAAGCTCATTGGGTCCCTCATGGCCCATGAGATCAACATGGAAAGGCTAGGAGAGTCCTCTAGTAGAAAGAAGCACTCCAACGCCTTAAAAGCTGAAGAAGATTCACCAGAAGCAAGTTCAGCTGAGAGTAAAAGTGATATGGACAACGAGAATGAGGAAGCAATGCTATCTAGAAGATTACAACGAATTTTGGCTAAGAAGAAGAAGTTCCAATCGAGTAGAAGGCACTTCAAAAGGAATAAGGATTTCAAGAAGCCAGATGGAAAAGAGATGAAGAAAGGAGAACCCATCTGCTATGAATGTAAGAAGCCAGGACACATTAAAGCTGAGTGTCCAAAATTCAAGAAGCCGGAGTTCAGGAAGAAAGACAGCTCCAAGAAGTTCAGAAAATACAAAAAGAAGGCGATGGCAGCAGCATGGGAAAACAGTAGCGACTCAGACAGTGAGTCAAGCTCCTGCAGCGATGAAGAAGAAGCCAACTTGGCTTTCATGGCTAATACTGAAGAAAAGGTAACCTCTGACTCTTCTTTTGATTCCTGCATGATTCTGATTCAGACAATTTAAGGAAGCATTCAACGAATTGTATAATAAATATAAAGAAGTAACTAAACTGTTAAAAGCAAGTAAGAAAAACAGTGCTTGTCTAGAAAACACTAATTCAGATCTGAAAAAAAAATGAGGAATTAGAAAAACAAATAACTGAACTTAAAAGAAGAAATGAATTACTATGTGAGGATCTAAAAGCTAAGAATGAACAAATAATTAAACTTGAAAAACAAGAAAATGTAGATGAACTAAGAACTGAAATCAAGACTCTAACATAAGAAAACATAAATTTATCTAGCATGTTAGAAAAATTCACAAATGGTAAAAACTCCCTCATATTAAAGGGTGCTAGAAGATCAGGTAAGAAGAAAAACGGATTAGGATATACACCCCCAGATAATGAAGAAACCATAGTCTATCCTAAAACATATCAACACCAAATTTGTACCTGAACAAGATATAGCATACAAAGCTGATTTCAAATATATAGAAAAAGTAACCAAATTTTCCTATTGTAGTCACTGCAACAAGTTAGGACATATCATAACGACATGCCCAACAAGACATAAGAAATGGATAATAAAAGGTAAAATCAATGATACTAACCCATCAGGACCCAAAAGAATTTGGGTACCTAAAACTTGATGTTTTTATTTCAGGTTATCCCTCGAGCATCCAAATGGTATTTGGATAGTGGGTGCTCAAGGCACATGTCAGGAAACCAGAAGTTATTCTCTCATCTCCAAGCTGAAGAAGGAACAGTCACTTATGGAGATAATGGGAAAGGAACAGTAATTGGTAGCGGCTCTGTGAATAGTAAAGGAAGAACAGTTATAGAAGATGTGTTATTAGTCAAGGGATTGAAGCACAATCTCATTAGCATCAGCCAGCTGTGTGACAGAGGCCATCAGATCAAGTTTCAAGAGTCAAAGTGCAGCATACTGAAGGATGGAGCAGTCATCTTTGAAGCTAATAGAGAAAAGAATTTGTATGTGCTCTATCTTGAGGAACTCAAGGAACAAAACGTCTGTCTGGCAGCAAATAGGGATAAATCTACTGAATTATGGCACAGACGACTAGGTCATTGCAGCATAGATGGCATGAGAAAATTGTTGAAGAAAAATCTTGTAGAAGGTCTGCCAAGGTCAGTGTAAAAATGGAAGGTGTCTGTAGACCTTGTGCTAAGGGAAAGCACACCAAAAGCTCCTTCAAGTCAAAGACGGTGGTGACCACCTCAAAACCCTTAGAGCTCCTTCATATGGATCTATTTGGGCCAATGAGGACTACCAGTCTTGGAGGAAAGAACTTTGGATTTGTCATAGTCGATGACTTCTCAAGATTCACATGGGTGTCATTTCTAGAGCATAAAGATGACACATTTGATAACTTTGTCAGTTTCAGCAAGAAATTTCAGAAGGATCAAAAGTTCAGCATTGTTTCTATCCGATCAGATCATGGTGGTGAATTTCAGAACGAAAAATTTGGTAAGTTCTGTGATGATCAGGGAATTGAGCATAATTTCTCAGCACCAAGGACACCACAGCAAAATGGAATTGCTGAGAGAAATAATAGAACTCTATTGGATATGGCAAGAACAATGTTATCAGAATATGATCTGCCAAGGTATTTTTGGGCTGAAGCAGTCAACACAGCAAGCTACATTATCAACAGAGTCATGATCAGACCAATCCTAAAGAAGACTGCATATGAACTGTTCAAAGGAAAGAAACCAAAGATCAGCCATTTCAGGACATTTGGATGTCCTTGCTTCATTCACAACAATGGAAAAAGAGACATTGGTAAGTTGGATGCCAAATCAGATGAAGGTATCTTCATGGGGTACACCTCTAAACCCAAAGGCTATAGAGTATTTAATAAACGCACTTTATTAATTGAGCAGTCTGTACATATTATTTTTGATGAAACTAACCCTTCCTTGAGAAAGGAAGAAGATAGTGATAATGATGATACAGATGAGCTGTCCAAGAAACTAAAGAATACATCAATTGAGGACAAGGATGATCCACCTCTGGAAAACTTGCAACAAAAAGAAATTACACATGAAAATCTTCCAAAGGAATGGAGACACAAGAAAGATCACCCACTTGAGAATATTATTGGTGATCCATCCGTAGGGGTAAGAACAAGAGGTAATGTTATTCCTTGTGATTACCTAGCTTTTGTTTCTCAAATAGAGCCTAGGACAGTCAATGAAGCTCTTACTGATGAATCTTGGATAATAGCCATGCAAGATGAATTAAATCAATTCAAGAGAAACCAAGTATGGTCACTTGTTCCTAGACCATCAGACCGTCCAGTCATTGGCACCAAATGGGTGTTCAGAAATAAACTGGATGAAACTGGTGTTATCTTAAGAAACAAGGCCAGATTGGTAGCTCAAGGCTATTCACAAGAGGAAGGCATAGATTTCGATGAAACCTATGCACCTGTAGCTAGACTTGAGGCTATTAGAATTTTGCTTGCATATGCATCCGCATTAGATTTGAAATTATTTCAAATGGATGTTAAGTCTGCATTTTTGAATGGTTTTATTAAGGAGGAAGTCTATGTAGAACAACCTCCAGGTTTTGATGATACTGATTTTCCGGATCACGTTTTCAAATTACACAAAGCATTATATGGTTTAAAGCAAGCACCTAGAGCCTGGTATGAAAGGCTTAGTTCCTTTCTTTTAAACCATGGTTTCAGTAGAGGTCAAGTAGATAGTACTCTTTTCATAAAGTCAAAGGTCAAACACATTCTACTAGTTCAAATTTATGTAGATGATATTATTTTTGGGTCTACTGATGAATCCCTTTGCAAGTACTTTGAAAAGTTGATGCAGGGAGAATTTGAAATGAGCATGATGGGAGAACTTAATTATTTCCTTGGATTACAAATCAAACAAGGAAAGGAAGGAACTCACATCTGTCAAGCAAAGTACACAAAAGAACTCTTAAAGAAATTTGGATTCGAAAATACCAAGCCACTGTCAACACCGATGAGCACATCAACAAGGATGGACAGTGACAAAGATGGTAAGAAAGTAGATCAAAAGATCTACAGAGGTATGATAGGTTCACTCCTTTATTTAACAGCTAGTAGACCTGATATTTTATTTAGTGTATGCATGTGTGCTAGGTATCAAGCAGATCCTAAAGAATCACATTTAATTTCTGTGAAAAGAATATTTAGATATTTAGCAAGAACTCATGACTTAGGTCTATGGTATCCAAAACATTGTGAAATTAACTTAGTAGGTTACTCTGATGCTGACTATGCTGGATGCAAATTAGATAGAAAAAGCACCAGTGGTTGTTGTCAATTTCTTGCAGGATGTTTAATATCTTGGTCTTCAAAGAAACAAAATTCAGTGGCACTATCTACAGCTGAAGCTGAGTACGTAGCTGCTGGAAATTGCTGTACACAACTCTTATGGATAAAGCAACAACTTGAAGATTTCGGATTAAACATCAAATCCATCCCACTGTTGTGTGACAACACCAGTGCCATAAATCTCACCAAGAATCCAGTTCAACATTCAAGGACCAAGCATATTGAGGTTAGATATCATTTTATTCGTGATCATGTAGCAAATGGTAATATTGAAATATCCTTTATTGATACAAATGGTCAGTTAGCAGACATTTTCACAAAAGCCTTACCCGAGGAGAGATTCACATCTCTTAGAAGGGAATTAGGCATGTGCAATTTGTGAAAAAGGTTTTGTTTAAAACTGGCACATTAAATTTCAGAATTAAGTAACTTTTCCCTCCATGGCTTTAAGCAAAAGAAATTCAAATTATCCTTTGTAACCGCTCTCTCATTGAAGTCGGTTTGAATAGTCAAACTCTTTTGTCTTCTTCTGCCGCCTTTTGGCGCCTCACTTTCCACAATGCATTAATTTATTCCTAAAAATTGAATGAGATAACGATTCATATCTCGTCTTCTACCTTTACCCTCTTTCGTCTGGTTGCTTGAGCCGATGCCCTAGCAATTTCGACATCGACTCTCTGATAAATTTTGAAGCTTCTCTCCTCTTCCCGTGAAATTTCTTGAGGGCTTTCACTCCTCCTTCCTTCTCAACCCTCCAGAAAACCTCCACACTTGATTCCATGGCCGCATCCTCCGTTTCCGGGAGTTTGGGTGGCTACAGCGCCGAGTTCCTTACTCCTGAGTAGCAGGAGAGGTTCACGTTTGTGAAGACCAAAGTTTGTGGGAACAAGGCAGTGGATGTTGCTGATCTGGAAAAGAATGGTATGTGCAGTGTGGTTGAAGCTTTGATCAGGATGCAATGGATAGGAGTAACAACTTTCTCTGAGGTAAGTTATCCAGACCATGTGAAGGCCTTCTATGTATGTTTGAAGATTCAAAAAGATGGGTCCCTGGTTTCATATGTCAAGGGAACCTAGATTAAGATAGACAGTGAGCTATTGCATGAGTTGTTCGGAGTAACAACATCAGGGCACAGTGGGGTTCACTCCGTGAACGCCCAGGTCAAGGGTCTTGGCATTGTAGGGCCGGGATACAAATTAAGAGATGGAAAATTGGACATCAACCAACTAAATGCGTTCAACCGCCTCCTTCACTTCATAGTGTGTCAGATTTTGGTTCCAAGAAGCGCCACATTCTCCACCTGTTCAAAGGCAGATTCTGACATGATGTTTTGAGCCATACATAACAAGGAAATCAACATGGCCGCAGTGATGATGGAAAGAATGGTTTTTGCCAGAGATCAAATTTGGGACACTAAATCCAAGCTAAATGTTTCCTTGCCGTATGCACATCTGCTTACCAAAGTTTTCAAGCACTTTGGTATTGATCTGGCAGGAGCAGTTGTTGAGAAAATGGGCCAATCAATTAGGTCCAGAAATCTCCAGAAAAGTGGTTTCTCAGTCATAAATGGTGTTTGGTCTAAGACCACAGTGGCCGAGGGAGAGGCCATCATAGGAGACATTCTGGATTTTCCTGATGTTCAGGAAGAAGCAGCAGAACCAGCAGCAGAGCCATCTCCAGCAGTCCAAGCAGCAGTAGAGCAGAGAATAGAGTTTGAGCCAGCAGTACCCTCTCTTCCAGCAGAATCAGTAGAAGAAACTCAAGCAGCAGTTGAGACTGCAGGGTCACCCCTTATTCAAGCAGTTTCACAATCTCCAGAAGGACCTGAAGAAGAAGCAGTGGTAGGTGCAGTAGATAATCTGCCCACCTCCATTATTGCCTCCATTCTTAGAGATGTAGTAGATTCTGTTCTCACCTCTCCAGTCACCTCAGAGACTGGTGGAATTGTAGAAGAAATTGTGACATCAGGCCACATTGAGGAATCAGTGGCAGCATCAGTTCAAGAGGAGCAGTCTAGTGCTCCATCAAGTGTTATTTTGGAAGATGCTCCCATTCAGGGGGAGCAAGAATTGATGATCAGCCTCCTCCAACTTCAGAGGCTAGGCAGAAAGGGAAAGAAGTGGAGCCTGGAGTACCACTCATATCAGATACTCCTCATGAAAGACAAATAAGGCAGAAGATTGTAATAAATCTGAAGCCTGTGATTGAGAGGCTTGATGCTCAAGGCACAATCCTGTGCTCTCTCCAATCAGATGTTAGTTCAATCTTCATGAGCCAAGCATCAGCTACTAAGGAAATTTCCAGCATAAGAAATGCCATGAAGTGGTTTAACCAGGAAATGGGCACCATGAAAAGTTTGCTGGGAGACATTCTCAAGGTGGTTGGAGCTCAAATTCCTCCTCCTCCACCTCCTGCAGCCCAGGTTCCGGAGTCAGGGCCTTCAAGGCCATCAGTTCAAGAAGCAGGGCCAACAGGGCCAGAAGCAGCAGCAGCACCAGCAGAGGCAGCAGTAAATGTTGAAGGGCCATCTGTGCCAGCTGATCAGGTTAAAGGGCCTCCAGGGCAAGCTGAGCAAGGGTCAGGGCCATCAGGGCCATTGGAGAGTGAGTCTGTGTAGAAAGAGGCAGCAGAGTCCTTGGCACCCAAGCCCCCAGCTCCCTCTTCTCCCTCTCACACACCTATTCCTCCAACTCCACCCTCAGCTCCTACAGCTCCTCCTGCTCCACAAACCTTCAAGAAGCCTAAATCCAGATCTGTTTCCTCTCCAGCACCTTTTCAGTCCACCTCATCTCCTGCCTCCTCTACTGCAATTCCTTCTCCTTCTCCTATCCTTGAGGCCCCTCCAGCATCCTCAGCTGGAGCCTCCTCCTCTTCCTCTGGTCCCTCCCTTGGACCAGTTGATGACCTCCCAACTACTTCCCACTCTTTTCTTCATCCTACACCTCCACCCTCTTTCATCACTGTCATACCTGAAAGAGCTCAACTCAACTCTCCCTTTATGGAACAGATAAAGGATGAGTTTGAGGAAGGGATCCTCAGGTCTGTGTTGAAGGTTGGAGAACATGTCCATAGGGCAGACTCTTCCAATCCTTCCCCCAAAAAGAGGAAACTTACTTCTGCCTCCTCATTTCCTCTGAACCTCAATACCCACCGTTGTGGTTTTCTCTCACAGTGGACAACAAACATAAACCACTGTACAGAGAATATCTCTCAAAGGTTATTCTTGCAACTATCATTAACCTTCCTTTCTTGATCTCACAGATCACTTGCACACCATTCTACCCTACACTTCTCTTTCAAAATCCGAAAAGTCCAAAATCTTCTCTCTTGCCCACTCCAAAACTGAAGAGCAGTGGGGCAAAGGTCACAAGGATCTCCTCAAGAAATTTATTCTTGCCAAATCTGCTAGATTCCCTCCAAGGGACCACTCCCTGACCTTATCAGAATGGTTCAGGTTGTATCATAGAGAACTTTGGGCTCCCTTCATTCAAAAGGAAATCAAAATGATCAGACATTTCATGCTATTCAACAATTACAGATATGTTCATAGACTTCCAGAGGTTCAGCTTAGCCAATTCAGAAAGGCCATTTCAGCTATGACTCCGGATATCTCTCAAACTTCAGATGTTCAGGTAGATTTTGCTACCCTCCAAGTGCCTGAAGAATTAGCCCTTCCTTAAATTCATTTTCTGGTTATGGAATCCTCTGTAAGATCCATCATCTTTGGGCGTTTTGCCAGAGTAATGGGCAGAATTAAAGTACAGAAAGGCTGCCTGGTTGCTTTTCCCAGATTCCTATTTAGGGAATATCACCTGGGGCATGTAAGTGCTGAAGTTCTAGCCCCCATTCTGTCTAAATGTGAAAGGCTGACATCCTCAGAATGGTCCAAGTTCTACCCTTTGTCAGCTCAGCAGTTGTTTTCTCTCAATGAAGCTCAGGCCAGGGAAGGCAAACCAGCTATTTCTCCAGCTACCTTCTTGGATATGAATTCTATACATCTTGTTAATGACCCTTTCAAAGTCTGGGAGGAAAGATACAAAGTATATGTGGCTATGCACAAGGCTCTCAGAGACAACCAGAACCACTATCTTGTGACCATGGACCAATTCCTCACCTGTGCCAGCTTTGGGACTCGTCGTTTCCTCAAGATGAACATGGATAAAAATGCATATGTTGATCTCCTCTATCAGCACCTAGATCTTCATCTCAAAAGGATGGCTTCCTCCATGGGACCAACCTACTCTTTGTCTTTTGGAGTCTTTAAAACTCTTTTTAAAGAGCAGGAAGCACAGGCATGGGAAACTATTTCCCATTTTGCCTCTCTTTTGTCTCCTGCTTTCTATTTACCTGTACCACCTCAAAGTTAATGAACATTCCCTTGGTTATCTGCTTCTATCTTTTCTTTTCTTTCTTTGTCTCAGATTATCTTTTTGCTCAATGACAAAAAGGGGGAGAAAATTAGCATGTCTGAAATACACTCCAATTTTTTTTAAGGAAGAAAATTAGCTTGTCATATCTTCAGACTGATTTCAGATTTTTTTTTCCATGCTTATTGTTCAGTTTTGTCATCACCAAAAAGGAGGAGATTGATGATCAGTTTGTCCCCATGTAATTTCAATTAATTACATATGTATTTTGGTGATTAAAAAAACTAAACTAGTTTTTATAAATAATATCTAATGAATATTTCATAAGTCTTAAAGTACAGGAAAAATACCAAGGTCAAACAAGCCAATAAAGGTATGCATTACTTCTCTGAAGCTTTAATCTTTTCAACATGATATTTCTCTAAGTCCATATCGATTTCTGTTGAAATTCATAACGATTTCCTTATAAGACTGAAAAGTCATGTTGTTTCAAACAAGTCGATGTCGTAATGATTTCATAAGTTATCGTAACGATTTCTTTAGAACTCGAAACGACTTGCCCGTCGTAACGATTTCATAAGTTATCGTAACGATTTCTTTAGAACTTGCAACGACTTGCCCGTCGTAACGATTTCATAAGTTATCGTAACGATTTCTTTAGAACTCGCAACGACTTGCCCGTCGTAACAATTTCATAAGTTACCGTAACGATTTCTTTAGAACTCGCAACGACTTGCCTGTCGTAACGATTTCATAAGTTATCGTAACGATTTCTTTAGAACTCGCAACGACTTGCCCGTCGTAACGATTTCATAAGTTACCGTAACGATTTCTTGAGAACTCGCAACGACTTGCCCGTCGTAACGATTTCATAAGTTACCGTAATGATTTCTTTAGAACTCGCAACGACTTGCCTGTGGTAACGATTTCATAAGTTACCGTAACGATTTCTTTAGAACTCGCAACGACTTGCCTGTCGTAACGATTTCATAAGTTACCGTAACGATTTCTTTAGAACTCACAACGACTTGCCGTTCATAACGATTTGCTTTGCACAAAGATTTCTTTAAGCGTTCATAACGATTTGCTTTGCATAAAGATTTCTTTAAGCGCTCATAACGATTTGCTTTGCACAAAGATTTCTTTAAGCGTTCATAACGATTTGCTTTGCACAAAGATTTCTTTAAGCGCTCATAACGATTTGCTTTGCACAAAGATTTCTTTAAGCGCCCACAACGATTTGTTTTGCGCAACGATTTCTTTAGAACACATAACGACTTGATAAGTGTTCATAACGATTTGCTCTCTATAATGACTTGTTAGTATTCATAACGATTTCATAAGTCATATAGACAACGACTTTACAGTTTATATCAACTTGATTTTTATCTTATCTCTTGAAGCGTTGACTAGTCAAAGTCACGCATATATCTATCTGTCACTCCTGCATTTATGAGTTCTGAACGTATCTCTGCATGCATGCAGACAATATCGTCCATTATTGTGCTTACTCTGTATACATCTTTTAAAACAAGCTATTTGGGATTGCTATTCTAGTGAACACTCACATCAACGTATACTGACAACAAGAGACAGTTTGAGTTGTCTACTGTCTAGCATTTAATGTGTGCAGGGTCCTGAAGACTTTCTATCATACAACGTTGGACCTATAGACGTCAGAAGACCCTATCTCTTTGCGTGCTCAAATGGATAAAAGATAGTTGAAGCTTCCAAATTTCAAACAGTCTAACGACTACTAAAGAGAGAGACAACGGACACTTCAACGTCTATATTTCAAATTGAAGATATAAATACAAGTCAAAAGAATAGAAGAAAATAGACAGACCAGATAGATACTACAATAGATCTTGTGTTCAAGTATTCAAATTCTTCTGCAGAAAAGTCTAGAGCCAAGAATCTCATTCCTCATCACCTTCAGCTCTTCGCTCTCTGTGCTGTAATAGATTTTCTAAGAGAGCCCGTGTAGTTCTGAGAGTGTGCCTTGTTTAGATCCTTGCTCTCAGTGCTAGTTGCTTCAGATCTTGGCTTGTTAAAAGCTTGATCTAGGGGCTTTAATTTCATCCAATTCTCTTTGAGTTGCTGTTCCCTTCGGGTGTGAAGGAAGACCTGGTAGTATCCAGGGTGTAGTTCCCTTCGGTTGTGAAGGAAGATCTGGTGAGGTATCCAGGGTGTTGTTGTTCCCTTCGGGTGTGAAGGAAGACCAGCTGAGCTGGGTGTTGTTGCGTCCTTAGGGGGACTGTACCCTAGTTAGTAAAATCCTGAGTTGTTGCTCAGGGACTGGACGTAGGACTCCTAAGGAGAGGTGGTCCGAACTAGGATAATCTTTGTGTTGTGTGATTGTCTTCTTTGTGTGTTTGATATTTAAACTAACAGTCACTAACCTCCTTCGAAGAACGTTTGTGTGAATATTTTTAGTTACAGGTATCTTGTAGATTAATTTTAAAAGACCCATTCACCCCCCCTCTGGGCTCGTCAACTGGGCAACAGCACACAATTATATATTCCGTGGAATTGCTCTCCAGAACAAAGTACACTTTAGACCCTCAAACCGGTGAAGAACAATCCTATATCCTCTAATCTCTCTTTCGCCTTTTTTGCTCTTCAGTTTTACCCATCACTGACTTAAGTATTAGAGGATTTTCCCTAAGACCTCTATCCGAAAACCCTTGATCTAACTTTTATCTTCCTTGCAAATCCTTCACCAACAGGACAAAGCATTTCATCATTGTCAATTTTTCCCTTATCATCTGACAACTTGCGACAAAATAAGAGATCAAGTCTCTTCACTAATCTCATTACTTATATGTAGTGAACAAATAGAGGTGCTGCGCCATGCCACCCAAAAGCCCCTACCCGCCTGTTCCCACTTTTGCCACATATGGTAAATTGTTTTAGCCATGTACTTTCCACTTTTCTTCACCTAAAAATCATCCTCCTTTTTTTTTTTTTGGGCATATCTCTTGTTCTTTCAACCTTTCGGCTACCTTTTCTCTATTGAAGTCTGTTGTTGTTTTCATAATCCCATCTCGTGCTAGACAGTGAAGAGAATCTTCCTCTCCTCCTAGATGTCCATTTTAATTATCTTGCTTCTTCTTTCTCAATGTACCTCCCCCATGGAAATAATATATAGGCCCAATTTCATTAAATAAAACTTATTCCCATGTTAGAAGTTTGCTTCTTCCTAATTATTCTAAAATGGAAGTTCATTAAAATATTGAAGGCTTTTTGACTAGAGATGCAACCTCTGATTAATTTATTTATTTTTTCCTTGGTGATGTCTAACAGGTTATTATTGTCCTCCCCGTACCAACAAGAATTCCCCCAAGGAAAGTGCCACCCAACCCATGTGGCCTAGTATAGGACGACAGGGTATGTAAATTAAAATTTTATGTTGTTTCAGTTTGCTCGGTCGAGTACAAAGAATGCTGTGACTAGCTTTGCTAGAGGAGATCCCTTAGGAGTCCTTTGGAAAATGGCTAGCATAGAGTTAACTTGAGTTAACCCTGAATTAGGCCAAAAAATGATTTGAAAAGTCATAAATTTTAACCCGGGTCAAAATGAATTAGATTGGATTTAAATTAGATTAATCCAGATAATCTTAAAGTATGAAATGTTTAAATTTTACTTATGTGATTTCGTTGTGTGTGAATGATGATTGTGATATATTTTCTTTTTAGTTAATTGTTATATGAATTGTATACAGGTGTAACAAATGAATATAAGTTTTTTAAATCATATTATTATATATTTTTTTATTTATTTAGCGACGGACTAAAATCCATCGCTAACATCCGTCGTTGTTTAATCAACCCGGTTTCAAACAACCTTGTTGCATTGATGGATTAGCGACGGAATCCATTTACGGTCGCTAATCCGTCGCTATTAGCGACGGGTAGCAACTTCCCCCAACCCGCCCCTAATTAGCGTCCAACATCGGGTTGCCGACTAATTCCCATCGCTTTTACGGCGTTAGACATTTTATCGATAGAATAGCGACGACAGAGCGACGGAAATAGTCCATCGCTAAATAGTTTTTTTTTTTTGTAGTGAACTCATCTCTAGAGGAGGAATATAGAGTTAACTAATTTTAACTCTTTTTTATTACTCTTTTACCCCCACTTTTCATATCATATTTACACATTTTCTTTCTCCTTCACTGTGCCGCCCACTCATCTTTTCTTCCTCCTTACAAATTTATAAGATGATATAACAAGTTATAAAAAAAAATAATGTTGAATATTACATATGATAATCTCAATATATTACTACAATTTATTTATAATGTATTTTATATAATCTTAATATGCATAAGGAAGATAGTATCACATAGTACAATAAAAAAGTATTAGAGGATATAGGATAAGGATATTATATTATATAGGATAATCTCAATATATTGCTACAATTTATTTATAATGTATTTTATATAATCTTAATATACATCTAGATAGCATAAGGAAAATGGTAGCACTTAGTACAATAAAAAAGCAAATAATAATAATAATAGAGGATATAGGATAAGGGTATTAATTATATTATATATGATAATCTCAATATATTACTATAATTTATTTATAATGTATTTTATATGATCTTAATATGCATCTAGATATGAGTTAGTCACTTTGACCTTTCAAACTACTAAGACAAAAAGTAGGTTAACCTATTTTAACCCATAAGATTAACTCTTACATTACCAAAGCAAATTGTACTTTAACCCAGTCTAAAGTTATGCTTGGGGTTGGGTTGAGTTAACCCCAACCCTTTTTCAAACAGGCCACGTACTATTGACATTACTAATTTTGGCGGTGGTCTATCATTAGTTTAGGGTGGTGGTTCATCTCATTATGCGATGGCACAGTACCTAAGTTCAGGTGGATGTGGTGTGAATAGAACGCCATCTTAATTATACGGAGAAGGCCATAGAAATGTCCTCCAATTTTGAATTGCAAAATAATCAGTTCACTTATTGCAATATTCCCATGCATGTTGTCTCCCTTCATAAATATGCAATGTTAATCGAATAGTATTACGAACCTCCTAGTGTAAGAAGGACTAGAAACTATGTGCTATAATGTAAATAAGTGGCAAACGGATTATACATTATAAGAGAAGTGTGATTTGTCAACGACTTTATATTCGCGGCTTAAACAACCGTTGATATATAAGATATATGTTAATGGCTACATGAGGCCGTTGACATATGATATGCTTATGTCAACGGTTATGTCAACAGTTGTAGGGCCGTTGACATAAGCGTATCATATGTCAACAGTTCTCTGTAGCCATTGACAAAAGCTTAAGATATGTCAATGGCTATAGGGATCTGTTGGCATAAGTGTAACATATGTCAACAGCTATTGTGGGTAGTTGACATAAACGTAACATATGTCAATGGTTACAGATAACCGTTGACATAAGCTTAACATATGTCAACGGCTAATAGAAGCCGTTGACATATGTTACACTTATGTCAACAGATCCCTGTAGCCGTTGCCATATACTGATGAAAAAATGGCGGGATTTTTCATGCATGTTGGACCAATATTTGTCAACGGCTATGCGAAGACGTTGACATATGTTACATTTGTCAGCGGCTATATAAGTCATTGACAAATGTAACAACTTTTCATTTAAAAAAAAAGGACCCACCCGCCCCGTCCCTACCCTGCTCTCTCCTCACCTTGACCGCCTCCTTGCTTCTACTCTCTCCCCACCGCCAGCAGCCTTGGGCAACGGTATTGCCATCCTAGCACTACGTCCCCCAACGGCTTCTTCTCTTGTCCTCCTTCCCCTCCCACGCGCATCTCAAAGCAGGCATTTGCTCCAAGCAGCAACTGTGAGGGGGTCAACCCCCCTCTCTCCCTCCAAACCCCAACTCCCTTCCTCTTTCACTGCAATCCCCCACATACGGAGAGACACTGACGTCATCCTTCTCCAGCAGAGGCAGCGGCCATGGCCGTTCTGAGCAGTGACGACTCCACCTCCGCGACCACCCAATCGCTCCACAACCATGTGAAGCTCAACGTCGACGACATCATCTTCGAGACTACTGTCTGTGCCCTCCACTCCGGTGGGCCCGACTCCCTCCTCACTGTCGTCTCCGGTGCCCCCTCCCCCCAGCAGCCCATCTTCATTGACCGCGACCCTGAGGTCTTCTCCGTCCTCCTCTCCCTCCTCTGCATTGTCTCCCTTCCCTCCAGTGCCCGCCATTTCCCCATGCGGGAGCTCGCCGAGGAGGCCCTGTACTACGGCATGGAGCCCCTCCTCCGAGTGCTGCTGCCCTGCCACCTCTCCAGGGCTTCGACGCTGCACCCATCGCCGCCGTCCCCCTTGCCACCGTCAGAATCACGACTACTTTTTCCGTCGTGGCTGAGGACGGGTTCCTCTGGATCGCGCACAGGGGGCAGATCTCCACCTACGATTGGACCTTCTCCTACGCTGGCACCGTTCGGACGCACCTTGACGAGATCGTGTCACTACGACATGCCTGGCAAGACGTCGAGGCCGTGGGGTCCCTTGAGTCCCTGAGACTCCACCTCTATGATATCGCTGGAGGCCGCCACATGGGCGCCATCCATTGGACAGATCCCTCTGATGCCAGGATCTACAAGGCCACAGTCGCTGCCATAGCCGCCGATCTGGGCCCCACCGGTGACACAATCTATGCCTCCTTCGAGTGCCCCCATTGCAAGAATTGCATCCTTGCCGTGGACTACGCCACGCTGTGAGCGTCCGGTCTCTTCCATCTCAGTTGTGGATGGAACTCCCCCTTCACGAGCTTCGACAGTGCCGTTGTTTCACTGCCACCCAGCAGAGGAAGTCAACCGCCAGTTGCAGAACCTACAACACTCCTTCGTCGATGCACAGACGGTGGCAGCAGCGGTGGTTTCTCCTCCTTTGTTTGCTCCCTCAAGAGATCCGTTCTGAGTTGATCTGGTTTTTTTTTTTTTTCTTTTTTAAATTAGATGTTTGTCAGTGACTGGAAGAAATCGCTAACATATTCTTCATGTGTCACCAGTCCACAGCTGCTGACATATCTACTATATGTCAAAGACTTTCATCCGTTGAAATATCCATTATATGTCAGCGGCTCCTAACCGCTGATATATGAACAACATGTCAACGTCGCTTGCGGTTGCTGACAAATATAAGTCGACGACCTATTTGTCAATGGATTTATCAATGGCTCTAAGGCTGCTGACATAAGTCTATGTCAATAGTTTTGCGAGTTTTGTCAATGGTTAGAAGCTGCTGACATATGTACTATTTCTTGTAATGATATGACCAAGCGTGTCTTGTTAGTCTTCAATTGGGAAAAATAATCCATCAACTTTTTTGTCTATCCACCTAAAATTTCGACCTCATGATCATCTATATCTCTTATTTATTGTATTTCACTACACATGCCCCTGTCATTTCATTCCACAAAATCCATCCGACCATGGTTAAGTTGACGAGATTAAATGACTAACCTATCTCTCACTTTAAAATTCTACTAAAATGTTTTACATGTTGAGTTCTCCCTCTTCGCTGTTGTGTAAGGGCATTTTCATCTTTCAACACCATGCATTTGATTATTCCATTCACCATCAGTAGAATATTCCTTAAATGATGACGATCAATTAACTAAAAAGATAGAATCAATGATTAATATTTATAGGTGATGATGTCAAAATCTTAAAACTATAGATATGAGAATCTGTGGTTCTTTGTCCTTTTATTTATGGAACTTTTGCATAAATTAATCCCTACTGTAAGGCCCTCACTTTTTGCATGCATTGTGTTTACTTGATTTTGTTCATAGTATAAGTGTTTATTTACTTATGTGCATATGTATATATATATGTTATTTTGTGCATGTAATGTACTTATTGAATTCTGTGTATGGTATATTTATTTAATCCTATGCATATAATATTAAATTGTTGCTGTGCATACATGTTGTTGATGATGTTTGTGTTCTGGCCGAAATTCTTCTTAACGTCAATATCTCTTGACGTTAAGAGTGAGTAGACGGCCAGAAGTGTGCCGTTTACTGTCTGACTGGAAATCCTGACGTCAACATCGATTGACGTTGACTTCTGGTCAACGGCAGTGAACTAGACGTTTACTTCTCCAGATGCATTTTGGATTCCAGATTTGAAACGACAGCGTTTCTTCCGGGTTCTTGATTAGGAAACCTATCTAACGGTGGGATGACCTAACCCTAAGCGTACTCCGACCCATTAGCATATAAAACCTAGTGTTCTCAGCGAGATTAAGACCTTTTGGTGGTGAGAAAACCTAGAGCCCGGTTGTGAGAAAACCTGATCTTTGGAGAGGTCGATCTGGCGTTTGGGTGATCTTTCCGGCGATCTTTTTTGACTGGGAGCTGCACCTTGGATTGAGGAATCATCCCCGACTCTGGTGAATACATTAACAGGAAGACCGGATCTGGGAGGAGAAACCTCACCTTCTTGGCTTGGCCGAGGAGGGCTTCTTCGACCAAATCATCCCTCTATCGATTTATTTCCAGGCAAGTAGCTTAAGTGTTCACCCCATAGACTTGTCCTCTAGGGTTTTACCAATTTTACGGATTTTTAAATCGTGTCCTGGACCCCTCAATTCACATGTTTTCTGTGTTCGGTCTGCATTGTGTGCAGACAGGAGGTAGATGGCCACTTTGTTGCCGCCGAGTTCTTGTGTTGACGGTGGACGATCCTACCGTTAACTCATTCTGACGGCAAGAACCTTGCCGTCAAGTTCAAATGTTTCCTGCAGAAATGCATGTTAATCCTTGTGCTGTGATTTTCGTTTGTTCGGAGGTCTGTGCATGTCGTGAAAATTAGGGTTTTTCAGGTATGGTATGTAGGTCATATCATGAGGATCTACCAAATTTCTGAGCATGATATTAATTAGAATAATTTCTGTTATTAAAGAATGAGCATGTTATGACTGTGATTTATTTTGAAAAATTAGTCTTACAGCATGTTAATGTGATAGAAATTTTCCATGATCTTAGAGTGACTGTCCTCATGTTTTGGACCTGTTAGAACCGACTTTTTATTGTATACCATGCTTAAATGATTTATCTTGTTAAATTACATGTAATCTATGTTAATTATAAAAAAATAGTGTTACTACTCCAAAAATTGTGAAACATTACAGATATGTTCCCTGTGCTATATGTAAACCGTGGTTAAAATTTGATAGGATTCTGAGTACTTTGAAAATTGCTATTAATTTCTGAAGCTTTCTGTACCATGTTTGAAATAGATTTCATTTATGTGTGAAAATGTGATTAGCATCATGATTAAGTTTTGTCAATTACTGTTTATGATTGATCTGAATCTGAATGTGATAAGTTTATGTTCCATGATGTATGTGTGTGCATGTGCATGGGAAGTGAGAGAATAAGTGGCATGTGTGTGTGAAATGTGTAACGTGATAAGATAAATAAATTGTGCCAATAAGACACTGCCACCCTAGATTGCTTAGAGCTGTACTGTAGTAGTGCCCCTACGGGAAAGCTCAATCGTGTTACGTGATACCCGAGGAAAGGGTCGTGGGAAATCCTGGAAGTGGACAAGTTCCACTGGTAATGGTGCGGAGGGCTTCCCCCGGTTCTGCAGTGACCAAGACTTGATCACTTTGGTTGGTGATTAAGTACGTGTATGTGTTAAGTGATCTTTCTAGTGGTGGTTTGGGGCTGTGTCTTGGCAACGTGGAAAGTGAACATGTGTATAACGTGTAAAGTGGCATGTGAATGTGGCACGTGGTATGTGCAAGTGAAGTGACAAGTGATACATGAATGTGTAAAGTGAAAACCATGTGAAATCGTGTGTAAGTGAAAGTGAATGATATTGTGAAAGTAAGTGCATGTGAAAGCCAAGGTAAAAGTGCATGTGTGCATGTCATGAAAAATTAATGCATGTGTTAATATGAATTTTGATTGTGATATCATGTTTAGTACCATGTGTAGGTGTATGTTACTATGTCCATGAGATAGAAATTACTTAATGAATATGTGTTTAGTATCATGTTATAAATTGAATATAAGTCATGTGTTAGGGTTATGTGAAAATAAGAAATGAAAGCATGTAAGTATATGAATGTTTCCATGTTAGTGATTCCATGTTATAAGTATCCACGTTTAGAATTATTGTTTTACATGTGTTAGTATAGTTTTACTTAATAGATTCCATGTTTATTATCCATGTTTTAAAATGAGCATGTGTTAGTTTAAATTGTTAGAAAGCATGTGTGATAAGTATATGATTTGAAGTTTTAAGTTGCTTGCTGAGTCTATTGTGGAGACTCACCCTTGCTAAACATTTCAGGAGATTTAGCAGCTGAGGACTTGGCAAGCTTCGACGAGGAACGCGAAGAATAGATTGAAGACTTGTGGTTTATTTCCTAGTATGTAATGAATTTGTAATTTGAAGATTTGGTTATATGTACTTGGAAATGGCTATTTGTTTAGTGGACATTGTGGTTATGTTATTTCCTTCTTGGACTATATAGACTATGGTATGTGGATTAAAATGTTGATGGAATAAGTTTGTTTAATTTCCGCTGCATTATTCCTTTCTATTTGTGTATATCTCAGCCCATTTGTCTATCGTTGGAGTTTTCTCCCCTGTAGCAACTTACTCTCATCCGATGTGGGTTGGTGTAACCGTACCGGGTGGAAGTGGGTCGTTACACCTACAAACATCGCTAATTTGAGATTACTCCCTAAAATCTGACTATTGCCATATAGTTCCTCAAAATCTTGACTTTAAACATATTAGTCCCTTTGTTTCTTCCTGTTTACAAAAATAAACCCAACATAGGATAACTATATACCTTGAGAAAAGACCTAAATGGCCTTGTAACTTAGTTATGTCGATGACATCTCCCCCCTTTCCCCCTTTCTCCTCTTTTTGAACCAGTGTTGGACCCATGGTGAGGAGGGGTTTTGATGTCGCAGCTGAGAGTGGAGGTGGTACGAGTGCACTATTAAGGTCTTCAATGCCAACTCCTCCTTCTAGGATCATCGCAACTAAGAGCGGAGGTGGTACGAGCATGTTGTTGAGGTCTTCAATGTTGACTCCTCCTTCCAGTAATGTTGCAACCGAGAGGAGGAGGGCGACTACACATGTAATGGTGCTCTATGGAGCAACCGACCACAAACTCAGAAATAATGGGGCCATCGACTGCTCTAAATATCCTGGGAGAATCATGGTCCAGGTAAGTGTTTATGGCTAGGGTTTCAATTTTGTTGGTGGTCATAGGGCCATTGACTGTTCTACAGATTCTATTACTGTTGTTAGAATTGGATTGTGAATATGGGCAAGGTCCATCATTGAAGTTGACCTATAAGTTTGGTGGCTATTGGAAAACATTAAAGTTTGGGAGCACTACAACAAAACTGGTTTATACCTACAACAGAACATCGTATCTATACTATATTAAACCTAATAATAGATCTATACCAATGGAAACCTCCTATAGTTTTGTACCGTATGCTATGCGGTTAGATAAATCTTTTCTTATAGTTTCATAAGCATATGAATAGATTGGTCTACTATAACTATATCTAACCGTAACTAATATCGATACCTATGATTGTAACCATACGTACAAGACTAATAAATTGTAAAAAGAAACTTATTTTTGGCTAAACATTATCTGCGATAGAGGTACACTTACGGTGGAAGTCGTAAGTATAGCATCACCCCTGACTACAACTATCATGAAATATGTAAGTATACCAGTGTAATATCCCTTTCTTTGGCCGTCCACTCACTGTAGAAGGTAGCGACGAGTCGGGCCGTCACCTTCTGAAGGTGACGGCTTGGTTGTTGTGTTATGGTTGAGAATGTGACGGCTTCATCATCGCGTTCACCTTCTGATAGTTTCTAGTTATTGCATGCCCGTTTTGTCATCTTGCTATCAGGATAGTTGGGACACGTGTTGGGACACATGTCTCCTAAAGGCGACATGCCACTCGTTGCGTTCAGGGTGGCAGACCTGTGAGGGCGACACGTGGTGGGTCTAATTGTCAGGTCTGACCAAGATTTTGGGGTCATGACATGATGGCTGTCGCGTTCATTAGTGAATGCGACCAGTTGGCTGTTGTGTTCTGAGATCTGAGGCCTACATATGCAAGGCCAGCAGATCTCTCATCCCCCTTTCTCCTTTCTTCTTCTTCTCTTCTCCTTTCCCCCTCTTCTGTCTGAGCTCAGCTATGGAGGTGTTCTTGGTGGTGTGTAATGTTTGGTTCATCTTTCCTCCTCCAGCATGGGCATGGCGGTTTCTTCTTCGACATGTGACCTCTTCTCCGATGTGTAGGAGGACGGACGTTGCTCGTGGACGGCATGGGCATGGAGCTTGGAGCAATGAGGAGACGACCATGCACACGAGAAGACCCCAACGGATTGGCCCTTTATCTTGAGGTAGGGACTCTCAACTTTCCCCTAGTTCTAGCATCCTAGGATCTCTTTTCCTCTTCTCCAAGCCTTGTAGAATCCATGCTAGGTGTGTATGCATGTTTGGGTTTTCTTGAGCTTGATTGGGGTTGGGGGTTTAAGTGATCTCATGATGTGCATGTGAGGTTTCATGAGAGTAGATCATTCACATTGACATGCATGGGTGTGGATGAGGGTGGTTTATACTCCTAGCATGTATATTAATTGTTCTCCATGCTCCCCTTCCTCTGTACACACAAGAATTGCTATTTTGAGGTGTTTTTGGAGGTCTCGGGTAGGCACACAGGCCTCTATCTGTGGTCGCAACAAGGTCATTGACGCAACCCAGAAAGTGATGTTGCCCCTGTCGCCTTATGGTCTGATAGCGACATCCTCCCTGTCGCATTCTGCTTGTGACAAGGGGTGCGTTGCCTTCTGACCCAAGTAGTGACAGGCTGGGTGTCACATTTTGATTGCGACCATCACGACGTTGTCTCCTCTAAGAAAGCAATAGTGACCTTGTCACCTTCTCAGACAGAGAGTGACTAGCGACCTGTTCGGAGCCCGTTTTGCTGCATCTCTATTTTCTTGGCATCTGTGTTGTTCCTAGCATTGTCCTACACTAGTCGTTCGTTTGGTGCTTGGCACTAGAGGGCTTGTCCTGTTAGAGGTTGTTATTGTTACCTAGGACCCCCTGTCCCCGCGTGCCGGTTGAGGGAGTTCTCCAAGCGACGGGCATGCTCGGGTCACGGACTCTGGTAGTTAAGGGGAAAATAGTGGGGACGGCGATGTAGAGTCATTTGCAGAGCTCTCTTCATTGGTTTGGGATGCCGAGGTTGTTTGGTTGTTCTTCCAGCACAGATCAACTAGTCCTTCTCACTGCCTCACTCTACATGGTTCCGGTACCATCTAGAGGGGCCAGACGGAGGACCGTAGTTTGGCCAGACTACGGTAGTTGTGTGGTTACTCTTAGTTTCGTAGTCTCATTCCGATGGGAGGTGGTAGACTTGGACTGGTGGTCGAGGAGAAGGCGCGTGGCGCTCTTGACCGGTTGACTAGTGGTAGTTGTTCTCCGTGGCTAGTGTCTTTGTGCAAACAGTTTCCCCCTGTCTCTGTTTGTAGCCTTGGTGTTTGTCCTCGTGCCATGGTTACACGAGTTTCTGGTCTTGACGTGTTTAGACGATGGCCGTGTAGTTTACTTTCTGCTTCCACACTTACTGTGTTAGTAGAATAGAATATCTTGCTTATTTTTCTTGGACATCTATAGTTCCATCTAGATCCAACACGATCAAGCAATGGGAACTTAGTACCAACTACGATGGTGAAGAGGTGAACACTATCAAAGCTTTGTGGAAGATTTTCACCTATAGGCGACCAGTCCCAAATGTAGAGGAAGAACAAGATGATTGGATGAATTATGTAAGAGAACTCAAGAAATTATGGCCAAAGGTTGCCGTTTGTATGCACCATAATTATGTCCTCAATAAAAAGTGATTGATATCCTTTATCCTCACCATCAACAATGTGCACAATAATTGTATCTTCCAAAACAATGTGATTTAGCCTTAAAATTCAGCGGCTTGGGTAGCTCATTAAAACCGCGATGGGTTCAGGCATCGCGGATCACTTATTAATTCACGGCTGACTTTGTCACCATGTTTAACATAAACCGTGATCACCATGCCTGTCGTGAATCAGAATGTACTTACAAAATTGAAATGACCGCTCCTCAAACTCAATGTGCGGGTAATGATGGCATCTTTGAATTGCGACGACATCACTTGTCATGGATCATTTAAGCCTTTCAAAATCGTAGTGTCTGAACTCATCGCGTTTTACTCAACTTCAAATTTTCAAACAAAACAAACCTGAGAGCTTCCTTGGGTTCCTTTCGACAGACCTTTAAGTGCTCTCCTGTCTCAACTCTCTAGACCTCTCACTCTCCCAGCCTCTAAACTTTGATGACTAAGATCAATGTTAAAAAACTCCGACGAGGGGAAACTGTGGCGGTGGAGGATATTTCAGCGGTGGAGGCCATGGAAGGAGAGATGGTGGCAGAAGAAATGATGACGATAGTAGAAGAACTGGGAAAGATGGTGGAAGCGATGGAAGGGGAAGCTCTAGCGACAATGATGGAGGGTGAGGAGGCACTTGGGGCGGCGGAGGGTGAAGAGGCACCAACCACGGTGGAGGAAGAGGAGGAAGAGGAAGAAGAAGCAGCGGCGGCGGTGCAAGCTTCGGTGGGGAGGCTCGACCAAGGAAGGAGAGGGTGCCAAGCTCTAGTTCGGGGCAACATGGTAAGGTCCTCAAAACTCTTAACTCTATGGTTTGTAAGAGAGGAGCGGAAAGGGTGGATGGCTGTAATATCCTGTGTGTGGGACCTTAGGTCCAGAACCTTTAGGTCTACCTTTAAAAGTTTGTTTATAAACCTTGGCACTTTAGCTAAAAATAACCATGTATCCCATAATTAGAACCAAAGAACTCACTAATTATAAAGGAAGGGAACTTAATATTTGTTCACCAATTAGTATCTTTAGTCATCAATCAATGTTATTTTTAGTCACCAATCAATGTCTTTAGTCTCCAATCGGTATCTTTAGTCACCAACCAAAGTCTTTAGTTGCCAATCGGTATCTTTAGTCACCAATCTATACCCTCCTTAGTCACCAATCGATGTCTTTAGTCACTGATTGGTATCTTTAGTCTCCAATCAGTATCTTTAGTGACCAATCGATGTCTTTAGTCTCCAATTAATATCTTTAGTCACCAATCGATGTCTTTAGTCACCAATTGGTATCTTTAGTCTCCAATTGGAAGGGAACTTAATATCCTTCAGTAATCGAAACTCCCTTCAGCAATTGATAGGAGCTTCTTTTGTTCTCCATTTCTTATAATCGATTGGCCTCCAGTCGAAGTTCCTTTGTTCTCCAATCGATGTTTCCCTTGTTCTATAATCAAATTGGAGTTGAGTATAATCTTTTAATTGCTTGTATTTTTGTTAGATTATTAGCAATTGTCGTCATCATCTGACCCCTTTGGATGGTCAACCTTTTGACTTAGGCCCCTGTCCCTGTCAAAATGACTCATATTTTTTTCGTAGATTGTGTCATTTTCTTTTAAAAACATTCCACTCATAGTACCGTCGGTCATCTCCACTAGATTAGTATCTCCCTTTGGCCTTCATGTTGGTAAGATGTTTGGATCCTCTTGTTAGCATCGACCCACTTTGAACTTTAACTCCTCTTATAGACTTTGTGACCAGCCTTCCAGCTAACGTTTCTGCCTTTTGCTGCTGAGAAAACTGAAGGTTAGAGCTTGGAGCCGTTGCACCTTCCTAGCAGAGTTGGTCTCCTAGTTTTCTATTTGTAGATTTGGTTGGATTTCCCCACACTAAGGTATGCATAACCAATCCCTTCATTGACCCTTTGGAAGCCTTTCTTTATCTCCTTAGTGCAGTGCCGCTTGTGAACCTACATCTTTGATCTAGAAGCCTGATCTGAACCCTTTTATGTTACCCTTTGAGGCCCTATATCTGGTTATCTTGGCAAGATACTTTGATCTCTCTTCTGGGGTGATTAGAACTCCTCATGATTGGCATCATGCATGAGGGGTCAGCCGTGACGACAGTCTCATCCCACAAATCAAATGTGGGTGGTTAGGCTTAATTTGCTGGGCACTCTTAGTTATGTATGTATATGTAAACATTCTGTTTCGACAGATAGTTTGTAAGGCCCTTGATTTTCATCTTGAGTGTTTGCTTATGTATATATGCGTATATGAGTACATATTATTGATGTGTAGAGTATTGTGCATAGTGTTTATATATATATTGCATGAGTAAATAATATTGTGATGTATTCATTGTTTATATATATACATATGTGTGATGTATATAGTTCTGCAGTTTTAAGTTCTGTGCAGACGACTTGTTGGTGTCAACATCAGTTGACGTTGACCATAAATCAGCGGCCACATCGATGGACGCCTACTCAGAAATGGGTGGCTATTGATGTTGACGTTTACCTCCCAGATCTGTTGTGATTTCAGATCCGGAAATGCCCCCAAAAATGTCGCCCTCTGATTTGGAAACCGTTCCCCAACGGTAACCTAACCTAACCCTTATGGGTATCCGACCCCCAACCCTTTATATTGTCCAATTTTCGGCCAAGTCTGTCCTTTTGACTCTTGGGTCAAAAACCTAGACTTTCTGTGCGAAAACTTGTTTTGGAACTCTTCGATCCGGCTACTGGAGGCTTCATCCGGCGATCGGCATCGACCGGAGAGGACTCTGAACATCCGGGAACGACTTCCCCACGCTGGTGTGCAGTGAAGATCAACAGGGAACCCAGATAAAGAAGGATTTGAAGGCTCTTTGGCTCTGGCCGAGGAGAGCTTCTTCGACTCAAAACATCGATTGGGGATTTTATCCAAGGCAAGTAACCCAACCACATCATCCCTACATGTGTCTAGTATGTCCCAGAAATTTTACGGATTTTTCTCGTGTCCAGGAACCCCCATTCAAGTGATCTTTTGACGTTCAGTCTGTGTTCTGCACAGACAGGAACTTAACGGCAGGATATCTTGCCGTTAAGATCTTAAGTTGGCGGCGATCTTTGTTGCCGTTAACCTGGTAAACGGCCACCCCTTGCCGTTTAGTTCTTCAGGCAGAAACAGTTGGTATGTCTGCCCTTTATAACCTATTTTTCGGGATTTCTGTGCATGAGGATATATGGTAAATCTTGTATGTTATAAAGTATATATATATACAATGGAGTATGTTATGAAATTTTGATGAATTTTTGTTTACTGCAATAATTACTGGAAAATTTTGAAACATTGTTGTGAGCATGTTAAATTACTGTTACATGATTTTGTGATAAAGTTTGATGTCATAAATTTTCTATGGTAGTTAAATCATCATCAGAATGTACTGTTATAATTTGATAAATTTCTGATAGCTGTATAAATTATTACAATTTTCTGAATTGAAAAACAGTGAGCATGCCTATTTAGTGTAGAAATTTTTATAAATAGTGTGAAAATAATTAAAATCCCAGAAATTAGCATATGTTTAGTACGGTCAGCATGCATGTGTAGCATGAACTATAGATCTGAATTATAACAATTATGCAAATTGAGTTATTTTAACCTGAGATAATATCACTGTTTGAACAATATTAAATAGTGAATATTTCAGAAAATTATGAGACTTCGTATATGTGATATGTGAACAGTAAACGACCTGTGGTTAAATTTTCACATTCATTGGATAATAGTTGGTACTGATTACAATATTTTCATCATGAAAAGGGTATGGATTAGTGTAATTAAAAATGATTAATGTAATTACAGCATGATAAGAATCAATTAGTAGTTGTGACTGATTTAGTTCTATTAACAGTAGTACCATGATAGGGAAACTGAACCATGTGCATGAATGTGAAAATGAGAATAACAGGTTAAAATGGAGTGAAATTGTGTGTGTGTTTAAATGGAAAATGTGTAAATGTGCCAGTGGGTGACACTGCTACCTTAGAGGGCTGTGGAACTGTACTGTGGTAAAGTCCCCATAGGAAGGTTCATACTGTGTGATGTCCCACGGGCATTGGGATTAAATCCTGGAGGCGAACAAGTATCGCTGGTTAGGGAGGAGAGTGCTTCTCCCGGTTCTGCGCAGTAACTAAGATTTATCACTGGAATGCCCAGGTGATAGATATGTGTTGTTATTAGTGTGTGTCCTTCTAATGGTGGTCTGGGCTATGTGTCACGGTATTTAAATAATGTGAAATTGTGTTTAAGGGAATATGCATGTGAAAACTGTGAAAATGTGTAAATGATTATATGTTAATATGAACTCTTGTGATAGCATGTGAAATGATAACTTCTTAAATGAATATGTTATGTACATAGCAAAACAGCAAGCTTTTCATGTTTATAAATGTGTTATTCATGTGAATATGATTATAGAATCCATGCTAGAATTGTCTCTTTCTTTATGTGTATAAACTTCATGTTTAAGATGACAAATGTTAACATGTGAAGATATAAATGTAGTTAAATGAAACTTAGTTTAACATATTGATAAATGTGTAGAGAGCATGTGATAGGCTTTAAGTTATTGAACATTTTGTACCAAACAATTTCCATGTGTAACGTGTGTAGAAATCATGTTTAGGTTCTATTTGCATAAATAGCTAAATCCATGCTTATATGTGATCGTGTGGTATGAGAATGTGAATATTAGGTGATGCATGTAAGTTTAATGTGTTTAGAGTTACTTGTTGAGTTCTTTTGGACTCATTCTTGCTTCGGCGTACAGGTGCAGACGTTTCTACTTCTTCCGAGGAAGTCGTTAGGAGCGACTCGGAGCGGGAGTAGGAGACATTGTGGATTTAGCATTGTATTTTTATTTTCATAAGTATGTAATAAAGGACTCTGTGAAGTCTTATGTGGACAATGTACTTAATTCATTTTTTTTAGTTATGAAATTTCTAGTTTCTTTTCCTCTATATGGACTGTGGATAAAATTTGGATGATGGAATAAGATATCTCATTTAGTTCTTTCTTTTCCGCTGTCATGTGATATTTATATTTGTGTATATTTCAGCCTATCATACTAGTGTTGGGTAAATGTCCCACTGTGGCGTCGCTTTCTATATCGACGTGGGTTGGTAGAACCGTACTGATATAAAGAGGGTCGTTACAGAGATTGATATCAAAGCATCAGGCTAAAATTGTACATAAATATACACATACCATCATCTTCATTGTATGCTAAGTCTGTGTAGATTGTCCACATAGATAAGTAAATAGTTAGAAATTAGATATTCTAGTTCTAAATTATGATTAAATCATTTTGCAGGATATGGCTTCACGTGGTAGGCGTGGTGTTCCTGCTCGTGAAGGTGAGCAAAGGAGGGATGAGCCTCGGCGTGAGGATCAGGGTGAGCAGCAGGCCCCAGCACCCCAGGGTCCTGTGCTTCCCCCACCGCCACCAGTAGACTATGGAGTGTTCATGTAGGGTTTAGTGCAAGCCATACAGACGCAGGCCCACACTCAGGCTGCACTCCAGGCTCAGCTGGAGGCTCAGGTTAGAATAATAAGATAAAGTAGTTTGTTTTATTAAATGCATGTTTGTTATGTTGTATGTGTTGCTTATGATGCTTGTTGTAGCAGGCTCAGGTGCCAGCTCCCCAGGCTGACCATGGTGGACCCTCCATCATGAAAAGGTTCAAGAGGATGTCGCCACCCTCTTTTAAGGGGGAGAGCGATCCGTTACTTGCTGAGAGCTGAGAGCTGGATGAGAGATCGAGAAGATCTTCCGGGCTATTTGGTGCACTGAGGATGACAAGGTCACTTTAGCCACCTATATGCTACAGGTATGTGTAATTTAATTCGGTGGTTATTTCTTTAAGTATAGATTATGTTGGTTAGTCCTTATGGATGGTTTTGGCAGGAGCGAGCCGACGTGTGGTGGTCCTCGTTGTTGCGTACTCGGTTCGAGGATGGTGCTGTGGAGGTTGGTTGGGATGAGTTCGTGAGGCTATTCCGAGCCAAGTTTGTTCCGGAGCACATCTAGGACAAGATGGAGCAGAAGTTCCTCTCTTTGACTCAGGGCTCCATGACCGTGCTGGAATATGAGGCCAGGTTTGCCGATCTATCGAAGTATGCCCCTCATATTGTAGCTGATGAGCACAGGAAGGCGAAGAAATTTATAATGGGTCTGAGACCATCGCTGAGGACGAGGTTGGTGGCTTTCGACCATCGTACCCTTGAGCAGGCGCTCAGTGCGGCGTGTCGGCAGGAGGGAGAGATGGAGCAGTACCTGGAGGAGAAGAAGGCTTCTCAGAAGAGGCCCACGGCTCCTTTTTAGAGGCAGGAGAGGAAGAAGGCAACTTTTCAGTCACCGCAGCATCCTGTGGCATCGGGCAGTGGTCAGGTACCTTCTCAACGTTCCCCTAGTGGCCAGAAGGAGTGTTCTCATTGCGGGAGGGCACATGGTGGTACAGAATGTTGGAAGTTGGCGGGGAAGTGCTTGAAGTGCGGGAGCAGTGAGCATAGGATCAAGGATTGTCTGAGGCTTCAGCAGGGAGTCCAGCGTGGACCAGCCCCAGCAGCAGCAGCAGCAGCGCCAGCGACAGGATGACCAGGGAGACCTCAAGCCCCAGCTCGAGTGTTTGCGTTAGCTCGTGAGCAGCGGCGTCACCGAAGGTATGGTTTTGTTCTTAGGTGTGCATGCTCGGGTTTTGTTCGATACGGGTGCTACCCACTCATTCACGGGTGCTAGGCAGTTAGCCTTAGAGTCAGGGATAGAGTCTGAGGATTTAGAGTTTCTGTGCAGGTACAGTATCGACTAGGAAGTGTATTCCGTCTTTACCGGTGTGCATTGAGGATAGAGTCCTAGAAGGGTGTTTCTTCTTGCTAAAGATGAAGGACTATGATGCCATTCTTGGTCTGGATTGGCTAGAGGAGCACTATGCGTTAGTAGATTGTCGTGGGAAGAAGATTATTTTCCGCATTCTTGGTGAGGATGAATTTTCTCATCCTTTGCCGAGGAACTTGGCAGGGAAGTTTGTCTTCTCGGCCATGAGGGCGATGAGAATGATGAACAAGGGTTGTGACACTTTTCTTGCCAGCATGGTATTAGTACCCAAGGCTGATGAGTCACTTACTCTTGCAGAGATAGATGTAGTGCAGGATTTTTCAGATGTCATTCCCGATGATTTATCTGGATTGCCACCGGCGAGAGAGATAGAGTTCACTCTAGAGTTGCTTCCAGGCACCTCTCCTATCTCGAAGGCACCTTATCGGATGGCCCCTGCGGAATTAGCAGAGCTAAGAAAGCAGTTGCAGGATTTGTTAGATAAGGGATTTATTCGCCCTAGCATTTCCCCTTGGGGCGCACCTATCTTATTCGTGAAGAAGAAGGATGGGTCACTTAGGTTATGCATCAATTATAGAAAGCTGAACAAAGTGACGGTGAAGAACATGTATCCCTTACCTCGGATTGATGATTTGTTTGACCAACTACAAGATGTATAAGTCTTTTGTAAGATTGATTTGCGGTCTAGTTATCATCAGTTAAGGATTAAAAGTGAGGATGTGTCCAAGATGGCTTTTAGAACCCGTTATGGACATTATGAGTTTTTGGTCCTTCCTTTTGGTCTAACCAACGCCCCGGCAGCGCTCATGGATCTCATGAACAGGGTGTTTAGACCATATTTAGATAGTTTTGTGGTAGTTTTCATTGATGACGTGCTGGTCTACTCTCCGGATGAGGCCACACATCGTCAGCATTTGAGGATAGTGTTAGAGGTTCTCCGTGAGCACAAGCTGTATGCAAAATTCAGCAAGTGCAATTTTTGGTTGCGCGAGGTTCATTTCCTTGGGCATGTTATCTCCGGTGCCGGTGTAGTAGTGGATCCAGCGAAAGTCCAAGCTGTTATGGATTGAGAGATTCCCAAGACTCCTTCGGAGATTCAGAGTTTTCTTGGTTTGGCGGGTTATTATCGGTGATTTATTGAGGGATTTTCATCCATCGCCGCACCATTGACTCAGCTAACCAGGAAGGGAGTAAAGTTTGTCTGGTCCGAGGGGTGTGAGAGTAGTTTTCAGTTGTTGAAGATTAAGCTCACTTCGGCTCTTGTGTTAGTTTTGCCGAGCGGTGTAGAGGGTTTTGCTATCTACACGGATGCATCTCGGATTGGCCTTGGCTGTGTATTGATGCAGCAAGGAAGGGTAGTAGCGTATGCTTCTCGTCAATTGAAGGAGCATGAGTGAAATTATCCGACTCATGATCTTGAGCTTGCGGTAGTGGTTCATGCACTGAAGATCTGGAGACACTATCTTTATGGTGTCAGATTTGAGGTGTTCACTGACCACAAGAGCCTAAAGTATCTTTTCTCCCAAAAGGAATTAAACCTTAGGTAGAGAAGATGGATTGAGTTCCTGAAGGACTATGACTTCGACCTCTAGTATCATCTTGGAAAGGCGAATGTCCTAGCGGATGCTCTTAGTAGGAAGAGATCATCTCTCCAGCAGGATTGGAAGATGTTGGATGATGCAGCGTGTGCAATGACTGAGTTAGAGCCATCATTGTGCTAGGCTTTTGTAGCTCAGTTGTCCATTAGGTCTTCGGTGTTGGATGAGGTGATCGAGCAACAGAAAGCTGACCCTAGACTCCAAGAGTTAGTGGGCAAGGCGGGCATTGCTCGTGATGAGGATGGTGTGATTAGATTCCATCACCGTGTTTGTGTTCCTGACATCGTGGATGTCTGTGAGCATGTATTAGCAGAAGCTCATAGGTCTAGATTCTCTATTCATCTGGGTAACACTAAGATGTACCAGGATTTGAAGAGATTTTTTTGGTGGTATGGCATGAAGAGAGATGTAGCAAAATTTGTGTCTAGATGTCTAGTTTGCCAGCAAGTGAAGGCCGAGCGGCAGCGACCATTTGGTCTTATGCAGAAGATGGAGATCCCAGTATGGAAGTGGGAAGCTGTCACTATGGATTTTGTTACGGGTTTACCTCGATCCAGACATGGTAACGACTCGATTTGGGTAGTGGTAGATAGATTCTCGAAGACTGCGCATTTCTTGCCTATGAAGAAGAAGCAATAAGTAGAGAGTTTAGCTAGATTGTATGTTAGTAGTATTATTAGATTGCATGGTGTCCCGAAGTCGATCATTTCGGATCGAGATCCACGATTTACTTCGAGGCTGTGGAAGGGTCTTCAGGATGCGTTAGGTTCAGAGCTAAAGCTCAGTTCGTCGTTTCATCCCCAGATAGATGGACAGTCCGAGAGGACTATCCAGACGCTCGAGGATATGTTGAGGGCGTGTGTGTTGGATTGGAAGGATGATTGGGAGCTCCATTTACCTTTAGTGGAGTTCGCATATAATAACAGTTTTCATGCGAGTATTGTTATGACTCCATTTGAGGCGTTGTATGGTAGGCCTTGTAGATCTCCCTTGTGTTGGGAGGAGACTGGTGATAGGCAGCTGATTGGTCCGGAGTTAGTTCAGAAGACTTCGGATAAGGTCCAGATGATTAGGAAGAGGCTTGTTGCGGCACAGGATAGGCAGAAGAGTTATGCCGACAACAGGAGGAAGGATTTAGAGTTTGCAGTAGGTGAGCATGTCTTTTTAAAGATTTCGCCTACTCGTGGTGTGGTTAGATTTGGCAGGCATGGTAAGTTAAGTCCTAGATTCATTGGCCCGTATGAGATTCTCAGACGATTGGGCTGCGTGGCATACGAGCTAGCTTTACCCCCAGCGTTAGCTAGTGTTCATCCTGTTTTCGATGTATCTATGCTCAGAAGATATGTTAGAGATCCATTTCATATTATTAGTCACGAGCCAGTAGAGATCCAGCCAGATCTTTCTTATGTGGAACAACCAGTAGCTATTCTTGACTAGAAGGTTCAACATCTCCGGAACAAGAGCGTTGCGTCGGTGAAAGTTTTATGGCGCAACTTCTTGCGAGAGGAGGCTACTTGGGAGCTTGAGGATGCAATGAGGAAGAAGTATCCTCAGTTGTTTGAGTAGTGTCGGTCTAACTTCGAGGACGAAGTTTCTTTAAGGGGGAGAGGGTGTAAGGCCCTTGATTTCATCTTGAATGTTTGCTTATGTATATATGCGTATATGAGTACATATTATTGATGTATAGAGTATTGTGCATAGTATTAATATATATATTGCATGAGTAAATAATATTGTGATGTATGCATTGTTTATATATATACATATGTGTGATGTATATAGTTCTGCAGTTTTAGGTTCTGTGCAGACGACTTGTTGGCGTCAACATTAGTTGACGTTGACCATAAATCAGCGGCTACATCGATGGACGCCTACTCAGAAATGGGCGGCTATTGATGTTGACGTTTACCTCCCAGATCTGTTGCGATTTCAGATCCAGAAACGCCCCTAAAAATGTCGCCCTCTGATTTGGAAACCGTTCCCCAACGGTAACCTAACCTAACCCTTATGCGTATCCGACCCCCAACCCTTTATATTGTCCAATTTTCGGCCAAGTCTATCCTTTTGACTCTTGGGTCAAAAACCTAGACTTTTTGTGCGAAAACTTGTTTTGGAACTCTTCGATCTGGCTACTGGAGGCTTCATCCGGCGATTGGCATCGACCGGAGAGGACTCTGAACATCCGAGAACGACTTCCCCACGCTGGTGTGCAGTGAAGATCAACAGGGAACCCGGATAAAGAAGGATTTGAAGGCTCTTTGGCTCTGGCCGAGGAGAGCTTCTTCGACTCAAAACATCGATTGGGGATTTTATCCAAGGCAAGTAACCCAACCACATCATCCCTACATGTGTCTAGTATGTCCCAGAAATTTTACGGATTTTTCTCATGTCCTGGAACCCCCATTCAAGTGATCTTTTGACGTTCAGTCTGTGTTCTGCACAGACAGGAACTTAACGGCAGGATATCTTGCCGTTAAGATCTTAAGTTGGCGGCGATCTTTGTTGTCGTTAACCTAGTAAACGGCCACCCCTTGCCGTTTAGTTCTTCAGGCAGAAACAGTTGGTCTGTCTGCCCTTTATAACCTATTTTTCGGGATTTCTGTGCATGAGGATATATGGTAAATCTTGTATGTTATAAAGTATATATATATACCATGGAGTATGTTATGAAATTTTGATGAATTTTCGTTTACTGCAATAATTACTGGAAAATTTTGAAACATTGTTGTGAGCATGTTAAATTACTGTTACATGATTTTGTGATAAAGTTTGATGTCATAAATTTTCTATGGTAGTTAAATCATCATCAGAATGTACTATTATAATTTGATAAATTTCTGATAGCTATATAAATTATTACAATTTTTTGAATTGAAAAACAGTGAGCATGCCTATTTAGTGTAGAAATTTTTATAAATAGTGTGAAAATAATTAAAATGCCAGAAATTAGCATATGTTTAGTACGGTCAGCATGCAGGTGTAGCATGAACTATAGATCTGAATTATACCAATTATGTAAATTGAGTTATTTTAACCTGAGATAATATCACTGTTTGAACATTATTAAATAGTGAATATTTTGGAAAATTATGAGACTTTGTATATGTGATATGTGAACAGTAAACGACCTGTGGTTAAATTTTCACGTTCATTGGATAACAGTTGGTACTGATTACAATATTTTCATCATGAAAAGGGTATGGATTAGTGTAATTAAAAATGATTAATGTAATTACAGCATGATAAGAATCAATTAGTAGTTGTGACTGATTTAGTTCTATTAACAGTAGTACCATGATAGGGAAACTGAACCATGTGCATGAATGTGAAAATGAGAATAACGGGTTAAAATGGAGTGAAATTGTGTGTGTGTTTAAATGGAAAATGTGTAAATGTGCCAGTGGGTGACACTGCTACCTTAGAGGGCTGTGGAACTGTACTGTGGTAAAGTCCCCATAGGAAGGTTCATACTGTGTGATGTCCCACGGGCATTGGGATTAAATCCTGGAGGCGAACAAGTATCGCTGGTTAGGGTGGAGAGTGCTTCTCTCGGTTCTGCGTAGTAACTAAGATTTAGCACTGGAATGCCCAGGTGATAGATATGTGTTGTGATTAGTGTGTGTCCTTCTAATGGTGGTTTGGGCTATGTGTCATGGCATTTAAATAATGTGAAATTGTGTTTAAGGGAATATGCATGTGAAAACTGTGAAATTGTGTAAATGATTATATGTTAATATGAACTCTTGTGATAGCATGTGAAATGATAACTTCTTAAATGAATATGTTATGTACATAGCAAAACAACAAGCTTTTTATGTGTATAAATGTGTTATTCATGTGAATATGATTATAGAATCCATGCTAGAATTGTCTCTTTCTTTATGTGTATAAACTCCATGTTTAAGATGACAAATGTTAACATGTGAAGATATAAATGTAGTTAAATGAAACTTAGTTTAACATATTGATAAATGTGTAGAGAGCATGTGATAGGCTTTAAGTTATTGAACATTTTGTACTAAACAATTTCCATGTGTAACATGTGTAGAAATCCATGTTTAGGTTCTATTTGCATAAATAGCTAAATCGATGCTTATATGTGATTGTGTGGTATGAGAATGTGAATGTTAGGTGATGCATGTAAGTTTAATGTGTTTAGAGTTACTTGTTGAGTTCTTTTGGACTCATTCTTGCTTCGGCGTACAGGTGCAGACGTTTCTACTTCTTTTGAGGAAGTCGTTAGGAGCGACTCGGAGCGAGAGTAGGAGACATTGTGGATTTAGCATTGTATTTTCATTTTCATAAGTATGTAACAAAGGACTCTGTGTAGTCTTATGTGGACAATGTACTTAATTCATTTGTTTTAGTTATGAAATGTCTAGCTTCTTTTCCTCTATATGGACTGTGGATAAAATGTGGATGATGGAATAAGATATCTCATTTAGTTCTTTCTTTTCCGTTGTCATGTGATATTTATATTTGTGTATATTTCAGCCTATCGTACTAGTGTTGGGTAAATGTCCCACTGTGGCGACGCTTTCTATATCGACGTAGGTTGGTAGAACTGTACCGATATAAAGAGGGTCGTTACATAGTTAGCTATATGTTATGCATCCCCATGAGAGATTTGATGATGCCATTCTATATGTTTGAATTTGAATCCTTTCCAAGCATTTATGTTTTGAAATATGCCACTTGCACCCCTGTAAGCTTGTAACCTGTTAAGTCTTCTTTATGGTGTACTCTTTTTGTAGCTTTTGTGCTTCTATTACCTTATAAACTGTGCCATGTTCCATGCTCATATGTACTATTTCTCATGTTGGTTTGTCTACTGAGTTCCTTTAAAACTCATGCCTTTGTTTCAACCCATTTCAGATTCTTCATCTTGACGAGGTCCCCTCATCAAGCCAACCTCCTTTACTATGTAAATATTTCAAGCTGGATGATCTTAAGGATAAAATTGTGTTTAAGTCATGGCTGTGCCACCTTTTGTACTCAGCTATGCATGGCATGTAACTAATGAACATACTATGATATTGTATATGTTATATGCAATGCACTGGTGCAAGTGCAGAAAGCTGTACTTAGTATTATTACCCTGTATTGCTCCTCTGATTGGTTTTCTAAAGTATTTCATGCAGCACAAAAGACCTTCCCATAACACCATGTGTAATACACTTACGTTTTATGGGTGTGAGTGTCACCTCTTGTAGTGACCCTGGATACTTATACCCAATAAGGCTCCATATCCAAGTCTGCCTCCCGCGATCGGACCGAAGTCTCATAAGGGATAGCTCACACAAGTGTTCAGTAAGAATATAAAAGACAACCATAAGAGCATAACATACAAGAAAGTACATGTATTTATGCTCATTTCCACAATTTACATTGTCCCAATACATTATTACTTTTCCAAGAGAAAAGTACAACTACTTGGGACATGCCCCGAAGGAGCAAAGCTCACACAACTATAGCTACGACTCAACTGCTGGTAGTCTGCCACAACATTGCTGCACGCCAAACCCATGGCAAACCCTGAAAAGAACTGTAAGGGAGTGAGCCTTAACAAGTCACAGGCTCAACAGGGACCTCTTAAAAATAACAACAAACCAATAGCTAAAAGAAGGAACCAAGTCCTCAACCCCCAAGGGTCTCACTGGCAGCACTAACTGAAGCACTACAGAAGTAAAATGTGCTAACAATAAACATAATTAAACTACATTAAACATAAACATGCTAGCTAACATGGCTCACAAGAAATAAAGGAAGCCACATGACTAGTGTAGGAACACCATCCCACCATAGCAACTGAAACCACCATGCCACAAGCCATATAGGCCAACCACTAACAGATGGTAACGAGACTGACAACAAGAAGTCAGTCCCCTATAGTAACTAACGAGTAAAACGAAGGCCACATAGGCCAACCACCAACGAAGAGTAACGAGACTGACCACAAGGAATCAGTTCACCACATAACCCACGGTAACCAACACGTCGCAGGACTACCCTCAAAAAGATAAAACACAACAAGTGGAAAGTCATACAACACGACCTTCACGGAGCACAATTCCACAACAACACCTGAAACACTAGCACACACACACTGTGCCACCACAACTAACTACCCACATACATGTACTTGAAACCACGAGGTACCACAACTAAACCACAAGTGCCTCTGTGCCATCAGCATGACACACAACAAACGAACACAAACCACAACCGGTGAGTCACCACTCACAAGCCACAACCACTGGAAAAACACGAGTCGAAAGGAACGATGCTACCACATGGGTAAGACTATTGGTTCATGACGCCAGTATCAAACCCAGATACACAACACAAGAACTATCTCTCAGTCTCGCAGTCAAGGATGAAAGGTCTAATTGCCGCTCCACAACCACATAGTAAAGCCAAAGAACTATGGAGACCAACCAACACCACACCTGCAGGTCACACCACTGCAGGCACATGCTTGGCACCTTTAGAGACTCTGGCCTAAGCTCTCTAAAGTAAGGCAATGGAATCAAAGGACTAGCTGGGGCCTAATATGTTTACTGGTGTCCGTACCCCCACCATGAGCGACACAAACCACAACTCACAAGTCACTGTCCCATTACCGTCTTTCCATCAGCCAGACGTACAACTCAAACATAGGAGTGAGGGTGTCTAGGAAGACGACACAAACCTCGATGGTACACACAGTACTAAAACAAACCCCGAGCACAACAAAGCACAACATGCTTGGCTCACACAGAACCTAAGGTACCTGACTGAAGAGGCATTCTGGAATAGGCGCCGGACCACCAAACTCAGCAAACACACAAGCCAAGCCAAATATTTAACAAACTTACAAAACTATACTCTTAACCGATAAACCACACTACAACTTTGCTTGTCATTGGTCATTACATGACCTCCATAGCACAACACAACTCTATACACATAAACCACAACCACATAACCACAATATTATAACATAATTAACATGATTAACAACATTAACATAACTTACTAATTAATCACAAACCAATCCATTAACCTAAACATGCTTTACTAACATAGAAACAACTTAAACACCTTAACAGCACCCTAGAAAACCAGGGCTAGGTCAACACAAGACCTTCACTGCCCAACCACCACATCACAACACAAACCTCGGAAGCTAAAATGTGACGGACACAGTCGTCGGCTTCAATCCAAACGAATGCATGAACGTGACGGACCCATGCGTCACGTTCATACCAATCTAAACAACACCACAATCGGGATCTGAAATGCGACGGACCACCATGACGAGTTCAACAAGAACGCGATGGGACCCACGGTTGCACTCACACCAAATTATCCAATACCAATCAGAAGACATGAATGCGACAGACCAAGTCATCGCGTTCACACCAAAATGAGACGGGTCAAACGATCGCCTTTTTAGGAAAATCACCAGACCCTTCTTCCTTTTAGGAAACCAATCCACACACCATACAAACCCACAAATAAGCTCATAAAACGAAAGCTGAGCTCCCACACACTATCATAACATAATTTGCTAACATCAAAAGCATGTAGATCAAAGTAAATCACAAAGGAAGTCTTCCAACCAACTAAAGAACTTGCAGAACGTGAGAAAAGCTGCACCACCAGAAAATCCATGCTCCGGACACCCTCCTCGCGTGGAAACCATGCCGAATGAACTTCCAGCAAGCTAGAAATGCCCAGAACTGCCGCACAATAGCTCTCCATGGCCAAACAAATCCTCCTCTGCTCTGTTTGACCTGAAACAAAGTAATAAATGCCACAATCAAAATTGCGACGTAGGTAGGCATCGTGTTTAGCATGCATTAAATGCGACCGACCAAACCATCGCCAAACACGTCACACCACAGAAAGGCAGTTTGGCAAAATGCGACAAAGGTAGCCATCACATTCAAAACTCGACAACCTACTCCGTCGCCTTCTTCATCAAAAAACTAGTAGGCTAAATGGGCTAAAACCTAAGGCCCACAACACCCACTCGACACCTGGAAGTCACAACCAAGGCTCTATGACCACAAATTGGCCAAGAGCACTACACCATAACCACTAAGCCTGGATCTGAATAGCCACGATGCTACACCTCTTAACCGACTGGGAGGGGTGCCACTGCACAATAGATGGTATCAGAAAAATTGTCACGCCTCGACGCAGAATATCGGAACGTGAGGCAGTTGCAAGTAAATGGGCACAAAGTGTATAATAGACATCAAACCACTAGACAAGAATAAATACTAAAGCAAATGCATCTCATTAATAATTCCTCAAATGTCTATTACAACCACTAATATCAAAGCCATTCTATAGGGCCAAATTACATCAAATAAAAGTAAAAGACTGAACTAAGACTCTATCATAATACTATGACACCAGGGTACTCTTGACTTCACTCTTGGTCATTCCCGTCCTCTTGAGTGTAAGTATCATCCTCGGTCTCACCTGAGAACACATAACCAATAACGCAGGGTGAGCGATAACGCCCAATAGGACTTAAATCTCATGATCAAGCATCCTTTAAATGATTAATGTACTAAATGCCAGAGTAACTAAGATAGAGCGAGAGAGTCAAGTAACGTAAGAGATAGCACGATAGCATGGGGTTGAAATAGCACAAGTTTCCAAATAAAGCACAAATGTCGGGCATAGCACAAGAGCAGGATGGCCATAGCACAATAGCACAAAATAGTTCACGATAGCACAACGAGTCAAGTATATAGCATAGCACTTTGATTGTCATTTAGATAGTCGAGATAGATAGCACTTGAGTGTAATGCCAAACACTCTAGTCAATTAACTCCCGCGGGCAAATAGCACTTTTGGGCGCACCTCCTAGGACCAGACCGGGCCCTTTATATATTGCCAGGCATTGGTTATATTGTTTATCTTTAGACAATCAGTCAATGTCCAATAGAGAGTACCAAGAAATAGATGAGAGTACTAGATGAATAGACGAGATAGTAGAGAGAGTGTGAATAGACGAGCGAGTAGAGTATAGATGAGAGCTATAGATCATTGCACATGAAATGACGAATAAATGGGCGATAGTAATAGTTGCACAACACGCGCAATTGGTGTTGGCAGTTAGGTGAAATCCACTACCCTTCCATTGGCCATGTTATGCACAGGTCCAGAGGTCCGGCGTGGTTCAAGATAAGAGCGAGAGCAATCTAAGGCCGTTTGGATCTTACTGATTCCTAAAGGGTATGATAGGTATTAGGGTACAACCAGCTCGTCGGCCATGTGGGAATCCATGGACAGAGGAGTCTTACGGAGGCCTTGATCAAGGATTCACTAGTCCGGCAGAAGGAATATCCAATGGAGAGTTTGTCCAAGTCAAGAGGAAAGTGTGTAGAGAAACAAGTGCTCGACGTTTCAGAGGAATTCTAAAATAGTGGAGCATCGGTAACGGTATTCCCAAAACATCGCGAGAAACGAAGACAAGTACATTTTAAAAATAGGGCAATTTAAATACATTATTGAAGTAAATTACCAGATATTTTATGAGATATTTTCATGCCAAGTCAAGTCTTATTGGATGGTTACAAGTATGTGCATATGACAAAGAAATCGTAGATATGAAAAGATCATGTGAGTATCTTTTAAATCATTCCATACATGTTTATTTTATAATAGTTTTATTTATTGCATATATGACTGTCAACAAGAGGTAGAATTACTGTAGAACATCAAGATTTACAAAGTACAGGGTTTTCATGCAAAAGTTCAGAACGCGACATACCCCTGTGAGGATCGTGATAGGTTACTTACAGAACGTGATAGGGTCAATCAAGGGTCGCGACAGGTCAGTCAGGTCAGGGAGTCAGAACGTGACACCAATGCCTGTCGCGTTCGCGTTCAGAATGTGACAGGTTGCTGGTCGTGATCAGCCCTGAGAATGCGGCCTATCGGGCCGTCTCATTCTCAGGTCCTGCGTCTGAGTCCAAGCAGGAAAAGGACCATGCCTTGGATTACGGTCCAAGTTTCCATATTTTGACACAAGTTCGTTCAAAAATTAAGAACTCGATGTATAGTGGATGAAAAATCGCGAAACCACTTTTAAACGAAACTAGGCATGCTAAAGTATGCACAGTAAATAGAAATTTGTAAATCTTCAAGGTCTAGATAGGTTTTAAACATGAACATGCACGATGAACATAGAACAATGTACAGTGAAGGTAAAGGATTTTATTCGAGTAGGATACTGGATGAAAATTGGGGCTTTCAGAGGCAAACGATGCCTAACAACCATCAGTATCTCCAGTTAAAATTTCGTGGCATGGGATCAAGAGTACATGGAGATCTAGATTTAACATGATGGTTTGGGGTCAAGGTGATTGCGAATCTTCAAAAATAAAGAACAAAATATTAGCTCGATGAAAAATAGAGCAACAAGAGGGCTTTTGTTCCTGATGTTTGGAACAACCTACAGATGAATTTAATTGAGTTTAGCCTATGAGAATGCCTACCTTTGAGTCGTTTTGTCTCCTAGGGCTTAGAACTCGAAGAGCAAGGGTTGAATCTTGAGCAAGCCTTCTCCCCACGAGTTCCTCCTTTCCTTGGCCTCTTCTCCAGGCCCAGCAACCCTCAGGAATGCATTAGGGCCGGCCATGGAGAGATTGGGAAGTATTTAAGCTCCCTTGGTTTCCATTTCCTATTATGACTCTAATTCTCCTTTAATTATGAGATTTCCTAATTTCTCTCAACCTTCCAAGCTTTCCACCTCCTATTTGGGTTAGGTTGGGTTGCAATTTCGTGGCCAACTAATTAGGGTAGGGTTAGGAGTCCAATTCCAACCCATATTCACTATTTTAATGATTTAATAGCCCCCTTTCTTTTTAGGAAATATTAAATATACGAATTTTGGGTATTCTTTTATTATTCATCTTTTAAAAATCCCTATTTTTGCCCAATAATTATTGGAGGGTCCATTTAATAAAGTCCGTTACTTCTTTTCGTTTAATGGGTTTGAATTAATTTCCTTTTTGTTTAATTTTCCAATTTATTTATCATTATTATTATTATTATTATTTGAAAAATTCAAGTTGCTATATCCTCCCCCTCTTAAAAGAATTTGGTCCCCAAATTCAAATGACCATAATGGAAAGAATGTCTTACCGGAAAGATCAGGGTAATTTCGCCTGATGATTCCTTCAGGTTCCCATATGGCTTCTTCTACTCCACGGTTATTCCACAGAACTTTAACCACATGAATGGGACAGTTCCTGAGTTGCTGCACTTTTCATTCTAGTATCTTGACTGGCTTCTCTTCATAAGTTATGTCCTTGTTCAGCACCAACTTTTCATGGCGAATGATGTAGGTAGGATCGTACACATATTTTCTAAGCATAGAGAAATGGAACACATTGTGTACGCATGCCAAATTCGGTGGCAATGCCAGCCGGTAAGCAACCTCACCAACCCTTTCGAGCACTTCAAAAGGGCCGATGAATCTAGGGCTGAGCTTTCCTTTTACACCAAATCTTTGGATACCACTGGTAGGTGATACCTTTAAGAGTACATGGTCTCCCACTTGAAATTCTAGATCTCTCCTTCTCTTATCTGTATAACTCTTTTGTCTGGACTGAGCGATCTTGAGCCGATCTCGAATCACCTGAATATCCTTGGTTGTATTTTGTATCATGTCCGGGCCTAGCCATTGCTATTCTCCAACCTCATTCCAACATGCAAGAGATCTACAGTTTCTACCATAAAGTGCTTTGAATGGTGCCATTTTAATACTCGCCTGGTAACTGTTGTTATAGGCAAACTCAATTAGGGATAGGTGCTCATTCCAATAACCTTGGAAATCTATGGTGCAGGCTCTTAACATATCTTCTACTATCTGGTTGGTTCTCTCAGTCTGCCCATCAGTCTGCGGGTGAAAAGCGGTACTAAAATTGAGCTTAGTACCAAGTGCAGTCTGTAGTCCCTTCCAGAAATGAGACGTGAACCTCGAATCTCAATCCGAGACAATGGATGATGGAACTCCATGAAGTTGCACAATCTCTTTGACATATAATGCGGCTAGTACCTCCAACGACCACTTACTCTTTATAGGTAGAAAGTGTGCGGACTTGGTTAGTCGGTCGACAATGACCCATATGGCGTCGAGTCCACCACGAGTCTTGGGTAAACCCATGATGAAATCCATGCCAATGCTTTCCCATTTCCACTTTGGGATATCTAATGGTCTAAGCACACCAGCAGGGCGCATGTGTTCTGCCTTTACCTGTTGGCAGGTAAGGCAATGAGCTACATGCTCGACAACCTCTCTCTTCATGTTTGGCCACCAAAACGTTCTTTTCATGTCCTGATATATTTTGGTACCTCTAGGATGAATAGTATTCTTCGTCTGGTGAGCTTCGTCCATTAACTTTCACTTCAATTCTTCATTATCTGGAACATGTCCTTCCTTGGAATACAAGCCTTCTGTCCTCGGTCATAGCAAAATCAACTCTTTCAGCTAAAGTTTCTTTGATACAAACCAAGAATGGATCGCTGTCTTATTGTGCTTTGATCTCTCCCAGCATGTCAGATTGAATCTTGATATTGGCAACCAAGACTCTATCATCCTATGTTCAATGTTCAAGTCTAATCTTGCGAATTGTTCTAGTGGTTGCATCTTGCCAAGAACTAGACTTGATAAAGATGCCATCGACTTTCTACTACGAGCATCAACCACAACATTTCCCTTTCCTGGATGGTACTGGATGTTGAAATCAAAATCTTTTAAGTATTCAAGCCATCGTCTCTGTCTCATGTTAAGTTCCTTCTGAGAGAATAAATACTTTAAGCTCTTATGGTCTGAATAGATATTAAACTCCTCGCCATATAAATAATGTCTCTATATTTTTAAGGTGAAGACCATGGCATCCAACTCTAAATCATGCATCGGATAGTTGACTTCATGCATCTTCAGTTGTCTTGAAGAATAATGTAACGTAGCGCATTTTTCGGATCTTCATGGATCATTGTTTAGTGGTAGTTTGAATCCGCGTTTATTGGTTTTGGTATGGTGCTCATGGCCAAAATGGGGTCATTGGGCCTTGGTCGAGATTTCCGCGCATTGTGTGGAGCTTAGTGGGCCGGCAGGATAAGCCCGTGGTGCCCGTTGGTTCACTGGATGTGAACGCGACGGGGGTGTAGGTCGCATTTTGAACGTGACGGCAGTGGGGGTCGCATTTTGGTTGCCGCTGTTTTAGGTCGATGTCTGCATGTGCACTGCGTGTCGCACGCTGGGGTAGCCTGCTGACGTCAGGAATGGGAAGGCGATGCCCTAGTCCACCGCGACAAGGTCGCGACGGGGAGGTATGTCGCGTTCCCAACAGCCGTGCGGTTTTTAAGAAGGTTGGCCGAACAGAGCTTTCACAAGCTCTACTCGACCGGGAGAGGAGCTGCCGCGGTTTCGTTGGGAAATTTGGCGTTCGGTGTGGTGTTCGATGCACTCTCGACGCGAGGACGTCGTATGGAGCGGGGGTTACATCGTGCTGTAGCTAGTTTGCGCATTTTTCATTGAGGTAGGGAGATTCCACCATGTTTGATTGCGTGGATTGCATGTTAGCTTGTTTACCGCTTTAAAAACAGTAGATACCATGTCTAGGAGGTGAAATGAGCATGAAAACTAGGTTGAAATCATATTTAGGGTGGTTTGCATGGAAAATCCGGAGATGGTTCTCGGATTAGGGTTTTCACCTGAGAAGGCGATGGACCCTACTGTCACGACCAAGTCGCGACAGGATGACCCGTTGTGACATGGTTTCCTATCGCGACATGTCGGGGTGGCACGATCTCATGGCGCCGTTCGACCCTGCCGCGTTAGTGTTTCTGGTCACGGTCCATTGGGGTGTCGTGACCTGATTGCGACTAAACCCCATGTCGCGACCACAGCCGAGTGTGCATGTGGTGTTTGTTTTAACGGTACAATTATTCGATTATCGTTTAATTATTATGCATGGCAATGCTAATGATGCATTGGCACTTGTAGCGCTCTGTGAGCGTGGTTAGCATGTCATTTGTGTGTGGTTTACGTGATAAGGGTAGTGCTCACGAAGTGAGCATGTTTTTACGTGGTGTTCACATGAGTGTGCATGGCTAGTAGTTCGACGTGATGATCATTGTAATGTAACTTGTATAGCTAGTATGAGGTGACAGGGCAATGAAGGTCGGATATGAACCTAGCCCTAGTCTATGGTTGTCTTTTAAAGAGTATTATAACGATATAGGTGTTAAAGAGTGTGTGTTGCCATAGCGGTCATGGAGCGACCGATGACAGGCAAGGTTGTGCTGCACTGTCGTGATATAAGTATGTATCAGTGTGGGATGGTTTAGAGGTCATATGGTGATCGATGATAAGCCAGTTGTGTTTAGTATATTTTAATATACGTCATACCGAGGTACTAAGTAATTGACATGGTTTATATGCTAGCCGAGTGTGGTGGTCTGGTGCCTATTCCGGAATGCCTCTTCAGTTGGGTGCCCCAGGTTTTGTGTGAGCCAGGCACGTGTGTGTGCTCGGGGTTTGTCCCAGTACAGTGGTACCATTGAGGTCTTGTCGTCTTCCTGGACACCCTCACTCTTTTGTTTGAGTAGTACGTCCGGCTGGGGGAAGGACGATAGTGGGACAGTGACTTGTAAGAGTTTGTGTTTAGTCACTTGTAGCGCGCTCATGGTTGGGGGTTACGGACACCAGTAGACATACTGGGCCCAAGCTAGCCCTGTTACCAGTGCCTCAGTTTAGAGAGCTCGGGTCAGAGTCTCTAAAGGTGCCAGGCATGGGCCTGAAGGGTGAGTGACCTGTAGGTTGTGGTGGTTTGGTTGGTCTCCACAGTTCTTTGGCTTTACTTGTGTTGTGGAGCTGCAGTTGGACCTCACGTCCATGGCTGCAAGATTGAGAGGTAGTTCTTGTGCTGTGTTGTTCGGGTTGGATATTGGCGTCATGAACTAGTAGTCTGTCCCGTGTGGTGGCGTCGTGCTTTCCTGTCACATCCCGAGAATTACGCAGCGGATATTATTTCAAATAAATAATTCGAGTCGATATTCTGAGACGTGGACAGTCGGCAAATAAGCCTCTAGCTAGCACGCACTAAATGTGTATCAACACAACATCATAATAGGGCCCAACTGATGAACTCAATAAAAATTGTATTCAATCTCAACTCAACTTATAAAAATTGGAAACTAGTACAAGACTGAGACTCAAATAAAAAGGAAAGTACATTCACCCCTCACTTCCTACTACATTGTACTAATGCTCAAAATAAACTACTATAACTAAACTCATAATTGTGACGCTCATCACTCGGATGCATTCCCATCCTCTGCTTGCTCTTCCTCTTGAATGTCATAGTCACCTAGATTGGGAAAAAGTAGGGGATGAGCAAACTAGCCCAGTAGGATTTATATCTCAATGTGCGGGCAATGATATAAGTGATTAACATTTTAGAACTAGGCAAGCACGATGAATGACATGCAAGTACGAATAAAACTCATTAAAACATGATATATAAAACAAGCTAGATAGAGTGAACAAGATAGAATAAGATTTTTGAACAAGATAACCAGAAAGAACTAGCAATAGATCACTTTGTACAAGCACGCAAGATTTCACTTGATGTCAATAGTTTTCAAGAAAACAAGATATCACTAGTTGCAATAAATGCAGGATGGCCATATCACGCAAGCAAGCAAGCAAGATTGCACAAGCACATTCAAGTAACACTAATCAGGCACGTAGACACCAATGTACACCAAGAAAAGATCCATCAAGAATGTACACCAGGACACGTGTATGTGGTTATGTATCTAACATTCAACAAGCAAGAAAGTACTCCCAGCGCAGATGCAACGCCAGTAATCATTATACCCCATGGTTAACAGTATATTTATGACTCTCCGTCATTGGGGCTAGACTGGAGCCCTTGGACACACGCCGTGCCCTGTCAGCCATCTCATGTAATACCCACAGTCATTAATAATGGCCAATGAGAGTTTCAATAAGTAAGCATGTGTAATGTCATGTTCATGATGATGATGAAAAGAAATAAATAAATTGAACATGATTCCACGAGGACAATGGTCAAGAGATAAATTCGACAGCTGAACGGTAAGATTTACAATTTAGTTCAATCTTTACATTAATGGCTTTAGTCTAGATGGCAATTCACACTCACAAGAACAAGAAGAGAAGGAAGTGCACACCCTAGATGTATAAGTGTGTAGAGATGCACATGTGTAAATTCACAATCCGTCGGTCTCAAACTCACGGAAAATACTTAACATGATGGCATGCAGTGAACAATGCATTTAACTACATATGGGTTTACAAGATTTTAAGATAAAATTTATCATTTAAAGCAAGCTAGAATGGTAACAAGAGTAAATCACAAGTTTCATGTATGATCATATCATTAAGAAAGCAATTAGAATAATATTCATGTAATTAAGGATTTTTCAATGGGTTAAACACTTTTAAGCCATTAAATAGACATTATGCAATGAACAGACCCAAGACATGCAATATTTTGCAAAGGTAGTGTCGACACAACCCATGCTGGTGTCGACACCATGCTTCAAACACAAAGCAAAAACATGAAAAACTGGTCAAGTAGTGTCGACACTAGTTCAAGTAGTGTCGACACAATGCTTCAAAAATAAGGCAAAATGATCAAGTAGTGTCGACACTAGTTCAAGTAGTGTCGACACTAGAGACAGGTTCCAGAAAACCATCTGGCCAACATGGGACAGTGTGTCGACACTAGATCAGGTAGTGTCGACACTAGATCAGCTTCCCAGAAACTTTCTGGGTCAACTGGGACAGTGTGTCGACACTAGATGAGGTAGTGTCGACACTAGAGAGCTTCCCAGAACACTTTCTGGGCTGTTTTGGGATAGTGTGTCGACACTACCTCAAGTAGTGTCGACACTAGTGCCCTTCTAGAACAAAACACATGGTCAGGTGTAACCAGAAAACACGTCTCATGCAGCATTTCACTTCCACCTCTTATAACTCTATAAGAATGACATTTAGACAAAATGTTTAACACAAAATATGAAGTGGACAACTAGTAGAAGAACTTTTATGTTGAGGGTTTGATCTAATTCGGTCTCAAATCCCGAGAAAACAAATGAAGAACAGAAAGTCAAGTGTAGCCCGAAATCCCAGTATCATGCAGTGACTCTCTTCCCATGCCTGTAACTCTCTAACCAAGGACTTTTGGATAAAACGTCCAACATAAAAGATGATAATGACTTCAAGTAGAAAAACTTTCGTGAAGGAAGTTTTGTCAAATTCAGTCTCGAATCACGTGCATAATAAGAAGAACGGGAAAAACCCTAACAGTGCGCGACTTTGGAAAAACACTTATAACTCAAAATATACTCATTAGACTTCGATGAAACCAGTGGGAAACGAAATCTAACTTCATTATCTACACATTGGTATAGGATATATTAAGGTTTGGCCTGAGAAAACCTACCTTATGGGTTGAAGAAGTCTCATTTTTCCAAAAAACCTAAGTTCAGACCACTCGGAGGAAAACGCTTACTGCTCCGTGTATACTGCATGGAATTTGAGAATTCCACTTGGGTTAGAATGTAGCCTTAACCCTCTTTCCAGGGGTATAAGCCTTGCAAGGTTTGGTTTAGGTTTGACTCACCTTTGGTCGACTTCAAGAAGATGGTCTGTGCAGATCGCAGCAGACACAACAGGGAAGAAGAACGGCTTAGTGTGGATGATCTCCTTCTCCCCAGCCACCAAGAACTTCTCCACACGACCCCAACAAGTTCTAAAACTTGTTCCTAGGGTTTGGTGAAGAGTATTTAAGCAACCATGGTGTTTTAGGAGTCCTATTATAACTAGGAAAGCTAAGCTGCGGTTTTGACAGGGCAGTTTCCTATCTTTTGAGGATTCCTTCCTCCCTTAGAGTGTGTGAGGCTTTAGGAAACCTCCCACCATAGATAGGCATGAATTTGGGTTGCCAAGAATGTATGATTGCATCCCAATTCAACTCAAATTGCCTCTTTCTAATTTCAGCCTATTTAGAGTTACGAATTTCCATGCATTTTCTAGCTTTATTTGATTATTGGGCCAAATGATGTCCATTGACCCGCTTATGATATTGGGTCATTAATATATAATGTTGGAAGTCCCTCCAACACTTTTATTTAAATTTGATTCCTTTTATACTAAAATTTCGGGGTGCTACATTTCCGGCTCGTGCTTTGCTATTGGTTGTAGCGTGTGTTGGTTGTGGTTTTACCCGTTGAGGTGTGCCATGGTGTTGGCACGGTTGTCGTCGTGGTTGGTGAGCGGAGACTCACTAGTTGTGGTTTGACTGGTTGTGGTGTGCCCTGGTGGTGGCACAATTGTGTTTGTGTTTTAGTGGTGGTACCTCGTGGTGGTAGGTGCCTGTACCCTTTATGGGTATTAGTTTCTCGTAGTACGCTGAGTACTAGCCTTTTCAGGTGGTAAAGTGGAGGTCGTGTGGTGAGACCTTCCATTTGTTGTGTTTTACCCTTCCTTGGGTAAGTTTCCGAATAAGGTTTAGGGTATGATGGATTGGCATCGTGGTAGCCAGTCCTGTTACTTAAGTGTGACATTCGATACATCGTGGTTTGAGATTATCAAGGATTAGCTCTTGGTTAGCAGTCCTGTTACCCATGTGTTGGAGGCTTGCCAGTGAAGCTAGTAGCTTAGGCAATGCTTTGCCTGTGTGGCTTACAGCTTAGGCGACCAGTTGTTGAGGTGGTGTGCCTGTGAGGCTTGTAGCGTAGGCTTTGCAGTTGTCTGCCCTAGTAGCATGGTGCTAGTTCTGCTATCTCTTCTTCTTTTCAGAATTTGTGTCAATTGATTTAATTATGCTTTGCTGTGAGCATGATATGGTTTGGCTACCGGTGTTTCCAGTGAGACCCGTTGGGGTTGAGGTCCTTCCATGTTGTGTGTAGTTTTTGGGTGGTCCCCTACTGAGCCAGTGACTTGTTGAGGCTCACTCCCTTACAGTTCTTTTCAGGGTTTACCGTTGGTGTGGCTTGCGGAGGTGTCGTGATAGACTTGTACCACCAGCAGTAGTGTTAGTACTGTTGTGTGAGCTTGTGCTCCCTCGAGGTATGCCCCAGGTACTTGTACTCTTTTTAATTTAGACATGTAATAATGTAATGGGATAGTTGTAAATTGTTATATGCAGATATGAGCACATGTTCCTTCTTGTGTCTCTTACTGTTGTGGTTTGTCTTTTATATTCTTCCTGGACACGTGTGCGAGCTATCCCTTGCGAGATTTTGGTCCATTCGCGGTAGACGGATCTAGATATGGACCCTTATTAGGTATAGATATCCAGGGCCGTTACAGTTGGTATCAGAGCAATTGTCAAGTTAGAATATGAAAAGAAATTAGGATTACAATGTCCCAATACATGATTTAATGTCCACTGCTAGTAGTAAGTCTGTGGTTTCTTATGCTTTATAGTATGGTTTTCATATGAGTTTTGGTATGTGAATTGTATGTTTAGTTGATTAGATTAGTAGTTGTGGGTAATAGCAGAGAGATGGTATAGTTGGTGGTGTAGTATGAGTGGTTATTGGGGTGTTAGTTGTGGTTAAAGTATAGTTGATTAAAGGTTTTCTGTTATAAAAATTGAAAGAATTAGTGAATTCAGTTATGAAAGTCAGTAAAAGATGTTTTAATGAGGATCAGAGTTGATAGAGATAGATATAAGGTAGTGATGTAATGGAATAACAGAGGAAATTGTATCGTGATGAGGAATAGGGCTCTGTGATTAGGGCTCTTAAATAAGTGAATTGTGGTTGAGAATTGTAGAAAAGATAGTCATTGAGTTTGAGATTTATGTTAATAAAGTGTTAAGAAGCTGCTTGGAGAATAATATGATTAATGGCATGTTAGATTTGAAATGATTAAGTAAAGTAGTCTAGTTTAAGATGAGATGTTAGTAAGCAGAGAGGTAGTGATCAAGATGATCCTTAAGTATAATATGTGATTAGAAATAATTGCAATATAGAATTTAAAGATAGTGTTGATATGAATAATGAGGATAATAGAAAATTTAATATAGAAACTCATGTAGGTGTGCGTAAAGGTGACCAATTGGTTAAAGAGAAAGTAATAGAGTAATGTAAAGTTAGATTTTTTTCGAAAATTTTATAAGAGAGAGTGATGCTTGTTTAGTAAGAGGCAGTAGATAAAGATTTCGCAGAAAGATTTGTATATGGTTGCAATGTTAAAGATAAAATAAGAGTAGTGGTGTTAGCATTTGTGTATAGATTGTGGAAGCATAGAAGGAAAATTGGTGTCAGAGGCAGATTGAAGTTAAAACTAAATAATTAAAGTAAGTTGAAGCTATGTAAGTTAGAATAGATAAGGTTAAGTCCATTGAGACGCAATGAGAATAGCAAAGTGGATTATGAATGGATATTTGTGAATGAGTTGTTATAGTGGAAATGTTTATATTTGGCGGTAAAATAGCAATGTGAAATAAAGGAATCAAGTAGAATAAATCATGGTGTTTAAAAGAAATAATTCCAGTTTATAGTTATGGTGGAGAGTAAGAAGGATTGTAGCATAAATGGCACCTGGAGATTTGTCAGCTAGTAGACTAATTAAGAGAGACATTTTTGTAGAAATGATGTTATGCTATTAGTAGTAAAGATAAGGTTTAGTATTAATAATCAGGTGAAGAAAAAGAATGTGATAGATTATAGAATAGTGATAATTAAATAATCCAGGAAGTGTGTAATAAGAATTTGTGTAATGGTATGCAGTAAGGCGCTTCAGATGAATAAATGAATTTTGTTATAAGAATATTTTTGGAATTTGAGGTGAAGATATATTACTCAATTAAGAAATAGTGAGCAGATTAAGATATAGTGAAAAGGAACAGAAAAGGGGAGGAGCAGTATGATCAGTTTAATGGTAAAGAAATTTTGAGATTTGATGTTATATATAGTTGAGCAAGGTTTCAAGTAAAGGTAAAGGTAAAATTTCGGATATTGAGAATGGAAAATTATGAAAAGATATAAATTAGGTTTGTTAAATCAGTTAGAGAATATTGTTTAAAGTAAAGAATATATATAAATGGAAAAGTATATCAATATTGATATATGCCAAGATTCAGAATTCAGTGTGAAGAAGGTAGAATATGAGTGGAGTCAATTAAGTGGTATTAATATATGATAAGAGAAATGTAAAGTTAGTTGGAAAGTATAATTTAAAGTGAGATCGGTTATTAAGGGATTAAGGGAATCCAGAATTCATGAAATATTTGGTGAAAGGTTTAGTATAATCAGAGTAGCGCAGCAGAAGTGTGGAAGATTTAATATTTATAGGTTATCTAAAGTTTAAGTAATTAAAAGAAAGTCTAAGATTTGTATGCAGTTGAACAAAAAGTAAAGATTCTTAGCTAAATATGAGTTGAAGCAGTTTGTGTAGAATGATTAAAAGAGAATTTAAAGATTTATACGTAATTGAGCCAAGTGATGGTTAATGGTGATAAGTAAATAGTGGAAGAACATCAGGAAATTTCAGAATTTAAACAATGTAAAGTGAAAGGATTTGAGCAAGAAAAGCAACTCAGAAAGAAATGTTTCAAACACAACCAGGAAAATGTGGAAATAGATCGAGCCCAAGCAGATAAAGTGCCATCGGCCAGGTAGAATTATCCGAAAAAATGTTGAAGTAGGTTCAGTCCAAGGAGATAAAGCGCTAATAGCAAGGTAGAATCGCCTATAGTTGAAAGATAAGGAATGGCGGAATGGGTTTCGAGATTAAAGTAGTTGTGGAATAATTAAAAAGGAAAGGGAAGGCAGAGCAAGTATGGAAATGAGTAGTGGTTTGAAAAGAAGATGTAGAGGAAGCTCTGTATATGGCTTTCTTTCTTTTTAGGTGATAGTGTGGTTTATTGTCGTTCGTTTTGAATGTCGAGGATGACATTCCTTTTTAGGTGATAGTAATGTAACGTAGCGCATTTTTCGGATCTTCGTGGATCGTTGTTTAGTGGTAGTTTGAATCCACGTTTATTGGTTTTGGTACGGTGCTCATGGCCAACATGGGGTCATTGGGACTTGGTCGAGGTTTCCGCGCATTGTGTGGAGCTTAGTGGGCCGGCAAGTTAAGCCTGTGGTGCCCGTTGGTTCACTGGATGTGAACATGATGGGGGTGTAGGTCGCGTTCTGAACACGACGACAGTGGGGGTCGCATTTTGGTTGCCGCTGTTTTGGGTCGACGTCTGCATGTGCGCCGTGTGTCGCACGCTGGGGTAGCTTGCTGACGTCGGGAATGGGAAGGCGACGCCCTAGTCCGCCGCGACAAGGTCGCGACGGGGAGGTACGTCGCGATCCCAACCGCTGTGCGGTTTTTAAGAAGGTTGGCTGAACAAAGCTTTCACAAGCTCTGCTCGACTGGGAGAGGAGCTGCCGCAGTTTCGTTGGGCGATTTGGCGTTCCGGCGTGGTGTTCGACGCGCTCTCGACGCGAGGACGTTGTATGAAGAGAGGGTTTCGTCGTGCCATAGCCGGCTTGCGCATTTTTTGTGGAGGTAGGAGATTCCACCATGTTTGATTGCGTGGATTGCATGATAGCTTGTTTACCGCTTTAAAAATAGTAGATACCATGTCTAGGAGGTGAAATGAGCATGAAAACTGGGTTGAAATCATGTTTAGTGTGGTTTGCATGGAAAATCCAGAGATGGTTCCCAGATTAGGGTTTTCGCCTGAGAAGGCGATGGACCCTGCTGTCGCGACTAGGTCGTGACAGGCCGACCCGTCGCGACAAGGTTTCCTATCACGACATGTCGGGGTGGCGCGATCTCATGGTGCCGTTAGACCCTGCCACGTTAGCGTTTCTGGTCGCGGTCCATCGGGGTGTCGCGACTTGATTGTGACTGAACCCCATGTCGCGACCACAACCGAGTGTGCATGTGGTGTTTGTTTTAACGGTACGATTATTCGATTATCGTTTAATTATTGTGCATGGCAATGCTAATGATGCATTGGCACTTGTAACACTCTGTGAGCGTGGTTAGCGTGTCGTTTGTGTGTGGTTTACGTGATAAGGGTGGTGCTCACGAAGTGAGCATGTTTTTATGTCGTGTTCACATGAGTGTGCATGGCTAGTGGTTCAACGTGATGATTATTGCAATGTAACTTGTATAGCTAGTATGAGGTGACGGGGCAATGAAGGTCGGATATGAACCTAGCCCTAGTCTATGGTTGTCTTTTAAAGAGTATTATAACGATATAGGTGTTAAATAGTGTGTGTTGCCATAGAGGTCACGGAGTGACCGATGACAGGCAAGGTTGTGCTGCACTATCATGATATAAGTATGTATCAGTGTGGGACAGTTAGGAGGTCACATGGTGATCGATGATAAGCCAGTTATGTTTAGTATATTTTAATGTACGTTATACCGAGGTACTAAGTAATTGACGTGGTTTATATGCTAGCCGAGTGTGGTGGTCCGGCGCCTATTTTGGAATGCCTCTTCAGTTGGGTGCCCCAAGTTTTGTGTGAGCCAAGTACTTGTGTGTGCTCGTGGCTTGTCCCAGTACAGTGGTACCGTTGAGGTCTTGTCATCTTCCTGGACACCCTCACTCTTGTGTTTGAGTAGTACGTCCGGCTGGGGGAAAGATGACAGTGGGACAGTGACTTGTGAGAGTTTGTGTTTAGTCACTTGTAGCACGCTCGTGGTTGGGGGTTACGGACACCAGTAGATGTACTGGGCCCCAGCTTGTCCTGTTACCAGTGCCTCACTTTAGGGAGCTCGGGCCAGAGTCTCTAAAGGTGCTAGGCATGGGCCTGCTGGGTGTGTGGCCTGTAGGTTGTGGTGGTTTGGTTGGCCTCCTCAGTTCTTTGGCTTTACTTGTGTTGTGGAGCTGCAATTTGACCTTACGTCCATGGCTGCGAGACTGAGAGGTAGTTCTTGTGCTGTGTTGTCTGGGTTGGATACTGGCGTCATGAACTAGTAGTCTGTCCCGTATGGTGGCGTCGTGCTTTCCGCCTCGTGCTTTGCTATTGGTTGTAGTGTGTGTTGGTTGTGGTTTTACCCGTCGAGGTGTGCCATGGTGTTGGCACGGTTGTCGTCGTGGTTGGTGAGTGGAGACTCACTGGTTGTGGTTTGACTGGTTGTGGTGTGCCCTGGTGGTGGCACAGTTGTGTTTGTGTTTCAGTGGTGATACCTCGTAGTGGTAGGTACCTGTACCCTTTGTGGGTACTGGTTTCTCGTAGTACGCTGAGTACTAGCCTTTTCAGGTGGTGAAGTGGAGGTTGTGTGGTGAGACCTTCCATTTGTTGTGTTTTACCCTTCCTTGGGTAAGTTTCGGAATATGGTTTAGTGTGAGATGGATTGACATCGTGGTAGCCAGTCCTGTTACTTAAGTGTGACATTCGATTCATCGTGGTTTGAGGGTATCAAGGATGAGCTCTTGGTTAGCAGTCCTGTTACCCATATGTTGGAGGCTTTCCAGTGAAGCTAGTAGCTTAGGCAATGCTTTGCCTGTGTGGTTTACAGCTTAGGCGACCAACTATTGAGGTGGTGTGCCTGTGAGGCTTGTGGCCTAGGCTTTGTAGTTGTTGGGCAGACTAGTAGTGTGATGCTAGTTCTGCTATCTCTTCTTCGTTTCGGAATTTGTGTCAATTGATTTAATTATGCTTTGCTGTGAGCATGATATGGTTTGGGTATCGGTGTTGCCAGTGAGACTCGTTGGGGTTGAGGTCCTTCCGTGTTGTGTGTAGTTTTTGGGTGGTCCCCTACTGAGCCAGTGACTTGTTGAGGCTCACTCCCTTACAGTTCTTTTCAGGGTTTACCGTTGGTGTGACTTGCGGAGGTGTCGTGACAGACTTGTACCACCAGCAGTAGTGTTAGTATAGTTGCGTAAGCTTGTGCTCCCTCGGGGTATGCCCCAGGTAGTTGTACTCTTTTTAATTTGGACATGAAATAGTGTAATGGGACAGTTGTAAATTGTTATATGCAGATATGAGCACATGTTCCTTCTTGTGTCTCTTATTGTTGTGGTTTGTCTTTTATATTCTTCCTGGACACGTGTGCGAGCTATCCCTTGCGAGACTTCGGTCCGTTCGTGGGAGATGGATCTGGATATGGACCCTTATTGGGTATAGATATCCAGGGCCGTTACAAATAAGCAATGACTTTCTCTTTTTGCATCAATATGCAGCCTAGCCCAATTCCTGAGGCATCGGTGTAGACAGAGAAACCTTCTCCCTCTATTGGTAGAGCGAGAACAGGTGCTGATGTAAGACAGTCTTATAGAGTTTGGAAACTCTTCTCACACTCTTTACTCCAGGAGTAGGGATTCTTCTTCCGTGTTAGACGTGTGAGAGGAACGGCGATCTTGGAGAAGTCCTTTATAAACTGGATGTAGTAACCAGCCAGTCCTAAGAAGCTTCTGATTTTGTGACATTGGTTGGTCTCTCCCATTTGAGTACAGCTTCAACTTTGGAGGGATCAACAGATATGCCGTCCTTTGAGATGACATGGCCCAAGAAGGACACTTCTTCGAGCCAGAATTCGCACTTGCTCAGCTTTGCATATAATTTGTTGTCTCGTAAGACTTGCAGTGCGACCTTTAGATGTTCTTCATGTTCTTCTTTGGTCTTTGAATATATGAGGATATCATCGATGAAGACTACCACGAACTAATCAAGGTATGGTTGGTATATGCTGTTCATGAGTTGCATAAAGGCTGCAGGAGCATTGGTCAGACCAAAAGGCATAACGATGAATTCATAGTGTCCATACCTACTCCTGAAATCCGTTTTGAAAATATCATCGTCCTTGATCCTCATTTGATGATAGCCAGATCGAAGGTCAATCTTGGATAAATATTGAGCTCTAGATATCTGGTCAAAAAGTTCATCAACCCGGTGTAATGGGTACTTATTCTTGATAGTTAGCTGATTGAGTTGTCGATAGTCTATACATAGCCTCATAGATCCATCGTTCTTTTTAACGAACAGTGCAGGTGCTCCCCATAGGGATGTACTTGGTCTGATAAACCCCTTCTCTAATAGCTCCATCAGTTGTGCCTTCAATTCCTTTAATTCAGCAGGTGACATCTGGTATGGTTGACGCGACACCGGGGCAGCTCCAGGGATTAACTCAATGGCAAAATTGACATCACGTTTTGGTGGAACCCCTGGCAGATCTTCGGGAAACATATCTGGGTAATCCTAGACTATGTGTATGTCTTCTATCTTAGAACCCTTCTTTTCAACTATTACGGCCACAAGGAAAGCAAAGCAACCTTTCCTTATCATGTTGTGGGCCTTTATGGCAGAGACTAGAGACATCCGTCTCTTATGTCTAATCCCAGTGAAAGACAACTTAGGGAAATCACTAAAGGTAACTTTCCCTTTCTGACAGTTGACACTTGCCCCATGAGTGGACAACCAGTTGGCTCCCAAAATCACATCATAGCCTTCCATGGGCATACACACCAAGTCAGCTTTTAAGTTATGGTCTCCGATCATTACATCGGTAGATGTAAAGTATTTGTTCAATTTCTCTTTCTCTTCCAGTGGTGTTGTGACAGAGAATTCACACCCCTTAGATATAGGTTTAGCATCCAAGGTATCAGCAAAATTTTGAGATATAAATAAATGGGTTGCTCCAGTATCAAATAAAACAAATGTTGATAGAGAGAAGACTTGTAGGATACCTTCTACCACGCCACCTTCCTCTGCGGGCTCTTCATCATGCAGGGCTTGCAGTCTTCCCTATTTCTTAGGTGCACTAGTGCGCCTCTCATTCTCCTTCAGTAGTGGGCACTCGGGGATACGGTGCTCGCGGCTTCCATAGTGCAGACATGCGTCGACTTTCCTCCAGCATTCATCAGCCGTGTGACCTAGCTTGTCATAGTGCTTACAGTTGCTCTTTGCTGGGGTGATGGGAACGAAGACTTTGGGTTTCTTCTCATGGCTAGGTCCTTCCGTGATGCTGAAAGGATGCTTTTTGTCGATGTTTGGCTTGATAGATGTCATGCCAGGTGTCAGTTCTTTCTTCACGAACTTCCCCTTGATACGATCGGTGAAGTCCGTAGCATCTTCCAGTAGTTGAGCTTTCTTCACCATCTCGGCATAGGTCTGGATGTCGAGAGGGGTCAGTTGAGTAATGTACTGAGGCTTAGGGCCATTGAGGAAATGCCTAGCCTTCATTTTCTCCATATTTACTAGATGGTCAGCATATCGGGCTAGTCTTGAAAACTGTGCCTCATATTCAGCCACGGATAGGCTCCTTGTTTGAGAGCAGCAAATTCAGCGGCCTTCCTTTCTTGTATGCGCTCTGAGAAGTACTTGGAGTTGAATGCCTCCTTGAAGTTAGCCCAAGTAAATTCACCATTCACCTTGGTCACTTCCACTGACTCCCACCAAGCGCGGGCGTCCTTCTCCAGTTGGAAAGTATCGAGTAGCAGCTTATCCCCAACTGCACATTGCCTAGCACGGAAAATTCTTTCCGTCTCTTTCAGCCAGTGATCGGCTTTGTCTGGATCCGTAGAACCACTGAACCTAGGTGGGTTCAAGCTCCTGAAGTTACGATGCAGCTCGCCTACACCGCCGCAATTCCCTCCACCTTGTGCAGCTTGCAGAAGCGCACGGGTGAGTTCTTGGATAGTTTGTTGCATGCCCCTCATCTGAGCACATTCAGTAGTCATTTTAGTTGCTTATGTTCCTACAAAAGTAACGTGTTGTTATGATATTAATTGTGGAATTTAGTTTGTGTGTGTGTGGGTTCATTTTAACAAGTTACCTATGGTTCTAACTGTTGCCCTAGTTGACAAGCCCAGAGGGGGGGGGGTGAATGGGTCTTTAAAAAATTTATTTAGCTAATACCTGTACTTAAAACATGCATAAAAATATTCTTCGATGAAGGTTAGTGAAGGTTAGTGTAAACAACAAACACACAAAAATCAATCACACAACGCAAGGAATTATCCTGGTTCGGACCTTCTCTCCTTAGGAGTCCTACGTCCAGTCCCTGAGCAACAACTCAGGATTTCACTATCTAGGGTACAGTCCCCCTATAGACACTATAGCACCCAGCTCAGCTGGTCTTCTCTTCACAACCCGAAGAGGAACAACACCCTGGTACCCACCAGGTCATCCTTCTAAACGAAGGGAACACCACCACCCTGGATATCACCAGATCTTCCTTCCTACAGAAGGGAACAAGGCACATAATGAAATGAAGGGGTGCCCCTAGATCAAGCTAAAAGAACAAGTGCTTGACCCGAAGCAAGAACCAAGAAGAACAAGATGTGCAGGACAGTGTCTTCTTAGTACAAAGGCTCTCTATCACAGAATCTACACAGAACGCAGAGAGCAAAGAGCTGAAGCTATTGGGAATGAGGCTAGGCTCTTTTCTGGAGAACTCGCAGAGAACTTGAACACAGTTGCTTGGAAGTGATGTCACTAAAAGTTGTCTTCTTTGGAGTTTCACTCTTGCTTATATATATCTCTTGTTTGAAATTTGAACGTTGAGAAGTCTGTTGTCTCTACGCGTTGATTACGTTAGACTGCTTGACACTTGGAAGCTTCCAGTCAACAGTCTTTTATCCATTTGTGCACGCAAAGAGATAGGATCTTCTGGCATCTATATGGTCCAACGTTGTATGACAGAATGTCTTCAGGGACCAGCACACATTTTCAAGCTTACATAGTAGACAACTTGGCTGTCTCTGGTTGTCAGTTAACGTTAGGGCAAGAGTTCATAGAAATAGTAATGCCATTTTGCTGTATCTAAAAGATGCATACAGAGTAAGCACGATAATGGACGATATCATCTGCATGCATGCAGAGATACGTTCAGTCTTCATTAAATGCACAGATGTCAAAAAGATATGTGCGAAGACTTTGACTATTCAACGCTGTTAAATATCAAGTCGTTATAAACATAAAATCGATGCATTCATGACTTATGAAATCGTTATGCACTAACCGCCAAATCGTTGTAACTTAGCATCAAATCGTTATGTTTCTACAAAAGAATCGTTATGATCAAGACGATATAATCAAATCGTTATGAGTTACAAGAAAATCGTTGTGATCGATAAAGAAATCGTTGTAGAAGGAAAATCGTTGTGTTCATTAAGGAAATCGTTATGAACACTTAAAAAACGTTGCGATGAGCAAATCGTTATGATTACTAAAGAAGTCGATGCACGAAGCAAATCGTTATGACGTGTTAAGGAATCGTTGCGATGAGCAAATCATTATGATGACTAAAGGAATCGTTGTGATGAGCAAATCGTTATGATGACTAAAGGAATCGTTACGATGAGCAAATCGTTACGATGACTAAAGGAATCGTTGCGATGAGCAAATCGTTATGATGACTAAAGGAATCGTTGCGATAAGCAAATCGTTACGATGACTTAAGGAATCGTTGCGATGAGCAAATCGTTACGATGACTAAAGGAATCGTTGCGATGACTAAAGGAATCGTTGCGATGAGCAAATCGTTACGATGACTTAAGGAATCGTTGCGATGAGCAAATCGTTACGATGACTAAAGGAATCATTGCGATGAGCAAATCGTTACGATGACTTAAGGAATCGTTGCGATGAGTAAATCGTTACGATGACTAAAGGAATCGTTGCGATGAGCAAATCGTTACGTTGACTAAAGGAATCGTTGCGATGAGCAAATTGTTATGATGACTAAAGGAATCGTTGCGATGAGCAAATCGTTACGGGAACGATTTCTGTTTAAATCTAAATGATGTTTCAGGTTATGAGGAAATCATTAAGGCACTTATGAAATCTTTACAGTTCTACTGAAATCGTTGTAGCATAAGGAAAGTCGATGTGGACTTGGAGAAATTTCATGCTGAACTTAATATTGCTTCAGAAAGGTAATACTTACCAAATTTGCTTGATTTTCCTGTAGTATTTCCTGTGCTCAAGACTTATGGAATATGTGTTAGTAATCTTTGACATGGTTTTGTTAATCACCAAAATAAATTTATAATTAATTAAAATTATATGGGAACAGACTGATCATCAATCTCCCCCTTTTTAGTGATGACAAAACTTAACAAAAAATATGAATAATCGAAAGCTTTTCGAAATGTATTTCAAAAAAGCTAGGTATTTCTCCCCCTTTTTGTCATTAAGCAAAAAGATAAACTGAGACAAAGAAGAGGAAAAAAGATTTAAGAGAGAAGCACATAACCAAATGTATTGGATTAAATTTGAGGAGGTATAGGAAGATAGACCAGAGGAGAAAGAAGAGAGGCATGTTGAGAAATAATGGCCCAAGCCTTAACCTCCTGGTCTTCAAAAATTTGTTGGAAAAAATGTATTTTTGAAGATATTCACAATAGATTTGTCTCATTCGGTTTTCAACAGTGAGGGAGAACCAAAGAGGAGGAAATTTGGGTGTAGAGAGTATAGCTACAGAAGTGGAGAGTTTCCTCTTTTTCTGAACAGGACTGGGGGGATTAGGCCTGTGAACATGAGTGGCAACTGCCAGGACTGAGGTGAGTGTTGAGCATTCAAACTCATCCTCAACTTGGGTGAAAAAAGTGCTGGCAAGTTGTGGGTTTTCAGGTATGAATGTAATGGATGAAGGTGGAGTAGGAGGATGAATAAATGATCTTGGAGTAAAGGTGGAAGAAGGTCTTGTGGAAGAATGACCAGATGAGGAAGAGGCTCCAGCTGATGAGGAAGCTGGAGGATTTGCAATGACAGTTGGAGGTGGAGGAATGATTGGGGAAGAGATAGGAGAGAAGGGAGATTAAGATGGAAAAGGAGTTGGTGAGGATATGGTGTGGTACATAGGTTGTTTAAAAGTGGGTGGTGCTTGAGGTGCTGTGGATGAGGATGGTGGTGAAGAAGGGGCTGGGGTTGCAAGGAATGAAGGCTCTAGGGCTTCAGGAGCAACTGCTGGCTCTTCTACACCAGATTGCACATCCTTGGAGATCACTAGCTCTGTTGGTTCCATCTGAACTGCCTGAGGCCTGGACAGACCTGCTGGTTCAACCACAATGTGCCCAGATGGCTCGACCTCTTCTACTTGCTGCCTGGTCTGAGAAGGCTCTTGCTCACTGACCTCAGCTGCTACTTCCGGTCCTGATGGCCCAGGAAAAACTTCTACACAGCTCTGAGTGGCAGACGGTGGAGGAGGAGGAGGAGGATTAGGTCCAACTGCCTTCAAAATCTCAGAAAGCATTGTCTTCATGTTGCCTATTTCCTTATTAAACCACTTCATGGCATTTCTTATCTGAGATATTTCTTTGGAGGTTGATGCCTGGCTCATAAGAATGGAATTCACGTTTGACTGTACTGAGCACATGATCTCACCTTGAGCATCCAACCTTTTAATGACAGGCTTCAAATTTACCTTCTTCTCTATCTTCCTTAGCCTTTTGAGTGCTATTCTCTTCCTTTTGCTTGCCCTGCCAACGGGCTCCTCAAAGTTAGCATGGTCTGCATCTGATCTTTCATTCATAGGAACACCTTCAGTGTGCTCCCCTTGAGTCTCACCATCATTCAAATTTTCTTCTTCAGTAGGCACACTTTCTAAGAGAATATCAGTGTGTGCTGCTGCTGCTACTGCTGCTTGGGCTGGATCATCTTTTTTTATAGGAATATCAGTGTGGCCTGATGTCACACCAGTCTCTTCTTGAATTTCCTCTGACACTGAATGCTCCCCCTCAATGAGAGCATCTTCCATAACAACATCTTCTTGAGCAGCTATTTGCTCCTTCTGAATGGGAGCTTCAACCATAGCTTCTTCAACAGTGTGGCCCACTGCCATGGATTCAGATATTTGAGGCCCACTAACAATTCACTCCCCCTGGCTGGGAGCATCTTCTAACACAGTTTCTTCAAAGTGGCCTGATGCCACAGCTTCTTCTACAGAACTGCCATCACCTTCTGGAATAACTGGGGTGCTTTGGACGGAATCTAGGACATCTCAAAGCACCGAAGCTACTATGGAGGAGGGTAGTGGTTCCTCTGATATTGATCGAACAGGGACAATAATCTCAGGAGGAATGCCCTCAATTCTTCTACCAATTTCTTCCACTACTGCTCCTGCTGGAGCTACTGAAGCTTCCTCTGCACCTACTCTTTCCACTTCTACTGCAAGTGATGCTGATGATTCTGGTGCCTTTTCTGCTGCCGCTGCAACTTCAGCTGGTGCTCCTGTGGCTGGTTCTGCTACTGCTGGTACCTCTTGTTGGACTTCTTGGGCTTCGCCAATTATGACCTCACCCTCAGCCACAGAGGTTTTGGTCCATACTCCATTTACTACTGAAAAGCCACTTTTTCTCAAATTTCTGGACCTAATTGCTTGACCCATATTCTCTGCAACAGCTCCAGACAAGTTAACCCAAAAATATTTAAATACTTTGGTGAGCAAATGGGCATATGGCAAGGATACATTTAATTTGCTTTTAGTATCCCAGATTTGAGCATGAGCAAATTTCATTCTTTCTATCATAACTTCGGCCATATTTATCTCCTTGTTCAGAATGACCCAAAACATTATATCTGAATCTGCCTTGGTACAAGTTGAATAGGTGGCACTTCTGGGAACTAAGATTTGACAAACAATGAAGTGCAGCAGACGATTAAAAGCATTTAATTGATTTATATCCAACTTCCCATCCTTTAATCTATATTCAGGACCAACAATCCCTAGTCCCTTTGCTTGGGTATCAACAATGTGGATCCTACTGTGCCCAGAGGTGCTCACTCCAAACAAGGTCTTCAACAGATCATGATCGATTATAATCTGAGTTCCCTTGACAGAAGATGTCAAGGACCCGTCTGCCTCTATTCTCAAACAAACAAAGAATGTCTTCACAAGGTCTGGATAGCTTACCTCTGAAAAAGTTGCGATTTTAGTCCACTTCATCCTGCTCATAGCTTCCACTATACTATGCATTCCATTTTTCTCCAGGTCTGCAACATCCACTGCCTTATTTCCACACAACTTCATCTTCACAAACTTGAACCTCTCCTGCTGCTCGGGTGTGAGAAACTCAGCGCCGTAGCCCCCAAGACTACCGGAAACAACGGATGCGGACATGGATTTCGGTGTAGAAGGTTTTTCTGGAGGGATGAGATGGTGGCAGGAGCAAAAGCCCTCAAGAAATTCTTTGCGGGAAGAAGAGAGAGGCTTCAAATTTACAGAGAGTCGATGCCAGAGTCGTTAGGGTATTGGCTCAGACAAGCGAACGAAAAAGGGAAAAAGGGTAAAGGTAGGAGGTGAATCGTTTCTACATCGATTTCGGAGTAAATAAATGCTTTATCGAAAAGTGAGGCGCCAACCAGGAAGGCAGAAAATGACAAAAGTATTTGACTAGTTTGAAAGCCTTTATAAAAGAGAACCGCCAAGGAAAGATAATAGTAATTTTTCTTTTGCTTAAAAGCCAGGGAGAGGAATTTACTTAAATTTTGAAAATTTATGTTCCAGTTCTAAGCAGAAATCTTTTCACAAATTACACATGCCCAATTCCCTTCTAAGAGATGTGAATCTCTCTTCGGGTAAGGCTTTTGTAAAGATATTTGCTAACTGACCATTTGTATCAATAAAAGAAATTTCTAAATTGCCATTAGCTACATGATCTCGAATGAAATGATATCTAACCTCAATATGCTTGGTCCTTGAATGCTGTACTAGATTTTTGGTGAGGTTTATTGCGCTGGTGTTGTCGCATAGTAATGGGATTAATTTGATGTGAAGTCCATAGTCCTTAAGTTGTTGGTTGATCCACAAGAGTTGTGTACAACAACTTCCAGCAGCAACATACTCATCTTCAGCTGTAGATAGTGCCACTGAATTTTGTTTCTTGGAGGACCATGATATCAAACATCCTGCAAAAAATTGACAACATCCACTGGTACTTTTTCTATCTATTTTGCATCCAGCATAATCAGCATCTGAATATCCTACTAAGTTAATTTCACATGATTTTGGATACCACAGACCTAAGTCATGAGTTCTAGATAGGTATCTAAAGATTGTTTTAACTGAAATCAGATGTGATTCTCTAGGATCTGCCTGATATCTAGCACACATACATACACTAAACAAAATATCAGGTCTGCTAGCTGTTAGGTAAAGTAAAGAACCTATCATACCTCTGTAGTTTTTTTGATCTACTTTCTTACCATTCTTGTCACTGCCCATCCTTGTTGATGTGCTTATAGGTATTGACAGTGGCTTGGCATTGTCGAATCCAAATTTCTTCAGAAGCTCCTTGGTGTATTTTGCTTGACAGATGTGGGTCCCATCTTTTCTTTGCTTGATTTGTAGTCCAAGGAAATAGTTGAGCTCCCCCATCATGCTCATCTCGAATTCTCCCTGCATCAACTTTTCAAAATACTTGCAAAGGGATTCATCAGTAGATCCAAAACTTATGTCATCTACATAAATTTGAACAAGTAGTATATGGTTGACCTTTGACTTTATGAAAAGAGTGCTATCTACTTGACCTCTACTGAATCCATGGTTTAAAAGAAAAGAGCTAAGCCTTTCATACCAGGCTCTAGGTGCTTGCTTTAAACCATACAATGCCTTATGAAGTTTAAAAACATGATTAGGAAATTCTGTGTCATCAAAACCCGGGGGTTGTTCCACATAAACTTCCTCCTTGATAAAACCATTTAAAAATGCAGATTTGACATCCATTTGAAATAGTTTTAAATCCAAAGCTGATGCATAAGCAAGTAAAATTCTGATAGCCTCAAGTCTAGCTACAGGTGCATAGGTTTCATCGAAATCTATGCCTTCGTCTTGGGAATAGCCTTGAGCTACCAATCTGGCCTTGTTTCTTAAGATCACACCAGCCTCATCCAATTTGTTTTGAACACCCACTTGGTGCCAATAATTGGATGGTCTGATGGTCTGGGAACAAGTGACCATACCTGGTTTCTCTTGAACTGGTTTAGTTCATCTTGCATGGCCCTAATCCAAGATTCATCAGTGAGAGCTTCATTGACTGTCTTAGGCTCAATTTGAGAAACAAATGGTATATAATCATAAGGTATTACATTACCTCTTGTTCTTACCCCTACAGATGGATCACCAATGATGTTCTCAAGTGGGTGGTCTTTCTTGTATCTCCATTCATTTGGAAGATTTTCATGAGTAATGTCCTTTTGTTGCAGGTCTTCCAGAGATGGATCATCCTTGTCCTCAAGTGATGTGTTCTTTAATTCTTTGGATAATTTATCTGTATCATCCATATCACTATCTTCTTCCTCTCTCAAGGAAGGGTTAGTCTCATCAAAAATAATATGCACAGATTGTTCAATTAATAAAGTGCGTTTATTAAGTACTTTATAGCCTTTAGGTTTAGAAGTATACCCCATGAAGATGCCTTCATCTGATTTGGCAGCTAATTTACCAATATTTCTTTTCCCGTTGTTGTGGATGAAGCATGAACATCCAAAAATTCTGAAGTGACTGACCTTTGGCTTCCTTCCCTTGTACAGCTCATAGGCAGTCTTCTTTAGGATTGGCGTGATCATTACCCTGTTAATGATGTAACTTGCTGTATTTACTGCTTCAGCCCAAAAATATCTTGGCATGTCATATTCTGATAGCATTGTTCTTGCCATGTCCAATAAGGTTCTATTCTTCCTCTCAGCAACTCCATTCTGCTGTGGTGTCCTTGGTGCTGAGAAGTTGTGCTCAATCCCTTAGTCATCACAGAATTTTGCAAATTTTTCATTTTGAAATTCTCCTCCATGATCTGACCGGATTCTAACAATGCAGTACTTCTTGTCTTTTTGCACCTTTCTGCTGAAGCTTACAAAACTTTCGAATGTGTCATCTTTGTGTTCCTAGAATGACACCCATGTGAATCTGGAGTAATCATCCACTATTACGAAACCAAAATTCTTTCCTCCAAGACTTGTGGTCCTCATTGGCCCAAATAAATCCATATGAAGGAGTTCTAAGGGTTTTGAGGTAGTTACCACAGTTTTTGACTTGAAAGAGCTCTTATTGTGCTTTCCCTTTGCACAAGGTCTACACATACCTTCCATCTTTGAGCTGACCTTTGGTAGACCTTCCACTAGGCTTCTCTTTCTGAGCTTATTCATGCCATCCAAACTGCAGTGGCCCAATCTTCTGTGCCACAGCTCAGTTGACTGCTCTTTGCTGGCTGCTAAATAGATGTCTTGGTCCTTGAGTTCTTCAAGATAGAGCACATACATATTCTTTTCTCTGTTGGCTTCGAAGATTACTGCTCCATTCTTCAAGATACTGCACTTGGATTCTTGAAACATAATCTGATGGCCTTTGTCACAAAGCTGGCTGATGCTTATGAGATTGTGCTTCAGACCTTTTACACAAAGAACATCTTCAATTATTGGTTTTCCTTTACTGCCAACAGATCCAGTACCAATAACAGTCCCTTTGCCATTGTCTCCATATGTGACTATTCCTTCTTCGATTTCCAGATGAGAAAATAATCTTCTGTTCCCTGACATATGCCTTGAGCACCCACTGTCCAAATACCATTTGGATGCTCGAAGGTTACCCTGAAATAAAGACATTAAGTTTTAGGTACCCAAGTTCTTTTGGGTCCTGAAGGGCTAGTATCATCAATTTTTCTTTTTATTACCCATTTTTTATGTCTGTTTGGACAAGTTACTTTTATATGTCCTAACCTGTTACAATGGCTACAACAAGATATTTTTGTTACTTTTTCAATGTATTTAAAATTAGCTTTGTATTTTATGTCTTGTTCAGGTATGAATTTAGGAGTTGGATATATTTTAGGATGAATCATTGTTTCTTCATTTTCTGGTGGTGTATATCCTAAACCATGTTTCTTCTTTCCTGAACGTCTAGCACCTTTTAATATTAATGAGTTCTTACCATTTGTAAATTTTTCTAATGTGCTTGACAGTTTGTCATTTTCTTCATTTAAGGTTTTAATTTCTTTTCTCAGTTCATCTGAACTCTCCTGTTTTTATAATCTTATTATTTATTTATTTTATCTTTTAGATCTTCACATAATAGTTTATTTCTTCTTTTAAGTTCAGTTATTTGTTTTTCTAATTCTTCATTTTCTGTTTTTAGATCCGAATTGGTGTTTTCTAGGCAAGTAATATTTTTCTTACTGGCTTTCAGTAACTTAGATACATTTCTGTATTTATCATACAGTTCATTGAATGCTTCCTCTAAGTTATCAGACTCAAAATCATTGCAAGAATCAAAAGAGGAGTCAGATGTTACCTTATCATCCGTATTGGCCATGAAAGCCAAGTTGGCTTTTTCTACTTCTTCACTGCTTTGGGATGACTCACTGTCAGAGTCACTGCTGTTCTCCCATGCGGCTGCCATTGCCTTCTTTTTGTACTTTTTGAATTTTCTGAAGTTGTCCTTCTTTTTGTATTCATCTTTCTAGAACTTCGGACATTCTGCCTTGATATGTCCAGGCTTCTTAGACTCATAACATATCGGCTCAGCCTTCTTCTGCTCTATTTCTTCTGACTTTTTGAACTCTTTGTGTTTCTTGAAATGCCTTCTGCCGGATTGGAACTTCTTTTTCTTTGCTAGAATTCGTTGTAGTCTTCTGGACAGCATTGCTTCAACATCATTACTGTCCTTGTTGCTCTCACTGTTGTCTAATGATTCTTCTGATGAATCTTCGCCGGCCTTGAGTGCATTTGAGTGCTTCTTCCTGCTATAGGACTCTCCTAATCTCTCCATATTAATCTCATGGGACATAAGGGACCCAATGAGTTTTTCCAGAGACATTCTCTTTAGATCGTTTGCCTCCTCAATTGCTGTTACTTTGGGAGTCCATGTAGAGGGTAGAGATCTAAGGATCTTCTTGACCATATCTCCCATTTCATAAGTCTTCCCTAATCCAGTCAACCCATTTGTAATGTCTGTGAATCGACTGAACATCTGGTTTATAGATTCTCCCGGCTGCATCTGGAACCTCTCATATTGTGTTACCAGAATGTCTATCCTGGTTTCCTTGACCTTGTCTGTGCCTTCATAAGTGACTCTTAATTTTTCCCACATCTCCATAGCGGATTTGCAGGCTGATACTCTATTGAATTCCTTTTTGCTGAGGGCACACATAGAATGCTTTTAGCCTTACAGTTTAAGGAAATCTTCTTCCTATCATCATCTGTCCATTTTGCTTTTTCGTTGGTGACTAGGAGATCACCTTCTTCAACTATTGACCATATCTGATAGTCATGACCTTGTAGAAAATACTCCATTCTTGTTTTCCAGTAAGCGTAGTCTTCTCCATCGAACAGTGGTGGTCGGTTGATAGACTGACCTTCATTATGACCTTAGGCTGCCATGGATCTTTACTCTTCAGATCGTTGGATCTTCTTCTTTGTCGAAGAGACTCGCTCTGATACCACTTGTTGCCCTAGTTGACGAGCCCAGAGGGGGGGGGGTGAATGGGTCTTTAAAAACTTTATTTAACTAATGCCTGTACTTAAAACATGCATAAAAATATTCTTCGATGAAGGTTAGTGTAAACAACAAACACACAAAAATCAATCACACAACGCAAGGAATTATCCTGGTTCGGACCTCCTCTCCTTAGGAGTCCTACGTCCAGTCCATGAGCAACAACTCATGATTTCACTATCTAGGGTACAGTCCCCCTATGGACACTATAGCACCCAGCTCAACTGGTCTTCTCTTCACAACCCGAAGAGGAACAACACCCTGGTACCCACTAGGTCTTCCTTCTAAACGAAGGGAACACCACCACCCTGGATGTCACCAGGTCTTCCTTCCTACAGAAGGGAACAAGGCACAAAATGAAATGAAGGGGTGCCCCTAGATCAAGCTAATAGAACAAGTGCTTGACCCGAAGCAAGAACCAAGAAGAACAAGATGTGCAGGACAGTGTCTTCTTAGTACAAAGGCTCTCTATCACAAAATCTACACAGAACACAGAGAGCAAAGAGCTGAAGCTAATGGGAATGAGGCTAGGCTCTTTTCTGGAGAACTCGCAGAGAACTTGAACACAGTTGCTTGGAAGCGATGTCTCTAAAAGTTGTCTTCTCTGGATTTTCACTCTTGCTTATATATATCTCTTGTTTGAAATTTGAACATTGAGAAGTCCATTGTCTCTACGCTTTGATTACGTTAGACTGCTTGACACTTGGAAGCTTCCAGTCAACAGTCTTTTATTCATTTGTGCACGCAAAGAGATAGGATCTTCTGGCATCTATATGGTCCAACGTTGTATGACAGAATGTCTTCAGGGACCTGCACACATTTTCAAGCTTACATAGTAGACAACTTGGCTGTCTCTTGTTGTCAGTTAACATTAGGGCAAGAGTTCATAGAAATAGTAATGCCATTTTACTGTATCTAAAAGATGCATACAGAGTAAGCACGATAATGGACGATATCGTCTGCATGCATGCAGAGATACATTGAGTCTTCATTAAATGCACAGATGTCAAAAAGATATGTGCGAAGACTTTGACTATTCAACGCTGTTAAATATCAAGTCGTTATACACATAAAATCGATGCATTCATGACTTATGAAATCGTTATGCACTAACCGCCAAATCGTTGTAACTTAGCATCAAATTCTTATGTTTCTACAAAAGAATCGTTATGATCAAGATGATATAATCAAATCGTTATGAGTTACAAGAAAATCGTTGTGATCGATAAAGAAGTCATTGTAGAAGGCAAATTGTTGTGTTCATTAAGGAAATCATTATGAAAACTTAAGAAATCGTTGCGATGAGCAAATCATTATGATTACTAAAGAAGTTGATGCACGAAGCAAATCGTTATGAAGTCTTAAGGAATCGTTGCGATGAGCAAATCGTTATGATGACTAAAGGAATCGTTGCGATGAGCAAATCGTTACGATGACTTAAGGAGTCGTTGCGATGAGTAAATCGTTACGATGACTAAAGAAATCGTTGCGATGAGCAAATCGTTACGATGACTAAAGGAATCATTGTGATGAGCAAATCATTACGATGACTAAAGGAATCGTTGCGATGAGCAAATCGTTACGGGAACGATTTCTGTTTAAATCTAAACGATGTTTCAGGTTATGAGAAAATCGTTAAGGCACTTATGAAATCTTTACAGTTCTACTGAAATCGTTGTAGCATAAGGAAAATCGATGTGGACTTAGAGAAATTTCATGCTGAACTTAATATTACTTCAGAAAGGTAATACTTACCAAATTTGCTTGATTTTCCTGTAGTACTTCCTATGCTCAAGTCTTATGGAATATGTGTTAGTAATCTTTGACATGGTTTTATTAATCACCAAAATAAATATATAATTAATTAAAATTACATGGGGACAGACTGATCATCACTAACCACATCTCACATAGGTAGGACAGCTGACTCTAGTCGAGACTGGTCAACCTAGATCATCCTATACTTAAGAACAACCTAGCACTGATACCACAAAACTGTCACGCCCCGACGCAGAATATCGGAACGTGAGGTAGTTGCAAGTAAACGGGTACAGAGTGTATAATAGACATCAAACCATTGGAAAAAGAAAAAATACTAAAGCAAATGCATCTCATTGATAATTCCTCAATGTCTACTACAACCACTAATATTAGAGCCATTCTATAGGGCCCAATTACATTGAGTAAAAGACTAAACTAAGACTCTAACATAATACTATGACGCCAGGGTACTCTTGACTTCACTCTTGGGCATTCCCGTCCTCTTGAGTGTAAGTATCTTCCTCGGTCTCACCTGAGAACACATGACAAATAACGCAGGGTGAGCGATAACGCCCAGTAGGACTTAAATCTCATGATCAAGCATGCTTTAAATGATTAATGTTCTAAATGGCAGAGTAACTAAAGATAGAGCGAGGGAGTCAAGTAACGTAAGAGATAGCACGATAGCATGGGGTTGAAATAGCACAAGTTTCAAATAAAGCACAAATGTCGAGCATAGCACAAGAGCAGGATGGCCATAGCACAATAGCAAAAAATAGTTCACGATAGCACAACGAGTCAAGTATATAGCATAGCACTTTGATTGTCATTTAGATAGTCGAGATAGATAGCACTTGACTGTAATGCTAAACACTCTGGTCAATTAACTCCCGCAGGCAAATAACACTTTTGGGTGCACCTCCCAGGACCAGACCGGACCCTTTATATATTGCCAGGCATTGGTTATATTGTTTATCTTTAGACAATCAGTCAATGGCCAATAGGGAGTACCAAGAAATAGATGAGAGTACTAGATGAATAGACGAGATAGTAGAGAGATTGTGAATAGACGAGTGAGTAGAGTATAGATGAGAGCTATAGGTCATTGCACATGAAACGACAAGTAAACGGGAGATAGTAACAGTTGCACAACACACACAATTGGTGTTGGAAGTCAAGTGGAATCCACTACCCTTCCACTGGCCATGTTATGCACAAGTTCAGAGGTTCGGCGTGGTTCAAGATGAGAGTGAGACAACATACTAAGGCCGTTTGGATCTTACTGATCCCTAGAGGTATCATAGGTATTAGGGTACAACCAACTCGTCGGCTATGTGGGAATCCATGGACAAAGGAGTCTTATGGAGGCCTTGAACAAGGATTCACTAGTCCGACAGAAGGAATATCCGACGGAGATTTTGTCCAAGTCAAGAGAAAGTGTATATATAGAAACAAGTGCTCGACGTTCCAGAGGAATTCTAGAACAGTGGAGCGTCGGTAACGGTATTCCCAAACAATGCGAGAAATGAAGACAAGTCGATTTAAAATAGGGCAATTTAAATATATTATTGAAATAAATTACTAGATATATTATGAAATATTTTCATGCCAAGTCAAGTCTTATTGGATGGTTACGAGTATGTGCAAGTGATAAAGAGAATCATGGATATGAAAAGATCATATGAATGACTTTTAAATTAACAATTACATAGCTACGTTTAACAACTTCAATTACTGTATTTGAGACAGTTAACTAGGTAAGAGGTTACTGTAGAAAGTCAAGATTAGCAAAAATATAGGGTTTTCCTGCAAAGTTACACATAGCGACGTACCATTGTAAGGATCGCGACAGGTTACTTATAGAACGTGATAGGGTCAATCAAGGGTGGCGACGGGTCGGTCAGGATAGGGAGCCAGAATGCGACGCCAACGCCTGTCGCATTCAGAACGTTACAGGTTGCTAGTCGTGATCAGCCCTGAGAACGTGGCCTATCGGGCCATCGCGTTCTCAGGTCCTGCGCCTGAGTCCGAGCAGGAAAAGGACCATGCCTTGGATTATGGTCCAAGTTTCCATATTTTGATACAGGGTCGTTCAAAAATTAAGAACTCAGTGCACAATTGATGATAAATTGCGAAACCACTTGTGAACTAACCTAGACATGCGAGAGTATACACAATAATTAGGAATTTGAAAACAATCGTGGTCTTGATAGGTTTTAGACATTATCAAGCATGAAGAATACATAGCAGTACACAATGGCGGTAAACGAATTAATTTAGGCAGGATACTGGATGCAAATTGGGGATTTCAGGGGCAAACGATGTCTAACAACCATCAGTATCTCTAGTTAAAATTTTGTAGCATGGGATCAAGAGTACATGGAGATCTAGATTTAACATGAGGGTTTGGGGTCAAGGGGGTTGTAGAACTGCAAAAATTAAGAACAAAAGATTGGCTCGACAAAAAATAGAACAACAAGGGCTTATGTTCCTGATGTTTGGAACAACCTACATACGAAATTAATTGAGTTTAGCTGGTGAGAATGCCTACCTTTGAGTCATTTTGTCTTCTAGGGCTTAGAACTTGAAGAACAAGGGTTGGGGCTTGAGCAATCCTTCTCCCCACAAGTTCTCCCTTTCCTTGTTCTCTTCTCCACGCCCAGCAACCCTCAACCACGCATTAGGGCCGGCCATGGAGAGATTGAGGAGTATTTAAGCTCCCTTAGTTTCCATTTCCTATTATGACTCTAATTCCCCTTTAATTTTGAGATTTTCTAATTTCTCTCAACCTTCCAAGCTTTCCACCTCCTATTTGGGTTAGGTTGGGTTGCAATTTCGTAGCCAACTAATTAGGGTAGGGTTAGGAGTCCCATTCCAACACAAAATAGCTATTTAATGATTTATTAGCCCCTTTTCTTTTTAGGAAATATTAAAGATACAAATTTTGGGTATTTTCCTATTATTCCTCTTTTAAAAATCCCTATTTTGGCCCAATAAATTTTATATGGTCCATTTAACAAAGCCCATCACTTCTTTTCGTTTAATGAGTTTTAATTAATTCATTTTCTTTAATTTTCCAATTGACTTATTATTATTATTATTAAATTTTATTATTATTTTTTAAAAAGATCAAGTTACTACAGAAATGGTTATGGGATAAGGCCGATCTGTGAGCATTCACTTATTAAAATACTAATAAGAATTAGAGCATGTGTGCTTTTGGGTATTTATAATCTTCTGTTCTTAGGAACTAAGGGGTTAGTAATTTTGTTTGGAGGTGCTAGTCTCTAACTAGGTGGTATTGATTCATGAGAATGGACGGAAGAGGAAAAAGATTGGATATTTCCAGTCAGGGGGAGCCCACTGATGTAGGAGGATCCTCTGGGGGAGCACAAGACACCCCAACTAGTGGTTTCCAAGGAGCTTCCGCCGCCCCCGACTTTACTATATTTATGTAGTTGTTTCAGGGGTTTGTGCAGACTATGATGAAGAACCCTAAAACTCCCCAGATGGATAGGGGACCAGGAATATCATTGATAAAGAAATTCAAGAAAATGGGACCTCTAACTTTTAATGGAATCAGTCAACCAGAAGAGGTGGAAGGTTGGATTAGAGAAATGGAAAAGATTTCCAAAGCTATAAGATGTGCAGAGGAGGATAAGGTGACCCTAGACACCTACATGCTTCAAGATAGGGCTGATGATTGGTGGCAATGCATGATGAGAAACATCTTCAAGGGCAGGACTTATGATATCTATTGGGAAGAAGTTTTACAAATGTTCTATGAGAAATACAGCCCTCAGCAGATCAAGGACAAGAAAGAGCTAGAGTTCCTTCAGGTAGAGCAGAAAGGTTTGAGCGTATTTGAATATGAATCTATGTTCACCCGTTTGGAAAAGTATGCACCCTATATATGCAGTGATGAAGTTAGAAGAGTAAAGAAATTTGTTAGAGCTTTGAAGCTTGGCATGCACAGTTGGTTAGTACCCATGGATCCTCAAACTATGACTGCTTCTTTCAGGATAGCCTTTATAGTCGAAGCGGAATATGAGGAGTATGCCAAAGACAAAGGTGCCACACCGGAGAAGAAAAGAAGCTTGCCTGAGAAGGACTAGAAGGAGAAGCATAAGAAGCCTTTCACAGGGCACCCTGAAGGAGGAGTAGTAAGAGATGGCCAGTTTGTGCTCAAGACCGAGTGAAGGAGTGGGTGATGGTTGACCTGGATAAAAAATAGAGATCTTGGAAGAGAGAACTTAGAAATAAGTATTTTAATATATATTTGGAACCAAGTGAGCAAATTGTTCCACACGATCCACGTGTCGATAGGGAACAATGGAGAAGGGTTGTCAATTTTTGGTGCATTAAAAAATGGAAAGTAAGAACAATAAAGTCCAATTAGTAAAAAATATATATAGCTTTAGTTATTGTAGGAATTTAAAAAAATCATTGACTTTTTATTATTTGTGTTATTATAGAAATCTAGTCTATTGAATAAGGAGAACAAGAAAATCATAAATACTTCCATTGTGCTGAAACCAAGAGTTTTGTAGACATGAATGAAGAGCTGGTAAAAGTTTTTTAACGCAAAATGATTGCATATTTTAATATTGTATTTTCATATTTATTAATTTGTTCTTCATTTTTATAGTATGTAAACATGGTGTCACTTTGGATCATGGAGATTTGTTCATAAAGACCTGTACGGAGAAGAATGGTCAAGTTGTAAAGACCTGTACGAAGAAGATGGTCAAGTTGTCAATGAAGATTGTGGCTGTGATTGTATATTTTATTTTCTTATACATGAGTATTTCTTCTAAATATTCATCATATTAACATAGTTTTTATAGTTCAACTTTTTTAATCTTATATATTATGAAATGAAAAATGATTAGGCATAACTTGAAGAACAAAAGTGTATACAACCATCAACTTCTCAATCATTAATAGCCACAACTGGTGATATTTATACACAAGTTCTTGGAAAAGATAGACCTAGTCGTATACATGGTATTGAAATTGGTGTTCATATAAAGAAAGTGACAATTTATCCAACTGAAGAATCACACTTACAATTAGTGGTTGACAGCAATAGTGAAAGAATTGGCCGAAAAAATAAAGTTTGTCGAGTTTCTAGTGCTGCAGGTATTTAAATTTTCTACATCTATTGATTCATTAATATTAGCATGTTGTTCATTTCATTACTCTTATGATATTTTTTTCTTAATAGAAAAATGAAAATCAGCAATCATCAACTTCAAAGTGTGCTGCATCTCCTAGTATACCTGAACCTCAAATTGTTTCGGTAAAATATTTTGTTAATTTATTCACATATACTCCATTCCTTTTGTACAATTATATCTTTTAAACTTTTGTTCTATTTTTAAAATATACACTCAGGGAAGAAAAATCACATTGCTTGATATTGAAGGGCAGGGAGGTGCTACTGGTGTAGTCATGAGTGAAGATAAGGAGAAGGTGGTCATGGGAAAATTTTTGGGAGATGCTTATTGTGAGGTATCTATGAATTTTGCAGTAAAACCTGATGCACCACTCATTGTAAAAGATGGAGAACGAATGAGGATGAGAGATGCTATGAAGAGCCAAATTGTTTGGATAAAAGATTATGTAAGATATCTTTATCAAGATTTATCTTACTCATTCATTTATGTAATTGATCCAATTCATTTATCTTCTACAGGTTCAAGCTTGGAGAGCTATATATAAGAATTTAGGCACATGTATCTACTACTAGAAGAAAGCAAATCTGGAAAGACATCCAATAATATATGTCTGATTGCCCTCTCCCATTGGCTATTGTAGGGAATTTTAATACCATCATGGACAAATCGAAGAAGGAAGGGGGAGACAAAGTCAAATTTCATGATAATGCTCCTTTACTGACTCTATGCTTTCAATGGGTCTAATTGATTTGGGCTTCCAGGGCACCCTTTTCATGCACTTAGAGTGACAAAAGGGCTTCTAAATTTCATATCCATGGGAGATTAGATAGGGCTGTGGCCAATGGGGAGTAGAGAGCTAGATTTCAGTATGCCTTAGTTCATCACCTCCCCAAACTCCACAGTGATCACAACCCTCTCCTCCTAGATATCATGAGGTTTAAAAGAGAAGCCAACAACATCTTCAAAATAGACATATGGCTATTCTACCCACGACTTTAAATGCAATAAGCCCAGAACTACCATATGCCTTATTTTTACAAGGCCTTAGTTTTCCAATCTTTTCAACTATCTACACCTGCACCAAAAGATCTTTTTGACTATCCTATGAAGATCGGAGACATAGAGATCAAGGCTCTTATAGGCATGATAGAGGTCTGGCATTACTTTTTAGACTTCTATGTCCCACATCTGTGCTTAAGAGTTATTTCTAGATCATGTTTAAATGGCCTTTCTGTCGATTTTAGTCTACATGAATCTAGCTTCAGGTTTGGGGTAGTGAATCTATTCCAGCATGTAAATGGTATGACAAGGCAATAACACTATTTCCGACTTGCCTCATTTTGTAGATTTTGTGAATATGAAGGATCAAGAAAACAACATACCACCTAAAAAGTGTTTTAAGCTCCCTTATAAGTGAGTTTTACCTGATCTTTGATGTGCGGTTGTCCAATGGATGACTTTTCTCTTTTTGATTATGTTATGTAATTTCAAACGATTTAGAGATCGATGTTTAATGATGCACATATTATAAATTATGTGAGTTTTTTTTTATGATGATGATGGTATGGTGTTTTCAATTTGGTTGATAGTTGGCCTCTTGTGCCATGTGATTTTTTTCCCATCTTAGGATATATATGAAGGTTTTGTGTGTAAGCAATGTGGTTCAGATATTGTAGTGAGTTAAAAGTGTTTTATTTGGTGTATAATTAATACGTACTTTTATTCCTTATACCATCAAATATGTATGACCACTGTGTTTATACTTTAACTAGTTTTCTTATCTACTTTAACCGATTTTATCGTCTACTTTAACCAGTTTCCTCATCTACTTTAACTGAATTCTTCATCGACTTTAACTTATCCTTTGTGTTCTTCTTCTTTGTTCTTGTAATGCCCCACTTCTGCTCGGTATGGTTATACCAACCTACGTCGGAGAGAGCAAGTTGCTATAGGGGAGAAAACCTCAACGATAGTCACATAGGTTGAGATATACACAAATAGAGTAGAATATTGCAGCAGAAAATAAATAACTTTTATTCCATCAACTTTATAATCTATATATCACTGTCTATATAGTCCAAGCAAAATAACATAAACCACAACATCCACTAAAATATATCTAGTTTTCAAGTGCAAATAAACAAAGTCCAAATTACAATTACATACTAAGCAATAAGCTAAAAATCTTCAATCTACTCTTCACGCTCCACGTTGGATCCGGCTAACTCTTCGGCTTCTAAGCCTCCCACTCTCCCTGAAATGTTAGCAAGAGTGAGTCTACGCAATAGACTCAGCTAGCAACTTAGAATTGCAAACCACGCACTTACCACACATGCTTTCTAACAATTTAAACACATTGCTAACTATCACAATTATATCATTATCTTATTAACAATTAACAGTTAAACTAACACATGCTCATGCTATAACATGGATAATTTAAACATGGAATCTATTAAATAAAGCTATACTAACTCATGTATAACAAGAATTCTAAACATGGTCACTTATAACATGGTGTCACTAACATGAGAGCATTCATATAATCACATATTTGCAATTCTTACTTTCACATAACACGAACATATGGCTTATATTAAGACTTACAACATGATACTACTAACATGCTCATCAAGTAATCACTAACTCATGGGCATAATTAAACTTACTTCTACACATGGTACTACGTACACATGATATCACAATTATCATTTAACATGGATCACATTAACACATGCATTCACTTTTTCATGACATATTCACATGCACTTTACCTTTGCTCTCACATGCACTTATTCTTTCACTTTTCACATTCACATTCACTTACACTTGTATTACATAGCTTTCATATCGTTTTCACTTTTCAAGATTACGATCATATGCCACATCACTTGCACATACCATGTGCCACGGTCACTTATCACTTTACACATTATTCACATATTCACTTTTACACATACTGAGACACAACCTAAACCACCACTAGAAAGATCACACAATCACATACACATACTTAATTTCCAAGCAAGACGATCAAGCCTTGGTTACTGCACAAAATCGAGGGAAGCCCTCCCCACCATTACCAGTGGAACTTGTCCACCTCCAGGATTTCACACGACCCATTGCTCCGGGTTTCATGTAATATGATTGAACCTTCCTGTAGAGCACTACTACAGTATGGCTTCACACAATCTATGGTGACAGTGTCTAATTGGTAGATTTTATTATCTTTCACATTATCATTGGTAGATTTTATTATCTTTCACATTATCATGCTATCATGCACATATGTCACTTATTCTCTCTCTTTTCCATGCACATATACACATATAACATGCAACATATATTCACTTTTAGATACTTAGGTTAATCTTAAACATAGCAACCAGAACCTAATCATGATGCTAATCACATTTTAAAGCTAATTTGGGACTTTTTATCAAAACATGATATCAAGAATCCAGAAATTCATAACTAATTGTACAATGTTCAAAACATGCTTAAAGTTTAACCACGGGATGAATATACCATATAAAACATATCTGGAATTTTTTAGAATTTTTGGAATAGTAAAAATAATTTTCACAATTAAGATAGAAATCAGGTTATTATTCACAAAAGTAATATGTATTCATGAACCGAAATTAAATGGGATTAACAAGTCCTAAAACATGCTTACAGTAGTTTAAACAATTGAACTATAGTACTTAACAATTTTTATAACATGTTTGCATCATGAAAATTAGATTTATCAAGTGTTCACATGCTTTTCTATATAAACAGAAATTTAATTAATTATCATAATTAATGAAAATTAATTTAGGGTTACCCAAACACATCATGATAATTAACAGGTCAAGACAAAACAAAAAGAACTCAAAAACCATCACAAAATCTCACAAAACCATCACATATGGTGAAACTGTAAATTTTTGGGCAAGATGAACTTGACATTAACATAGGTTGCCGTCAACCTGAAGTTAATGGCATACCCCTTGCCGTTAGCTTCCCAGACTGCACACAGCACATCAAGGGAGCAAGAAATCATGGAGAACGACATCAAAATAAAATTTAAAAAATCTAAAAAAATAAGAAAACCCTAAGGGACAAGTCCACAGAGAGAAACCCTAAGTCACTTGCCTCAAGAAAATTATACAACATGGGAATTTATCCGATGAAGCCCTCTTTCGCACCGAAAGAGGTATTCTCCAAGCACTATTAAATCTGCCATCTTGAGCACGTACCGATCATAATCTCCTCATACAAAGCCTTCCTCTCAGGTCGTGGAAGCTTACTCTTCAAAGTAGCATCCTCGAACATGCAGCAATAGGGTAGATCTACCTTGGAGAAACCCTCTCTCTCTCTCTCTCTCTCTCTCTCTCTCTCTCTCTCTCTCTCTCTCCTCCTCTCTCACAACCCCCAAACCCTAGCCAAGAGAGTAAAAGTTCTCTCCCCCAACGAAGTCTTTCTATATATAGAGAGCCTAGGGTTGTGATTGGGGTAAGATCCTTGCTATAACACGACTCTATCTAGCCATACCTATCTAAAGAAACCAGCTAGTTCCGGAGTACAAGTTAGACTAGATCATGCAGTTGTTGACGTCAACATAAGTTGTCGTCAAAAGGAAGCTTGACGACAATCGACATTGCCGTCAAGTGGAGCTAAAATATGAAAAATCCAATGAAGAAATATTGAAGTCAACATACATTGACGTCAACCTAAGATAGACGACAATCAAAATTATCATCAGGACACGAAGACATACCCAAAAAACCTACACCGAAGTAAACGTCCAGCACCTGGATGTCTAGGTGGTTGACGTCAGCATGGTCTGACATCAACATGTTGCTGATGTCACACCCCTTTATGTCAACCACCTGCTGATGTCACACACTATTCAGCAAGTCCCAAACATGCTTCTTCTTGTGTGAGCAAACACTATCCGAAGTTCAAAAAGATGTCCAATCAATGTTCTAAAAATGTGAACCTGTAGAGAACTTGCCGGGACCTTATAGTTCTTGTACATTAATCAGATTCTTCTTCTACTTTAACTCACGTACATTATTAGTTTAACATATTCATATGTGTACTTTAACAAAAAAGTTGATTTTCTCTATTACTTCAACCATTTATGCTTATTACAATAAGACAAAATATTTATGTCGCCCCGACATTTAGCAGCGGGAATAAACGTTGAGAGCGTGAGCGATACACGTGTATGTATCACAATTAGATAATCAGAGTAACAACTAAATATAACACAAGACATGAGACAATAAGATTGCCAACCAAATAATCTTTATTTCATTACCATCAACTAGTTTAAACACCTTACACAGTTAGAACCAATAACCGGGCCCAATACTGTATCTCTAGTACACCAGACTCAATAAAAAGGAACTAACTATTACAGACTCTTCAATATAATCTCCTCAGCTGACTAGCTATATGGACAGGTGTAGTTGAGCAGCTCATCACTCATCCCAGGTCCCATCATTTTCCAATTCCTCATATTTGTTACCTGAAATGATTAAGGAAAACAGGTGTGAGCGCAGTAGCGCTCAGTAGGATTTACATCTCATGGTGCGGGCATGCTTTACGTAATTAACATGTTAACAGTGGAAATACTAGCATGCAATGCTCATGACCATAATGAGGGTAACAATTCAAGCTATAACATGTACGAGAATGGTTCAATAAACAGACCAGATCACAATTCTCATGTGAAAGGGAACGATTATCAATGAGATGGATGACAGTTCGATCATTTATCAATGGAAGAGATTCAATATTCAATAACTTGTTCAATGGATATCTCATGTTGAATTCCGTAGAATTCCAATGGACAATGACATATAGGGTTCAATAACGATGACATGTACAATAGATTTGGCCATTTCACATATAACAGTTCAATTAATCAATCAATCAATCATTTATTCAATAGCAGTGTGGAAATTACCCAGATCAATCTTGCATTCAATTAGGTGATTGCCAGACACCTCAATGGATCATATACTCTCGCGATTTACAAGTATTTCGGGTGTTCCTCCCAGGACTAGACTGGGCCCTATTTGTACATGCATAGTTGTGAACCGAAGTTCCAATTGTTTCTAAGAATTCCATTCATTCATTTATGGCCAACATGATTTCCAAGAAATGGATAAGGATGAACTAAAGATCATGTCAATTATGATAGAGAACAATGCAAGGGGACATGATCCAGAATAAATTTTAGCAACATAACAGCTTAATATCATTCGTTCAATCTTTACATTTAATGGCTTGTTTCAATATTATCAAATCACTCTCACGAGAAGAAGATAAGAAGAGAAATGGATTCTATCTTTCGGGTACTTCATTGGTACAACCAACACTTCATGAGGGAATCCATGAAGTACGGAGAATTACAGAGGTCTTAGAGAAAAGGTCGCTAGTCCATCGATATGGAATGACCGACAGAGAGCTTCCAATTCCCTAAGAAAGGGCTGCCTATATGTGCAAAGTGACGTGTGGAGCGTGTCTCAATCCACAATCCACCGGTTAAAAGAAGATGGAAAGCAATTAACAAAACGTGCATGATATGTATGCAATTCAATCTATCCCATGGTTGTAGTACTTTTAACATTTATCACTTCCCAATTAGGGACAGGTCAGATCATGAACATAACATATATCAATCACAAGATCACATGGTAAATGACATTAATTCAATCAGCACACTTAGAATAGATATTCAAATTCTTATGATTTCATGCAGGTTAATCACTTTTAGGCCATTGCATGGCTATATGACATGATGTAACATAAGAACATGCATATATTAGACTGAACAACTCATTTAACTAGTCTCGGGTCGGCCCTGAAATTGCGTCGGAACCAGTCGACACACTTCAAAAAGCCGTACACAGACAAAACACAGTTTGGTAACAAGTATCTAAATCGCGACGTACCTACCCGTCGCGTTCAAATCACGACAGGTCATGTGGTCGCCTTTTTCAAAGGGAATCTATTGCCGGATCGATTACGCAGTAAGAATCGCGACGGTCAATGCTGACGCGTTCATACTACTCTCTGAATCGCGACGGGTCGAACCGCCGCATTCAGGAGATAGTTTTAAAATCTGAATATAAAAATAGCAAAAATCTTCGGGCAGGAAACCAAATAAAATCGCGACATCCTATGTCGTCGCGTTTATGACAGGCGCTGAAAACCATGCAGCACATAGTTTCATGCACTATGGTTGACCAGTCAGACATCAAAACATGACGTGACTACCTGTTGCCTTTTACTAAATCGTGATGTACCTGTACATTGCGTTCATGCAACATGAATCACAATGTCTGGATTCGCCACGTTCATGGATCTTGCCCAAAACCCAGAAAAAAGTGTGATACCCTTCATGATTGACCTATAACTTGCAAACCAATGATCTTTAGACAAAACTCTTAACATGAAAAACGATGAGGACAACTAGTAGTAGAAGATTCATGATTTCAGGTTGACCCAATTCGGTCTCAATTCGCGTGAAACACATGAAGAACACAAAAAGCCCTAATAGTGTGCGACTCTTGGTAAACGCTTAATACGACTCACATACTCCATGAAAATTGGGGAAATTACTTGAAAATCAAAGTAGACTCGATGCTCTATTCATTGGTATGTGCAACTTATATGTTCAGCCCGAGATCACCTACCTTGGTGTAGATCTAAGTCAAGTTGATGTACAGAACACAACAGATGATGGATGGGGAAGAAGCTCCGGTTCCCAGCCATTCTCCTCCTCCTCTGGTGCCCTAGCTCGATCTCTCACAACCCCAACACAATGGTAAAACTTCCCTAAGAGCCTCTTCATGATTATTTATACATCTAGGGTTTATTCAAGTCCTAATGGGTTTAAGAAATAAGGGTTGCGGTTTATGCTTGGGTAGCTTCCATATTTTGGGATTCTCCTTCCAATGGTAGTAGGAACTATTAGGAAGGTTCCTAGCATGGCTAGGTACGAATTGGATTTCCATCCATTGGATTTCCATCCATGGCTAATCCCCCGTGACCCTTATTTGCTGCATATTTATGTCACGAATTTTGGGGTTTATTGCTAATGGGTTATGATCTTTGGCCCATTTAAAGTTGTTTTGGCCCAAAATAATTTAAGTAGTTGATTTCACCTATTTGAGAGTTTAATCATACCTTTCATTCTATTCTATTTACCATTTTTATGTGTTTGCTATTTTCCTTAATTTTTAATCATTTAAATTTTCGGGGCGCTACATCCTCCCCCACTTAAGAAAATTTGGTTCCCAAATTTATACATAACGGTATAGTATCATACCTGAGAATAGTTCTGGGTGGTTTTTCTTCATTCTTTTCTCTGTCTCTTAGGTAGCATTGGTAACTCCATCTCGACTCCACTGGACCTTTACCATAGGTATGGTACGATTTCAGAGTCGTTGCAACTTCCGATTCAATAGCTTGATCGGTTTATCTTCATAGGTCAGGTCCTCCCGAATCTCCAAGTCCTCATGGCTAATTACATGGTCGGCATTGAATAGATTCTTCTCAGCGTGGATATGTGGAAGACGTTGTGTACATTAGCCAGTTGTGGCGGTAGTGCAAGTTTGTAAGCCACCTGCCCAACCCTGTCAAGAATTTCAAAAGAGTTGATAAATCTAGGACTCAACTTTCCCTTGATCCCAAATATTTGGATTCCCCTTGAAGGTGAGATCTTCAAGAAAACATGGTCGCCCACTTGAAATTCTAGTTCTCTTCTCCTCTTGTCTGCATAACTTTTCTGCCTTGATTGTGCTATCTTCAAACGTTCCCTGACAATTGAACTTTCTTGACAGTCGCTTCGATTAAGTCGGGTCCAACCCATTGGTTTTCTCCGACCTCTTCCCAACACAGGGGTGATCTGCAACTCCTACTATATAAGGCTTCAAACGATGCCATTTTGATGCTTGCCTGATAGCTATTGTTGTATGCAAACTCCATAAGATACAACTGATGATCCGAATATCCTCTAAAATCAAGCACAAGGGCACGGAGCATGTCCTCCACGATTTGATTGGTTCTTTCGGTTTGTCTATCCGTCTGAGGATGAAAGGCAGTGCTAAAGTTCAATTTGGTTCCCATTCCTGCTTGTAAACTCTTCCAGAAGTGTGAGGTGAATCTAGGGTCTCGATCAGATATTATATTAGATGGACTTTTTTAACATAAAGTGCTGCCAACACATCCACTAACCATGTGCTCTTAATCGGCAAGAAATGAGCCGACTTAGTCAACCGGTCTACTATTACCCATATTGCATCCATACCACCTCTAGTTTTGGGTAATCCCATGATAAAGTCCATCCCGATGCTATCCCACTTCCATTCCGGAATTTCTAGTGGTAGCAATCCACCGGCCGTTCGGAAATGTCAACCTTGACTTTCATGCATGTCAAACAATATGCCACATGGTCGGCCACATCCCTCTTCGTGTTCAGCCACCAATATGACCTTTTCAAGTCTTGGTACATCTTTGTTGATCCAGGATGAATTGTGTACTTTGACTGATGAGCTTCATTTAACAACCTCTTCTTGAGTTCCTCGTGATCAAGGACACATGTTCTGCCTCGGAATAGTAATCTCCCATCAGCTGCCAGGGAGAAATTCGGTCTTTGTTCAACTTCTCCATGATCTCAACTAAGGAAGGATCCTCTCCTTGCTTCTCCTTAATTTCAGTGAGTAGGTCGGACTGTATTGTGATATTGGAAATCATCACTTGTTTCTCCTTCTTCCCCATGTCTAAATTTAGACTTGCAAATTGTTCAAGTAACTTCCATTCACCCAGCATCATACTAGCTAGCATAGCTCCTGGTTGTCTACTTAGAGCATCTGCCACTATATTGGCTTTTCCTGGGTGATATTGAATGGAAAAGTCAAAGTCCTTGAGGTACTCCAACCACCTTCTTTGTATGGCAAAATCTAAATGGCAAAGAATGCTCCATACAATAGGTCTTCAGCGATTCAAACAACAACACTCATCTTCATATTGCAGTTCGGTTCTTCCCTAGAAACATCCTTGCCCAGCACTTATATACTGATCAACCCATGGACAAATGGATATGGTGCCCTACTGCAAATGGAACTTTCACTACCAAATCAGTGCGCCTACTGCTCCAAACGTCTGCATCCCAGAAATGGAGCACCATATGGCAGTCCTACATTTTGATAAAATGGTCCGTGTTTATATGGAAACTGATTTCCAATTGTGCCCTAGTTGATGAGACAGTGAAAGCTAAGGGAGTGCCTCTATGCTCCAAATGTTCCTATTGTTCTTCCCCTCAAGAAGAGACTGCCCTCCACCTAATTTTCATAAGTGATGTTGCTAACAAAGTATGGGCAGAACTTTTCCATCTCCTGCGGTTCCACAACAAAGTGGCCACAAATGTGACAGATGGGCTGCTTTCCTTCCTATCACACCAGGCCTCTTCTAGTACAAAGGGACGGCTAGCACGTTGTACATTCATGTCAACAGTATGGGAAATATGGTGTAGCAGAAACCGAGCAAGATTCCAAGAACAAGTCATGTCAGCTAAGCACATTATCAACAGGGCCATGTTATCAATACGTGCTGCGGGCATGTCCTTTAAACTCCATCAGCTATCTCAAGCATGGCTAGAAGCTCTTAAACAGGTCGGAGGTGCCCGTGGGCAACTAAAAATCGCAAAACCCACTGTGGTGAAATGGATGCACCCCCCAATAGGAAGGTTAAAACTAAGTATTGATGGGGCCTTCAAAAAAGTAGTAGGTGGTGCTGGAGGGGGAGGTACCCTCCGGGATCACAAAGGGACTTGTATATTTGCTTTTGCTGCTAAGTATCAGGGGGCTATCTCTGCCCTTGATGCTGAAGCCCATGCGCTTCGGGACGGACTCACAGCATGCTGCCACCAAGGGATCATGGACATCATGGTGGAGACCGATTCTCTACTTCTCAAGTAGATTGTCACTAGTCAGACTCAACCCCCATGGGAACTGATATGTGTAATCCAAGAAATATCTACAACTACAAAGAAACTCCTGGCACAGATCAAGCACGTGCCACGGGAAGCTAACCAAATGGCCCACTCATTAGCCGGTTATGGATGCTCCACCAACTATTTCAGATTTTGGGACGCTGGGGCTGTTTTGCCACATGTAGTAAGGGGTCCTTACCGCCTGGATTAGGTGGGATGCCCCACCCTTAGGCCCTAGCCCCAGCCACATGTAATCTCCCCCCCCCCCCTTCTTTCTTGCAATCTATAATAGAAATGTCAGCCGCTTGGTGTTGGTAGTGCCCCCCTCACTTTTGTGAGGATGCCCCTACCTCCTCCTTTTGGTACGACCATATTTAAAAAAAACAACCTTATTTTTGTCTCATGTTAAGTTCCTTCTGTGAGAATAAGTATTTCAAACTCTTGTGGTCAGAAAAGACTTTAAATTGTTCTCCATAAATATAGTGCCTCAATATTTTCAAGGCGAATACTACAACTGCTAATACTAGGTCATGTATAGGATAATTTACTTCATGGGTTTTCAATTGTCTTGAGGCATATGCTATTACCTTTCCTTGTTGTATCAAGACACATCCTAATCCTGTTCTGGAAGCATCTGAGTAGATTTAAAATCCTCCCTCTTCAGTGGGTAAGGCAAGGACAGGAGCAGAAGTTAGACACTTCTTCAAGTTGTTAAAACTCTCTTCACACTTATCAGTCCACACAAATGGATTTTCCTTCTGGGTCAGCTTGGTTAAAGGCACTGCGATCTTTGAGAAATCCTTTATGAATCTTCTATAATACCCTGCTAATCCCAGAAAGCTTCTGATCTCCGTGACACTTGTTAGTCTTTACCATTTCAATACAGCCTCAACTTTTGATGGATCCACAGCGATACCATCTTTGGTTACAACATGCCCCAAAAAGGATACCACTTCTAGCCAGAATTCACATTTACTCAGCTTAGTGTACAATTTATTCTCCCTCAAAATTTGCAATGCAATCCTCAAATGTTCCTCATGCTCTTCTTTTGTTTTGGAATAGATCAGTATGTCATCAATGAATACCACCACAAATTTATCGAGGTAGGGGTGATAAATACTATTCATCAGCTGCATAAAAATTGCATGAGCATTTGTTAGTCCAAAAGGCATAACAATGATTCATAATGCCTATACCTGCTTCAGAAGGCTATCTTGTATATATCTTCTCCTTTGATCCTCAATTGGTGATAGCCGAATTTGAGATCTATCTTAGATAAATATTTAGCTCCAGACAATTGATCAAATAATTCATCAATCATTGGTAGTGAATATTTGTTCTTGATTCTTAACTGATTCAGTTGCCTGTAGTCTATGCACAACCTCAACGACCCATCCTTCTTCTTGACAAAGAGAACAGGTGCACCCCATGGTGATGTGCTTGGTCAGATAAACTCTTTCTCCAGTAGTTCCATCAGTTGCTCCTTTAATTCCTTCAGTTTCGCGGGGGATATTCTATAAGGTGCCTAGATACTGTGTTGCTCTAGGGACCAATTCAATGGTAAAATTGACCTCTCGCTCAGGGGGGATTCCTGGCAAGTCTTCGGGGAATACATTAGCGTACTCGCTGACAATATGGATGTTCTCAAGCTTGACTTCCTTCTTCGTGGTGATAACCGCATCTAGAAAGGCCATACAACCTTTCCTCATCATCCTTTTGGCTTGTAGTGCAGAAATCAGGGACAACTTCCTGCGGTTCCTATCTCCCAAGAACACTAGCTTTGAGTGTTGACTAAATGTTACCCGACTTTTCTTACAATTGACACTAGCCCCATGCTCAGACAACCAGTCTGCTCTTAGTATCACATCATAACCCTCCATGTCCATGCATATTAGGTTTGTAGGTAGATTTTGGGTTTCAATCATCACTTCACTAGATGGAAAGTGGTTTCTAAGTTTGGTGCCAGGACCAATAGGGGTTGACACAACTATCCCAGATTTCATTGGAACGAGTTTTATAGATAAGGTATCAGTAAAGGTCTGGGATATGAAAGAATGAGTAGCTCCCGTATCAAATAGAACAAATGCATAACGGGATAAAATAGTAAGTGTATCTTCAACCACGCCACCTTCCTCCGATGTAGTTGGTTCTTGTACCGCCTGCAGCCTACCCTTGCACTTCTGGCTTCCTTGTGTTGCCTGAGTTTGATTCATCATGCATGGACAAGCCAAGATCTTGTGAGTCTGGCTACCACAGTGCAAGCACCTCCCCTGTGCTTTCCAGCAATCTTCTGACTTGTGACTAGTCTTGTCACAATGCATGTATGGTTCCCTATTAATGGGGGCTTATTGATAACTTCCATCCTTGAACTTCTTCACCTGCTGCTTTCCAGCTTGGCCCATCGGCCCCTTTGTCCCAACCACAGCTGGTGGCCTCTTTGATATAGTTCCCTGCTCTCTCTTGATCATGCTGTTCTTGATGTTCTCCACTACAGCTAGCGAATCCTCCAGTAACAGTGCCTTCCTCACCATCTCTGAATAAGTCTACAGATCCATCGGTCCCAATTGTGTGATGTACTGGGGCCTCAGACCGCTCATGAACCTCTTGGCCTTCAACTGCTCGGTTTGGACTAAGTGTGGGGCATAACGAGCCAGTTTAGAGAACTGGGCCTCGTACTCAGCCGCGAACAGACTCTGTTACTTCAGATTGGCGAACTCTGCCACCTTCCGTTCTTGTACCCTATCAGAGAAGTACTTGTTGTTGAAGTACTCCTTAAACTATTCCCATGTTGCCTGGGCATCTCCCAGTGTAGCCTCAATTGACTGCCACAAGGTACGTGCTTCTCTCTCCAGATGATACGTAACTAGAGTAACCTTGTTTTCATCAGTGCATCCCATCACACAGAACGCACGCTCAACTTCTTTGAGCCAGTGTTCAGCTTCGTATGGGTCAGTGCTACCCCCAAACCTGGGTGGATTCATACTTTGGAAGTTCCTATGGAGATCTTCCTGAGTTTCAGCTCTACCTTAAGTGGCCTGAAGTAATGCCCGGGTCAGTGTGTTGATTGTCTGTTGCAAATCACTCTCACATGCAGTGGCCATTGCAATCCTTCAAGATAACCACATTATGTTCATTAGATATGAACTTTATCACAACTTAATTCTATCTAAATGACTTAGCCCGTGTTTCTACCCCAATCTCACTGTTGGTTTTTACAAGTTGACGCATGGGGTTTAGTTTTGACTAATCCTAGCAATTTCCTATTTGCCTAGTACTTAAGGGAAAGCCTAGGCTCTAATACCAACTGTCACGCCCTGACATTTAGCAGTGGGAATAAACGTCGAGAGTGTGAGCGATACACCTGTGCGTATCATAGTCGAATAATTAGAGTAACAACTAAATATAACACAAGACATGAGACAATAAGATTGCCAGCCAAATAATCTTTATTTCATTGCCATCAACTAGTTTAAACACCTTACATAGTTAGAGCCAATAACCGGGCCCAATATTGTATCTCCGGTACATCAGACTCAATAAAAGGAACAAACTATTATAAACTCTTCAATACTAATCTCCTCATCTAACTAGCTATATGGATGGGTGTAGTTGAGCAGCTCATCACTCGTCCCCGGTCCCATCATTTTCCAGTTCCTCATATTCGTTACCTGAAATGATAATGAAAAACAGGTGTGAGCGCACTAGCGCCCAGTAGGATTTACATCTCATGGTGCGGGCATGCTTTACGTAATTAACACGTTAACAGTGGCAATACTATCATGCAATGCTCATGGCAATAATGATGGTAACAATTCAAGCTATAACATGTACGAGAATGGTTCAGTAAATAGATCAGATCACAATTCTCATGTGAAAAGGAACGATTATCAATGAGATGGATGACAGTTTGATCATTTATCAATGGAAGAGATTCAATATTCAATAACTTGTTCAATGGATATCTCATGTTGAATGCCGTAGAATTCCAATGGACAATGACATATAGGGTTCAATAACGATGACATGTACAATAGATTTGGCCATTTCACATATAACAGTTCAATCAATCAATCAATCATTCAATAACAGTGTGGAATTTACCCAGATCAATCTTGCATTCAATTAGGTGATTGCCAGACACCTCAATGGATCATATACCCCTGCGATTTATAAGTATTTCAGGTACTCCTCCCAGGACCAGACTGTGCCCTATTTGCACAGGCATAGTTGTGAACCGAAGTTCCAATAGTTTCTGGTAATTCCATTCATTCATTTATGGCCAACATGATTTCCAAGAAATGGATAAGGATGAACTAAAGATCATGTCAATGATGATAGAGAACAATGCAAGGGGATATGATCTAGATTAAATTTCGGCAGTATAACGGCTTAATATCATTAGTTCAATCTTTACATTTAATGGCTTGTTTCAATATTATCAAATCATTCTCATGAGAAGAAGATAAGAAGAGAAGTGCATTCTATCTTTCGGGTACTTCATTGGAACAACCAACTCGGTCTTCATGAGGGAATCCATGAAGTACGGAGAATTACAGAGGTCTTAGAGAAAAGGTCACTAGTCCATCGATACGGAATGACCGACAGAGAGCTTCCAATTCCCCAAGAAAGGGCTGCCTATATGTGCAAAGTGACATGTAGAGTGTGTCTCAATCCACAATCCACCGGTTAAAAGAAGACGGAAAGCAATTAACAAAACATGCATGACATGTATGCAATTCAATCTATCCCATGGTTGCAGTACTTTTAACATTTATCACTTCTCAATTAGGGATAGGTCAGATCATGAACACAACATATATCAATCACAAGATCACATGGTAAATGACATTAATTCAATCAGCACACTTATAATAGATATTAAAATTCTTATGATTTCATGTAGGTTAATCACTTTTAGGCCATTGCTTGGCTATATGACATGATGTAACATAAGAACATGTATATAATAGACTGAACAGCTCATTTAACCAGTCTCGGGTCGGCCCTAAAATCTCGTCGGAACCAGTCGACGCACTTCAAGAAACTGTACACAGACAAAACACAGTTTGGTAACAAGTATCTAAATCACGACGTACCTACCCCTCGCGTTTAAATCGCGAGGGGTCATGTGTTCGCCTTTTTCAAAGGGAATCGATTGCCGGATCGATTACGCAGTAAGAATCGCGACGGTCAACGCCGACGCGTTCATACTACTCTCTAAATCGCGACGGGTCGACTCGTCACATTCCGGAGATAGTTTTAAAATCTAAATATAAAAATAATAGAAATCTTCGGGCGGGAAACCAAATCAAATCACGATGTCCTATGCCGTCGCATTCATGACATGCGCTGAAAACCATGCAGCGCACAGTTTCATGCACTGTGGTTGATCGGTCAGACATCGAAATGCAACATGACTACCTGTCGCCTTTTATTGAATCGCGACATACCAGTATGTCGCGTTCATGCAACATGAATCGCGACATCTGGAGTCGTCGCGTTCATGGATTTTGCCCGAAACCCAGAAAAAAATGTGACACACTTCATGATTGACCTATAACTTGCAAACCAGTGATCTTTAGACAAAACTCTTAACATGAAAAATGATGAGGACAACTAGTAGTAGAAGATTCATGATTTTAGGTTGACCCAATTCGGTCTCAGTTTGCGTGATACACATGAAGAACACAAAAAGCCCTAACAGTGAGCAACTCTTGGAAAATGGTTAATACGACTCACATACTTCATGAAAATTGGGGAAATTACTTGCAAATCAAAGTAGACTCAATGCTCTATTCAGTGGTATGTGCAACTTATATGTTCAGCCCGAGATCACCTACCTTGGTGTAGATGTAAGTCAAGTGGATGCACAGAACGCAACAGAGGATGGATGGGGAAGAAGCTCTGGTTCCCAGCCGTTCTCCTCCTCCTCTGGTGCCCTAGCTCGATCTCCCACGAACCCAACACAATGGTAAACCTTCCCTAAGAGTCTCTTCATGATTATTTATACATCTAGGGTTTATTCAAGTCCTAATGGTTTTAGGAAATAGGGGTTGCGGTTTATGCTTGGGTAGCTTCCATATTTTGGGATTCTTCTCCCAATGGTAGTAGGACTACTATTAGAAAGGTTCCTAGCATGGCTAAGTACGAATTGGATTGCCATCCATGGCTAATCCCCCGTATTTTAACCCTAATTTGCCCTTTCCTAATTTCTGCATATTTATGGTCACGAATTTTGGGGTTTATTGCTAATGGGTTATGATCTTTGGCCCATTTAAAGTTGTTTTGGCCCAAAATAATTTAAGTAGTTGATTTTGCCTATTTGAGAGTTTAATCATGCCTTTCATTCTATTTATATTCACCATTTTTATTTATTTGCTATTTTCCTTAATTTTTAATCATTTAAATTTCGGGGCTCTACAATTTATTACTTTAGTAGTTTATAGTTTCACTTCAATCTTCTACATTACATAATGTGCCACACATGTAACTATTGTAATGTTTTAAGATGAGAGTTCAAAATCCTTAAAGTATATGTGACAACAAATTAAAATGTATGATACTTGAAGTCATTATTGACATGATTTAAAGTCTAAATTTGAATATGTTAAAGTAAGAGTTGTAAGTCGTTAATGTATGTGTGATGGTAAGTTAAAGTGTGTGGGATTTAAAACCACTGCTGACATGACTTAAAGTCTAAGTTTGAAAGAGTTAAAGTAAGAGTTCGAAGACTGCAAAGTAAGAATTAGAGATCGTTAAAGTATTTGTGATGGTGAGTTAAAATGTGTGAGAGTTGATGCGGGGAGTTCCCAGCAGGTCGGCTAAATCTTTGAGCTCAGCAAACCACCAAGAGTACATAAGATGACATGCCTTTAGGTCCTGAGTTGGATAAAGACGTCGTCTAGACCGACGACCCAGATCGGCTTTACCGACCTCATTACACACCTAGGGCCGACTTCTTCATCTCGGCCTGAGGTGGATTAAATGGCTCAGACGTGGCCGACCTGGAGCCCAATGCATCCGCAGGATTCCTTGAGCGTGGCTCGCATAACTGCCGAAGCAGCGACTATTAAAGGCAACATCCGAGGATCGTGCACCCAATAATTGCGGCCATCAAAACCACGATCTCGATGATCTGGCATGCCAGTTACAACCACGATCTAGAGACAATCACAGAGATCCCCAGTGAGATTCGCAGGGTCATCCAACTGTCACATGTGTATCCTAACCCTATAAAAGAGGCAGACACTCCACAGACACATGTACGCTGTTCCACCCCATAGGCTAGGCCATTCTACTCGGCTAACGACTGACAAGAGCGTCGGAGTGTCTGCCCACTGAGACCTCTTGGTAGGCTTTGCAGGTCAGATCCGAAGCTCAAAAAATGCGTCTCACATCGGCTCGATGTGCCTTGAAGGGCTTCCCTCGATTTGGTCGTCTCGTCCCCATCTTAGGTCAGAATCACCTCAGATGTCTTCTCGGTCATAGCCGACCTATGTTACATGAATCATAACATTGGTGCCGTATGTGGGAAAGTGCTACTAAAGGTCAATACGGTTTCCCCCACTCACCTAGCAGTTGATCTTGAAAGATATGAATGCAACCATAAGGGACCCCTTGAGCTGTCGCTCACGATTGACAAAGGGGTCGTCTTGGGGCATAACAGGTTCTGTAGACTGGTGTCTACCGAGGACCAACTAGAGGGCTGATGACGAGTCGCTTAGCATTGTCGTATAGAGAATCAATTATACGATCTTTCGGCATATTTCAAGCCACCCTTGTCAGGGGGCCATGAGGCCGATCACCAGACAAGTTAACTGAGCGAAGGTCGGAAGACTTAGAATGCACAGCACCACTGTTATTAGTTTCTATTTTTCAATAAGAGTTGAATTTCTGTTGCATTTGCATGATTCGACTATGATTGAACAATCGACGAGTCGCTTTGTAGCATTGTCAGAAACTGAGAGACTACGTCTGACATATTATGAAGGCGAGGTCGCTTCGGCACTCGCATAGAAGGACGTCATAGTTCGCTGGACAAGGTCGCTTCAGCACTCGTCAGGAATCGAGAGACGACGTCTGACGTATATTGAAGGCGAGGTCGCTTCGGCACTCTTGTGGAAAGACGTCGTAGTTCACTAGACGAGGTCACTTCGGCACTCATCAGGAACCAAGAGACGATGTCTGACGTATTATGAAGATAAGGTCGCTTTGACACTCGCATGGAACGACGTCATAGTTCATTGTGCGAGGTCACTTTGGCACTCGTCAGGAACCGAGAGACAACGTCCGACGTATTATGAAGGCGAGGTCGCTACGGCACTCGCGTGGAATGAAGACGTCGTAGTTCCCTGGACGAGGTCGCTTCGGCACTCGTTAGGAACCGAGAGACGACTGTTGAGTTGTGATTGCATGAACATTCATATGCTTGTATGTTTTTGATGATGACACAATGACAAAATGACTTACACAATGCCTACAAAATATCTAAATTGAAGATTCTTTCTTGTAGAAGATTACATGAAAAATGAAGTGTACAACTTGAAGAAACCTTAAGCAAAAAAGGTTCTGGATGGATGACTTCAAGCAGTAGCTGTCAACAGCACCCTTGCATCTGTCGACAACCAATGAAGACCATCCAACAACAAGGTTATGGAAAACCAAAGAAAACGGCAGTTGTCGACAGGCCAAGACTCACCTGTCGACAGCCACTAAAGAACTTCATCAAAGAGCTTCTGGAAAATCAAGACAAGTAGTAGTTGTCGATAGCCAGGATGTGTCTGTCGACAACCCAGCCCATGGTTCAGAAATTTAGTTTTGGAAGGTAGATCTATTGTAGTATCTGTCGACAATCGATGTGCATTTGTCGACAGCCGCCAACATGTGCTCTCTATTAGGGTGTCCTTTTCTTGTACACACAAATCCCAAGGGCTGTGTGAGAATAGGACACACCTATATAAAGACCTCTTAGCCTCCATTTTCGCACCAAGGAGCCTCCACACAAATTGCAAAGCCCAGAAGAATCAGAGAAAGGTTCCCAGTGCTCTTCTCCAAGCTCCAAGCATCAACAACCTGAAGATCCATCTCAGAAGACCAAATTGAAGCAAAATCGTTCTCAAGGCTCAAGTACCAACATCAGATCATCTACAACTCGAAGTCTGAAGAGCATCTAGACGAAGGATTTGAAGAATTCAACAACTCCATCTGTTTCTCCTATACTCTAAATTCTTCCTGCACTTCAACTTTTCATTTAATGTGTGTGATGTTGAATTGATCAATCCTTGTGCTCAAATCGCATGTGTGTGGTTTGATTTGAGATATTGTTCATCTCATATCTTGTGTGTGTGTGGTTGTAAGTGTTGAACTTGCTTTATAAGCAGTTTGGCGTGTGTGTGTGGACGGTGGATGTAGGATACACAAGTTGTGTAATCCAAACCACCTTAAATCGTTGTGTTCTGTGGTTTGTCTTGATCTCTCGTTTGATGTTTGCTAGGCATGATGATTTGATCTCACATCTTCCTTACTGCTAATCTTGTATACACACTTTGCACATACAATTAGACTCGAACTTCATCCAAATCCTTACAAGGTTTTCATAATCTATTTTAATTTTGAAATTAAGGTCCATTTACTAAAAATTGGTGGTAATCTATTCAACCCCTGTCTAGATTCCTGTTAGAACTAATTTCGCACACTCTTCAATTGGTATCAGAGCTAGTTTCTCTGGTTTCATAGCTTAAAATGCTTGATCTAACGATCAGAAGAGATTCTGCATGATGAATTCTAGGATGGGATTTTTAGCTAAAGGACACTCAGTAACTAGGCCTCTCTTCTTTGACAGAACTAACTATACATATTGGAAAAATCGAATGCAGGTATTTCTAAGAGCTTAAGACTATGAGCTATGGAAAATAGTTTCACCTGGACAAGGGAGTAAATTCGAAGGGCAACCTTGAATTGGAGCGCCATTAATATGATGCAGTGTGCTATGCATCCCAAGGAATACTCAAGAGTCTTCACATGCTCACCTGCAAAGGAGACGTGGGACAAATTGGAACTCATATATGAAGGTGCATTTGAGGTAAGGGAAACCAAAGCTAGTATGCTTGTTTCTGAATATGAAATGTTTAAAATGAATAATGAAGAAACAATCTCAGACATGTTTGCACGATTCATGATTATTATTAATGGTTTGAAAGGTCTTAAGAAAGAGTACAGCGAGAGTGACTTAGTGAGGAAGATACTTCGGTCTCTTCCATTCTCTTGGCACACTAAGGCCACTGTCATTGAGGACTCTAAAGACCTGTTCACAATGCAATTAGATGAATTGATAGGATCATTGATGACCTAAGAAATCAATTTAAAAAGAAAAGAATCTGAGGTCACTCCAAGAAAATCAATTGCATTGAAAGCTTCTAGTAAAGCCTCATCAAGCTCTAAGAAAGAAATTGAACAAGAAAAGGATGGAAGTGAAATGCCTAGTGAAAGCGAAAATGATGAGATGGCTATGCTGACTAGACAATTCAAAAAATTTCTCAAATTCAGAAAGAAGGAGCAAGGTAACTTCAAAACCCCTCTTAAAAGAGATTTTGCAAACAAATTTGATACAAACAAGAAAAATGACATAGTTGTTTGCTATGAATGCAAAAAATAGGGGCACATGAGAGATGAATGCCTGGAGCTCAAAATGAAGCTGATAAAGAAAAAATTTGCATACAAGAAACCCAGAGCCATGATGGCAACATGGAGTGATGAAGACGAAGATGAAAGTGATCAAGATGACTCTGATGATGAGGAAATCAAGTGCTTGATGGCAAGGGGTGTTGACTCCAATGAGGTAAACTCTTCCTTTGAAAGCTATACAATTGAAGAATGGGAAGAGGCGTATACCATGCTATTTGAAAAATTCTGTGAATATAGATATGAGAACAAAACCCTGAAACAGAAAATCAATAACTTGGTGCATAACCCAAGCATTGATGAACAAGTTGCATTTCTAAACAGAGAAATAAAGTTACTAAAAAATGAAAAAGAAAATTACCATGTTGAAATGGATTGCATAAAAGAAAAATTTCAAGAGAATGAATAAGAAAAACAAACTCTAAATGAATATGTTGAAAAACTTCAAAACGAGAATCAAAAGATTCAGAAGAAAATGGAAGAAGTTCAAAAGGAACTAAAAGACAAGAATGAAGATCTGTCAAGATTTGTTAAGGGAAAGGAAGACCTTGATGTTGTCCTAGGAGTAAAGTCAAATACAACTAGACATGGACTTAGATTTCAAAGTGAAAATCAAAAGAAATTTGGACAAACAATGATCACATCCTTTGTTCAGCACAATCTAAGTGTAAATAAATAAGTTCATGTTAAAAACAAAAATTAGAATGAAAAGAAAAACAAACAAAAGAACTGGACTGGTCGACAAGTGAGAGCACCTGTCAACAGATACACATATCAGAAGTTGAACTGTCGACAAGTATGGCAGTCTATCAACAGATCCAAACCATCAAAATTGCATAAAGAACAAAAGAATTCACATGCTCAAAGCAACAACAAAAGAATCTAAAAAATTCAAACTCCATCATGTAACTTTTGTAAAAATCTTGGTCATACTGAGTTACAATGTTGGAATAAAATAAGCATGATGAAATGCAAACAATTGTGGATTCCTAAGTATTTACTTCCTGACATGAATGAAAGCATGGGACCCAAAGTAATTTGGGTACCAAAACTCTTCTTCTGATTTGTCCTTGCAGGAATGCCTAGCAGCCCAAAATCAAAACAAGTGGTACTTGGACAATAGCTGCTCGAGGCACATGACAGGAGATAAAGAGAAATTATGTTTGCTAGTTGAAAAGATGGTGGACAAGTGGTTTTTGGAGGTAACAATAAAGGCCAAATAATTGGCACAGGTAAGGTAGGTGAGAATGCTTCCAACTCCATTGAAAATGTGTTGCTAGTTGATCGTCTTAATCACAATCTTATGAGTATTAGTCAATTGTGTGATAATGGCCACAAAGTTGTTTTTGATTTAGAAGCATGTCAAATAATTGATAAAAAATCTGGTAGTGTTAAGTTTTCTGGAAAAAGAGTGAATAACATTTATCTAGTTGATCTAGATGAACCAAAGAATAAAAACTTGTGTCTTATTGCAAACAAAAAGGATCAACTTTCTTTATGGCATCGCAGACTAGGTCATACAAGCTTTAATGTTTTGAACAAAATCATGAGAATGAAATTGGTAAATGGACTTCTGAAATTCGCTTTAACAAAGAATTGAGCTTTTGTGATGCATGTGCACAGGGTAAGCAAACTAGAAAATCTTTCAAATCTAATGCACCCATAATCACTTCAAAACCATTTGAACTGCTATTTTTTGATAACAATCTATTTTTTGACTTCTGCAGGAACCAAGGCATTGAACATAAATTCTCTTCTCCAAAAACTCTAGAACAAAATGCAGTCGTGGAGAGAAAGAACAGAACCTTAGTGGAAATGGCTCGCACACTTCTGGTGAAAAATCAACTATCAAGAAGCTTTTGGGCTGAAGCTGTGAACACATCATACTACATGTTGAATAGAGCCATGGTAAGACCTGTCATGAAGAAAACCCCATATGAACTCTTGAAAGGTAACAGACCTAACAATGGATACTTCATAGTTTTTGGCTCCAAAGTCTTCATTCATAATAATGACAAAATTCATTTAGACAAATTTGAAGCTAAATGTGATCCAGGAGTCTTCTTAGGATATTCTAAACATTCTAGGGCCTATAGAGTGTTCAACACCAAAAACAAAATTGTGGAAGAGACTCCACATGTTGTCTTTGATGAGATTCATGCAAAATATTATGATTCAAATGTTTACAGGTATGATGAAGAAGAAGGAGAAATACTTGAAGAAAAGGTTAGCAAGGACCTGTCGACAGACCAAACAGAGGCTGTTGACAGACCTGAAGAAAATCAACGGAGTGCTTTAACAATAACAAATGCCAGATATTCAAAAGGTCACCCACTTGAAAATGTCATTGGGAATGTAAATGATAGAGTTCAAGCTAGAACACATTTTAGAAATATAGTTGAATAATATCATTTAGCATTTATTTCTCAAGTGGAACCTAAAAACATTGAAGAAGCTCTAAAAGACAACTCTTGGATAGATGTCATGCAGGAAGAACTTGGTCAATTTCAAGGAAACAATGCATGAAGATTAGTCCCTAAAACCCAAGAAATCTCAATAATTGGAACAAGGTGGGTTTTTAGAAATAAGCTAAATGAAGAAGGAGAAGTTGTTAGGAATAAAGTTAGATTGGTTGAAAAGGGATATAATCAAGAATTTGGGGTAGATTTTGAAGAATCCTTTGCACCAGTAGCTAGGTTAGAGGCAGTAAGAATTCTGTTAGCATATGCATGTTCTAACAAATTCATACTATTTCAAATGGATGTCAAAACTGCATTTCTAAATATTTATATTCAAGAAGAAGTCTTTGTTTCACAACCACCTGAATTTGAAATTCCTGATAAACCTAACCATGTTTACAAATTGCACGAAGCTCTCTATGGTTTGAAACAGACACCAAGAACATGGTATGATAGATTGAGCAACTTTTTGGTTAGTAAAAACTACTCCAGAGGTCAGGTGAATCAAACTCTCTTTACAAAATGTGTTCACAATCATATAATTGTTGTCCAAGTATATGTGGATGACATTATCTTTAGTTCCACTAACCCCTCACTGTGTGAAGAATTTTCAAAACACATGCACAGTGAGTTTGAGATGAGTCTAATGGGAGAGTTACAATTTTTCCTTGGCTTGCAGGTTAAACAATATGAAGATGGATTCTTCATCAATCAAGAGAAGTATGTCAAGGAGCTACTGAAAAGGTTTCAATTCGAACAAGCTAAGCCAGCATCTACACCTATGAGCACAAGTGTAAAACTGGAAAATGATGAAAAAGGTAAACTGGTTGATGCAAAACAATATAGAGGTATGATTGGCTCTCTCCTTTATCTTACTGCAAGTAGACCAGACATTTAATTCAGTGTTTGTCTTTGTGCTAGATATCAGTCTAGAAAGCCATTTGCTTGCAGTTAAGAGGATCTTTAGATATCTCTCGAGTTCATTTGATTTGGGTTTATGGTACCCAGTTGGTTGCAATGTTGATTTGATTTCATATTCTGATGCTAACTATGCTCGTTGCAAAATTGATAGGAAAAGCACTATTGGGTATTGTCAATTTCTAGGAGGTTGCATAGTGTTGTGGGCATCCAAGAAGCAACACTCGATTGCACTCTCCACTGTAGAAGCAGAATATGTTGCTGCAGGGAGCCACTACAAGAAAATGCGCATTTAGAGACCGACATTTTCGGTCTCTATTTGGTCCCTAATCGGTCACTAAAAGACTCAGAGACCGAATAGTGACCGAATTCGTCGGTGAAGAATTTTTAGTCACAAATCTGTGACTGAAGGATTTTGGTCACTAATGGGTCACTATTTAGGGACCGAATAGTGACTGAATGAAATCGGTCACTGATAGTGATCGAAAAAAATTCGGTCACTATTCGGTCCCTAAAATAGGGACCGAATAGTGACCGAATGAAATCGGTCAATAATAGTGACCGAAATATTCGGTCACTATTCGGTCCCTAAAATAGGGACCGAATAGTGACTGAATTAAATCGGTCTCTATCAGTGACCGATCAAATTTGGTCACTAGTCGGTCCCAAAAATAGGGACGGAATAGTGACCGAATATTTCGGTCACTATTAGTGACCGATTTCATTTGGTCACTGTTCGGTCCCTATTTTAGGGACCGAACAGTGACCGAATTGGATCGGTCACTGATAGAGACTGATTTCTTTCGGTCACTATTCGGTCACTATTTTAGGGACCGAATAGTGACCGAATTAAATCGGTCATTAATCGGTCTCTATTTTTTTAATATATATTTTAAAATTTATACATTTTTAGGAAAATAACCTGTGTAAAATAAATAACAATGTCCACAACAATAATAATTGTTCACAAGAAAAATGTCTACAACACAACAATAATCAAAATATCCACAACACAACAATAATAAAATATCGACAACAATAATAAAAATGCCCACAACATCACAATAATAAAATTGTCCACAACAATAATAAATGTCCACAAGATAAAAATAATCAAAATGTCTACAACACAACAATAATAAAAATATCCACAACACAACAATAATAAAATGTCCACAACAATAATAACATATTGACAACAATAATAAAAATGTCCACAACATCACAATAATAAAATGTCCACAAAAATAATAAAAATGTCCACAACATCACAATAATAAAATGCCAACAACAATAATAAAAATATCTACAACAATAATAATAATGAAATGAAAATCATGAATCCTCGTCCTCGTGTTCATCCTCGTGCTCGTCTCCTCCCACGCCACCCAATGAAGGAACCTACAATACATATATAACAATAATAAGTTAAAATTAAATACTATTATAAGCAATAACTTATTTTAGAAGCATAAATTAAATACTATTCTAAGCAATAAATTATTTAAATTTATAGATTTTTATTCACTCACTTTCGGTCAATGTTTTGGTCACACTATATATTTTGGTCACACTTAAGATGAATTTGAGCGTCGACCTCAAACCGAGAGTCCGAATTGAACTCCGTCAGTTTCCACAAGTCACACTCATCGCCCCGACCGTGCTGGAACAAACCGGAGGCCAATCGGATGAGTATATCTGATTTTGGACCCACAAACCTAAGTTTTTCATTTTTAAACTAAACTAACTTGTTTATTGTGACTTTGAGCGTTGAGCTCAAACTGAGAGTCCGAATTGAACTCCGTCAGTTTTCACAAGTCACACTCATCGCCCCGACCGTGCTGGAATAAACCGGAGGCCAATCGGATGAGTATTTCTAATTTTGGACCCACAAACCTAAGTTTTTCATTTTTAAACTAAACTAACTTGTTTATTGTGACTTTAAGCGTCGAGCTCAAACCGGGAGTCCGAATTGAACTCCGTCAGATTCCACAAGTCACACTCATCTCCCCGACCGTGCTGGAATAAGACGAAGGCCAATCGGATGAGTATTTCTAATTTTGGACCCATAAACCTAAGTTTTTCATTTAAAAACTAAACTAACTTGCTTATTGTGAATTTGAGCGTCGAGCTCAAACCGAGAGTCGGAATTGAACTCCGTCAATTTCCACAAGTCACAACCATCACTCTGGCCGTGCTGGAAAAAACCGGACTCCATTTCGAATTTTGGACCCCCAAACCTAAGTTCTTCATTTTTAAACTAAACTAACTTGCTTATTGTCAATTTGAGCGTCGAGCTCAAACCGGGAGTCGGAATTGAACTCTGTCAGTTTCCACAAGTCACAACCATCACCCTGACTGTGCTGGAAAAAATCAGAGGCTAATCAGATGAGTCTTTCAATTTGCTTCTTTCCTCTTTTTTTTTTTTTTTTTTTTTTTTACTTGTACCATTTCTTTTACCTTCTTTGCCCTATTTTGGGCTCGTATTTGTCGTATCTAGCATGAACCTAGAAAAGAGAGGTTAAAACTACCATCTAGAAGAGGTTGAGCCATGTTCACCATACTGCCACTTCACCTACTGCCTCCTCAAAGTGTCCCAATCTTGTCAAAGATTATGCAGTCCACCTACAAGGTTGATATTAACTGAATTGAGCATCAATCCACGATATATGTTGAACAATATCTTCATAAAAATATTCTTCAGAACTTAAAATGGTGAAAGAAGATCTTCCAAGATGAAAGGCAGCAAGACATCCATGGTTGATCAAGTAAAAATTTCAAATTGATTCTGTATAAACTTAAAATTGATTACTCCACTTTTAGCGCATTTTCCATTTCTCATCAAACACTAAGATGAGGATCTACTGACGTAATTTTAAAGCAATGCCTCACATACACTACTAGAACTACCTCACAAACAGTACCATAAAGGCAAGTCATCTCAATTGCATCCTTGAACTGCTTCACTTTTGCATCATCAAGCTCAAGAGCACAGATAAAACCCTTGTCCACATTTGTGTCAATGTAAATTATCTCAGTTACTTATCCCAGTAATTGTAAATTCAAAGATGTTGTGTTTCATAACAATTGTCTGGCCAATTGAAAATAAAACATCAAGCTAGGAAAATTAAGCATGTGCCTGACATCTTCAAAGCCAAAGGACAAGAATAACTCCCATGCCTGATACCCATGCACCTATGACAGACCATAACATTCCAGCAATCAGACACAAGATGACCATGTTCCAAGCAATTGAAATACAAAACTTTTCATTCATCCTTCCTCTCCTTCCCATCTCCCACCAATTGCCAGCTGCTTATTTTCCCACTCTCCTCTTGGTAACCTCCTGCCATCACCCTAATAAGTGAATTGATGAGATAACGGTAGGGTTCTTTATGCAGTATATATTAAAATTCAATATAACACCCTTATTGCATGGAAAGTAACTGCAACTATTCCACTTGAATTAATTATTATCATCCTCAAACTAGACAAAGCTTCCACTTGAATTTATTATTCTCAATTAGATAAATCTCAAAATAATTTTTCAAAGGCAAGTACCTTTTAACCAATAGAGTATTGTTCTATGAGTATTTGGAGTAATTTTTTTGGAAGTATGAGTAGTAATATTTTATGATGTAAATGAATGAGACCTTATGTTTATTTTCCTTTTAGTCTATCTAGATATACAATTATTCTTGAATATCTTGTTTTTCTATTTTTATGACTTCATTTTCTAATGAAGTCGATGCAGGATTTTTCCATCTTCCATCTGAAGGGAAGATTCGTTCTTAAAACATATCAGGATTCGGCATAGCGAACATAATCCTATAATCTTGCCAAGATATGTTCCTTACTTGGCTGCTTACCAAGACTCCAAGTTGCTTAGGGATCCATCCAACTGAGCAATAGCATTAAGAACATAGGCATATAAATCAATGGTAGGTAATCAATATTTCAAATGGGAGCAAAGGAAAAGGACATAAACACATAGATATGCGACCACATGCCTCCAAAAGTACAAATCTCACACACACTCAAATGACTTTCATATGCCAAATATTTAATAAGCTATCAAAAGTTCGTTAGAAAAATCAGCATACTAGTGTCAATTGGGAAAGGAGATTTGCTCCAAACATTTTTCAGACAGATGATAATTTTAAACATAATTATAAAATTGGGGATATAGTCCACATGATTTAAAAAATAAATACTTTATAAAGGTAATGAATGCATGAAACAGACAAAATATGTCATACCACTTACTCTGGGACTGGCCACCATAACCATCTGAGTTATTCCTCAATCTATCCTTGATAGGTCTCTTGCCTCCTGCCAAGGACCCATAATCAGAATGAGCACCTTCTGAAATGCCCCCAGCTCTCTTGACAACCTGAAGCCAGTGGTTAAATAAAAATGTGGATTAGGCACAGTCAATACCATTATCTGATGCATTAAACGGTTTCATTGACTGCATACAAAAGTCACAAATATGGATAACTAGTTCTTTGCCCGTGCAATGCACGAAAAGTTTTTAAATATTTAAATTTTAATAAATAATAATATCTAAAAGGAGAGAGATGTTATAAAAATTAAATGGGCAGAACATCTAGTTCTAATACATCAATTGACAGTAAAACATTAAAAGATGGCTAGAGAAAAATCAAAGAATAGAGCTTGTTATTGCTCAGCAAGAAATGCAAAGACAGCATGAGCATGTTAGTAAGGAAAGGATGGCAAGTGACATGCAGATGAGAACATTGTTGGAGAAAATTGCAAAAATGGAGGCAGATATGAAGGCTGGTGAGAGTGTGAGAAAAGAATATATTATTTAAGAAAGTTGCCTCATATATTTGTACTGAGTGCCATGCACAACAAACAACAATGTTTTCCTAGAGTTTTCTATCATGTTATATATTTTCTATCTTATGATATTCAAAAAAAAAAAAACTGAAACAAAAAGTAAAGTTGGAAAAAATGTAATATTCTGGTCCTACATATTATCAAAAACCACCTTAAAAATTAAAAAAATAAGCACTTTTCTTCTTGAAAACAATTAGAAGCAGGTGTTAGTTGAAGGCAGTCTCCAGGAATTACAGTATATAACCAATCTAAAAAGGTCATGTTTTGAATCCTCAGAAGGCTGGTTCACATATACTGTGTTAGCATCCAATTAGCTAACATTTGACACCCAGCAGTGCTGCCAAGGCATTTGTTTCAAAAGGCTACGGACAGTCCAGCATACAGCCCAAGCAACAATCACAACCAAAAGTCATACCCACAGTACTGACATTACATCTATCCCTCATAATCCATGGCAGAACTTTTGCGCAGTAATTAATACCTGATGTCACATCTGTACAATTTTGACTCTAACAGAATGTATCAACCACCTTGCCTAAGCAATCAATAGAAAACTTCCAGCACAACATAATGTTGTTAAATCCCCTCGCTCTACTTCTGAGTACTAACATAAAACCCTATTGACTTGAACCTTTCTTCCACAGCCCCTGTTTTAGTTATCAGAGAGTGTTTGAGACAATGAAAAAAAAATGGAATATATATCAGCTAACTATCTCTAGATGTACTTAATCATGAAGCACTATTTTTAGTGCACAGAGAGTGTGTCAAATTCATAAAACTTTGAACTTTGTTTGAAGAAAAGGAAAAGGCTTTTCTTAAAGAAGGGGAGGGGATGAGGGCTGACGGTGATGGGCTAGGCACATGTTTTCCTAATTTAATTGTAGTTGAGTTTTTTTTAGAGTTTTCTGTTTTGTTTTATATTTTCTATCTTTTAGTGGATAGGTTTGCGATCTGATTAGGGGAATCCAAAAAGAGGAGCCAAAAGCAAGACCTGCTAAAAGCACCTCCCATGGCACCTACTTTTAGGAACCATTTGATTCATAATTTAGTTTTTAGATTAGTTAAATTCCTTTTTTTCTTTATCGCATTTATCACTGGTTGGGGATAGGAAGTAGATGACAGTGTAGGAAAATAAATATTTATTGATGATCTAGAAAGGAGTTGGTTGAAAATGGTTAGCTTGTTAGCTTGAAGTACATGACAATGTCATCCTACAAATAACAGATGTTATTCTCTGCTACTGGGATGGTAATTACTGAAGAATTTTCCTACAACAGTTGATGAGCGTTCATTTTGCTGGCAGTAGATGACAGTGCCATCCCCAAACATGAACCCCATATTCTTCTATCCAGATAGAAGTTGCTAGAATTGAGAGCCTTAAAACCTTAATGCACTGTTAACAGAACTATAGTGTAAGGGAATTTAATATAAACACAAATACATATGAAGCAAACTTTTTTATCATTTTTAGATAAGCCAAAAAAAGAAATGCTCAACAGCATGCTAAGATCAGTCAAAATACATTTCCATAGAATAATTTTGTTTATCATATTCAAAAGTAAAGTTTTAGGGTTCTTATGATTTACCTTGCATGGGAGGAACCATAAGATGTGACGTCGCCGGCGAGCAGAAGCTCACTGGGTCATAAAATTCATTAGGATGAAGGAATCAAAATAAGGAGGCAAACACTATGGTTCATATAAATATTCATTGATATGAGTCATTTGTTTTGTGTGTGACATATGTAATCATAACTTTTCTTCCTCACATATCAAGCATGTGAGAAAATTAAGTCAATCTAAAGAATTTTATATATACCTGCAAGGTGACTACACCTACAAACATGGATCTTAGAGCATGTGCACCAGCAATATCAGCATTGTACATGTAAAAAATCAAAAATTAGAGAAATAGTAGAGAATCAAGTAACACCTTAAAGGAAGGAGTAGCCACATACACATCAAGAAACAATCCAGCGTTAGCAAGACACTTCACTTTTGTACTTGTTGGAAACAACGCCCTAAATTCATCAATCACAGTGTAGTATCGATGACAAACCACCAGCAAAGCAACCAGAAAGAAGAGCCTATAAAAATATGTGTGTTAAAATTTCAAAGATAGCTATGATTTATATTATGAGATAAGAAATACCTGTTGTTACAGAATCTCCTCTGTACATTTATATTTTATCTGATCTTCCTTCAAATGATGTTTCGTTGTTTATACATAAACTGCTGAAGGAAAAAAATAACCAAAGGAAAATTTATCAAGATGTATATACCACATAGCTGCAACAATGACAGAAACAACAAAGTAACAATTTCAAAAAAGAGACAATATTATATGAACAAGTAGCCCAAATAACCTGTACAAATAGCTGCTCAGCCATTTCATATTTCTCACATTGTGCATATGCATGCATAAGATCACTGAAAGACCATCTTAGGATCTTCTTCATTAACAGACGTGTTGCGCGAATATGCAATACACCATTTTCATTAACAGTCCCACTAATAACAGTGTCACTCCTCCTCTTCGCAACAGTTGTGCTTCTCCAGTTATCATGCTGAACCCTTCCCCCTCCCCTACGTAACACCCAGACCAACCCCCAACCATCAGCCTACTCACTGGTGGAAGGAGTAGCACTTGATCGGTGGCTGGGAGGGAGGAGTAGGGAGGGAGGGGGCCTGTGTGGGGGTGTTGGCGCAAGGAGGGAAGGGACCGAGGTGGGGGTGCGTGAGAGAGAGAACCTGTGGTGCAGCATTGGAGGTGGCGGTGCGGCGTCAGTGGTGGCGGTGAGGCGCAGCATCGGCGGAGGCGGGGCTGCGACTGTTAGTGGCGTCGGTGGCAGAGCATCGCGTCCCCATCGTCCGCCCCGCCGCCCAGGGCCTTTGCAGCCCTCCATTGGGCCTCCGCCCTGCCGCCCAGGGCCTTCGCAGCCCGCCCAGGGCCTTCGCCGCCCAAGGCCATCACAGCCCTCCCAGACGATGAGGGAGAGGGAGTGCTTGTTCCGACGGCAGGCGACGAGGGGGAAGGTGCGGACGAGGTGGAGGAGGGTGCGCGAGAAGGAGATTGGACACCGTGGGGAAGGCGGGAACTGGGGGATTTAGGGGATTTGGCGCCGGGAAGTGGGGAATATTTTGGGGGCTTGGCGCGGCGGAGGGGGAACCGAGAATTTGGGGTGGGGTTTGAGAAAAAATATTTGAATAAGTCATTGATCAATATTATTAAATTAAAAAAATATATATATAGATATACATAGATACATAAATATAATAGATATATACATATATAGATATAGATATACATAGGTATATATAATATATAGATACATAGAAATATATATGCATATATGATTAATGTGCAATATATATATCATATTAATGCATATACATGGATACAGACAATGTATATATGTATTAATGTCCATACATTCATATATTAATATATATCATATAATTTATAATATATCTATTAATCTATATATATCTACATAGATATATATGCTATATATTTATACATAGATATATGAGAAAATTAATTAGAAGTCTCTGGCTATATTAGGGAGGTGCTTACTATAACATGATTAATAAATATAAATATACATAGATATATAGATGTATAGATATAGATATATAACTTATTTGCTCAGTCTAGCCTAATGGGAGAAGAAATACATTGAAAAGAGATTCAATCACCCACACCTAGTAGTCCTTGGCCGAGTTCGCGGGGCCACCTTCCTCTGCCTAGCTTCGTTTGAGCCTAATCTGCCTGGAGTTCCTCCACCTCAGCTCGCGCTCAACGACCTCCTCCGGTTTCCACAATCTGTAGACTCCCTCCACCGCAACAAGGGTGCTGACTCCCCCGGTCTTACCGAGAGGTCCTCGATGAGTTTCTACGCTTTGCCGTCTCCTACGTGTCCTTCCTGTCTGCCCTGGTGAGACTCCAAGAGTTGCGGTCAGCAGCCCAGGTGGTTGTGCGAAGGAGTCACAGGGGGGGTGGGCGAGGGGGGAAGGAGAAGGAGGCGGGGGCTTCGCAGTGGGGGGGGGGGGGGGTGGTGGGCGATGGGGGGAAGGGGGCGGAGGCGAGGGCTTCGCAGGGGGGGGGTGGACGACGGGGGGAAGGAGGAGGGGGCCGAGGCGGGGGCTTAGCAAGGGTGGGGGGCGATGGGGGGAAGGAGGAGGAACCGAGGATTTGGCACGGGGGAAGGGGGAAATATTTTCGGGATTCGACGTCGGGTGGAGATTTGACGCTGCGGGGAAGGGGATTATTTTAGGAATTTAGGGGTTTAAATTTATTATTTAAAATATATCTTAAATAAATATATTTTATTATTAATATTTATAATAGTAAGATATATTATAATTATTAATTTTTTATTATTTGCATTTAAAATAGTAAGATCTTACAAATTACATTTAAAATATTAATTTACCAATCAAATTATTAATATTTAATTATCTATCACATAGATATATACATATATATATATATACACATAGATAAATATAATATAATATATTATATATATATAAATTTATATAGATATAGATATTATATATAGATATACTATATAGATATACATAGATAAATTGATAGATATACATAGATACATAGATTATATATAAATAAATAAAGTCAAAAGTTACGCAATCTCTGAAAGACTAAACCCCCGTATCATAACTCCCGAGCTAACTTGATCGTCGGAGTGTCTATCCATCGTTTAACCATTGGATGTAATTAAGTTTGATTAAGATCTAACGGTTGAATTCGCATCCAATCTATATCTGATCAAAATCTCATCGTTGAATCTAGTATCAAATATTTAGATTTAAACCTGATCTAAAATTTGATCAAGATCTATCCATTGGATTTACTCTGGATCTAATTCCTAACCGTTAGATATCAGTATGATGAAGACATGATGTGTGACGCCTCAAATGAATGCCAACTATAAAGCTATAAGTCTAGCATATTTGCACCAAAAAATCACTCAAAGATTTACATTGTTTCATGTCGATACCATTTTGGACATATGTACACTAACAAGAAAGAAAAGAAGGGATAAAAGCCAGTTGGGTTCTGTTTATAAATCAAGAATGTCAAGTAATATAGATAAGAAACAAACATTTCATCTGAAATTTCACTTTAAAATGCCATCATGTGATTTTGGGTCATTTATATATTTATGTAATTTCTCTTGGTATCATCACAGACCTCTGTAATTTCTTAGAAAATTAGAATTTATTGTTATTCTCTCAAAAGTTGATATTGATATTTGTCTATGTTGTTCACTTAATTGAATGACATCTGTGTGTACCCGGGTTTTCCGCTACACTCGGGGTGTCACATGATGGTTGTTTTTACTCCCAATCTATATTTAGACAAGATCAAACCAGTGAATCTACTATCAATCAAAATCCTACTATTGGATTTCATTCAATCTAAAATTTGATCATTAGATTCGCTCTCGATCTATGTATACTTGATCAGTTGGGTTTGTTACCAACCTAAAATAATATGATCAAGATCCCTACATTGGATTTGCTTCAGGTCCAAATCCTAATTGCTGGATTTAAGTTTAAACAAAATGTGATAGTTGGATTCACTATCGATATTCATTTGATCAGAGATCCGACCGTTGAATTCACATTCAATCTATATATATCTAATTAGTTAGATTTGTTGCCAATCTATAACAATCTAATCGCGATTCGCACATTATATTTGTTAAAGATCTAAATCCTTATCGTTGGATTTTAGTTTGATTAGAGTTTGACAGTTGAATTCGCTCCCGATCTAAATTTGATCAAGATCTAACCATTGAACGTATTGTTAATCAAAATCCAATTGTTAGATTTCATCATAATAAAACATCTGCCTGTCAGATTCGCTCTCAATCTAAAATCTAATCGATGAGCTACATAATATTAAATGAGCATAATATAATATATCATCATATGAAATATAAAAGTTCAATATTACTATTTTCAATATATAATAAATAAAATATAATATTTTTAAGCATAATGTTTTATCATATAATTATATTCACTAAACAAATATAATACATTTACAATATGTAAATACAATGTGTATATATATATATATATATATATATATATATATATATATATATATATCAACTAAACAAAAATGTAACTTATAAATTTTCTATATATAAGTTTTTTATATTCAAAATAATTATATAAACTATGTATAAGTAAACCATTAACAGGTAGAGTAAATTATAGCTATAATATAATTAAACTACTAATAAAAAATGCATCTGAACCGAATATCATTCGGTCACAATTCGGTCTCAGATTTGTGACCGAACAAATCTGAGACCGAATTGTGACCGAATAATATTCGGTCTCAATAATTTAAACCAATAAACAATGCATCTGAGAACGAATATTATTCGGTCACAATTCGGTCTCAGATTTGTGACCGAAATATTCGATCACAAGTCGGTCAGAAATCTGAGACCGAATTGTGACCGAATAATATTCGGTCTCAATAATCTAAACCAATAAACAATGTATCTGAGACCGAATGCTATTCAGTCACAATTCGGTCTCAGATTTGGGACCGAAATATTCGGTCACAAATCGGTCACAAATCTGAGACCGAATTGTGACCGAATAATATTCGGTCTCAATAATTTAAACCAATAAACAATACATCTGAGACCGAATATTATTCAGTCACAATTCGATCTCAGATTGGTACCGAAATATTCGGTCACAATTCAGTCATAAATCTGAGACCGAATTGTGACCGAATGACATTTCGGTTTAAATTGAGACCGAATATTTCGGTCTCAATTCGGTCACAAATCTAGACCGAATTGAGGCCAAAATTTCAGTCTCTATTCGGTCTCAGATTTGTGACCGAATTGAGATCGAAAATTTTGGTCTCAAAATCGGTCTCTATCTGCGCATTTTCTTGTAGTGAGCTGTGTAGCTCAAGTGTTGTGGATAAAGAGTCAGTTATGTGATTACAATATTGACATTGGATGCACACCTATCTTATGTGACAACACTAGTGTCATCAATCTTTCAAAAAACCCAATTCAACATTCTAGAACAAAACACATTGAAATAAGACATCATTTTCTAAGGGATGAAGTTGCCAACAAGAACATTGAACTAAATTTTATTTCAACTAAAAAACAAGTGGCTGATATTTCACAAATCATTAGTAGAAGACAGATTCACATCATTGAGTAGGGAACTAGGCTTATGCAAAATTGAATGAATTTCATGCTAAAACTCAGGAATAATTGACCTTTTATGTAGTGACTATGTGGTATATCAAATGGTGAAATGTGGAAGGACAAGTTAGGCTTCTCTGGAAACTATCATTATGCGTGAGGAATATCCTCCGCCAAGTATCATAGTCTTCTTCTACATAAAGGTCATCAAGAAAAATTAAAATCTCAAAAACAATTTCAATTGGCTTTTTTCAGTCTTTGAATGTTTCTCTCTTTCAATGAATTGCATGTTGGTGTATGCTTGACCATGTTTATGCTCTCTTTGTGTAAATTGCTTGACATGAACATTTCTAAATTGCTTGAATGATCATTTCATATCATGCACACATTATGGGGGAGTGAGTCAAAAGAACTTTTGAGTGAAATGCTTGAGGGACATTCTTTCATATTTATCTTGTCAACAACTCCCATTCAGCTTGTCGATAGATGATCCTTCTTTAAGAGCTTCAATTATATAATTTCAGCAACTGTCGACATGTCTATATCTTGTTGTCGACAGACATCTATTCCCAGAACACTTTGCTTGCTGTGTCTCAGTGCCTGTCGACACTCACACCCTTGTTGTCGACAGATGCCTTATTATTTTGAGTTCTTCTCATCCGAGTTCAACTTTGAGTGAGATTGTTCATTATTTTATTAAAGGGGGAGAATTGGGAACTTATGCTTCATTACAACCTTTCATAATCACATAGTAGAAAAGGCATTGAATTAATTACAATGATTTTGAAATAATAATATGTGAATGAGTCTAGGTTTGTATCATCCAGAACACACTGAACAAATCTAATTTCTTTAAAATGACTCTATTGAATAATACCTTTGTGGATGCTTTTATTTCTGAAATGGTTTGATAAGTAAGAAGATTCTTGAAATTAATATTCTATATTGGGTTTTGACCTCAAACATTCATTGAACTTGATGTGTAAATAAAAAAAAAAGGGGAAGAAAAGCTACCTATTTTTCAAAAACTTAAATAAAAAAGGGGGAAAGGCAGAGTAATGATAGTTCACATACTGCGTAACTGGGGACATTAGCATCACAAATGTCTATCTTTGCATCAAAAAGTCAAACTATCAACTTTGAAAAATGGTATGATGGTTAACTGCACTAAGTAATTGGAGGTATTGACATCACAAGTGTTTACCTTCACGTCAAAAGGTGTATGTAAACTAAATTACCACCTACCCCAAAGAAACATGAAAATTCCATGAAAAACTGAAATAGAGTGAAGCCTCCATGAATTCAATAAAGATCACTATTCATATTTCCTGTCCAAGGCTAAAATGAACATTCATTTCAAGCATCAACTGAACATCACACCACAAAGACATAAGTAACTCTTCAACAAAGATTTTATTTAATGAGTTATCTTATAAAAATCTGCTTTGTAAGGTGTATTCTTTGTGTTACATTAATAAAGATTCTCAGAATATTTTCTCCAAACCATTGTGCAAAATGAAATGTATTAATACTATTGTTTATGACATCTTGTAATGAGTGTATCTCACAAGTCTCACTCTTAAAACTTGTTCTGAACACTCATTCTATTGGTACGGTTATACCAACCCACGTCGATATAGAAAGCGTCGCCACAGTGGGACATTTACCCAACATATACAATAAGTTGAGATGTACACAAATATAAACACATACAGCGGAAATAAAGAACTAAATAAAAGATCTTATTCCATCATCCACATTTATCCACAGTCTATATACTACAAGAAGGAACTAAACATTTCACAACTGAAAATTTAAAGTAAATTACATTGTCCACACTGATTACATCAAGTTCTTTATTACATACTATGAAAAAAAGTACAAAATGTTGTAATTCCAAAAGGTGCTACTCCTCGCGCTCGGAGTCACTCCTAACTATCTCCTCCAAAGAAGTAGAGATATTTGCACCTGTACGCCGAAGCAAGAGTGAGTCCAAAGACTCAGCAAGCAAATCCACACACATAATATATACACACATCATATAGACATTTACCTTTAAGTCAAGTCACGATTGCATGCAACATGGATTTAACAATCTTGTTAAAAATCTAAACATGCTATTCTACTACCTTTGATATAGGCCACATGCTTTATATTTACTTTTAGAATTAAATTACCTAACACATGCTTTCTACCATACTTATCATTCTAATTGCAAGCACTTTTCATCATGTTTATGTCATGATACAATAACCATATAAGCATGGAATTTACACATAGTGAAAGAGATGATCCTACCATAGATTCTAGGTACAACTTCACATTCATAACGCATTTATAAACATAATAGCCTGCTTTTTTTACATGGGTATAACACATTTAATAGTCCGATTCACAATTTCACATATAAATAAAATCACATTATCTCATTTTATGCCATGACACATAGTCCAAACCACCTCTAGAAGGACACACTTGTCACATCACACACATATATCTTATCACCTAGGCAATCAAGTGATAGATCTTAGTACTTGTCCACTATCACTGCCCATGGGACATCACACACATGAACCTTCCGTAGGGGTATAGTTCCACAGCCCTCTAAGGTAGCAGTTCCATTTTTAATAACACACACGATTTCACACTATTTAACACATAATTCCAATATTCACAATTATACACACGGTTTCAGTTCCCTATCATGATACTACTGTTAACAATATTTAATCAACCATAGATTAACATTAATCATGCTGAAATTATTTAGTTAATCTATAATTACAATGAACATGCTTTAATTAGTCATTTCTTCATGAAATGAACAAATTATTACTTACTATTGTCCAATCCACATGAAATTTTTATCACAAATTGTTTACGGGATGGACATCATGTTACAGAATTTAACTTTTTTCTGAGCTATACACGATTTATAGAATTTAAAACAGTGATTCTACATGTTTACTCATAACTCGATTGTTCATGAAATCACAGTATTGTAATCGTTTTTAACAGTTCAAGACCTGTGTTTACAGTTATAACATCACATGAAATTTTTAGGAATTTAGGTTGCATCATATAGTTTATTGAAGAATTAAAACTAATTATGCATATTCACTATTTTATAGTTCAGAAATCATAATTAATTTCACAGAGATCAGAAAAATCCCAAATTTTCGTGACCTGGACTGACATCTATAAACATCTTACAAAAATTCTATGGTACTCAATTTCCACACGGATCATGTAAAAAACAAATTTACAAGATATAAAACCTGTCTCATGCATTTCAGGAATTTTTAATAATAGTACAATTAACAAAAATTCACAGAAATTACACACATGATCCACTACTTAAATTACATAACATATAAAAGTTATAGTATATCCTCGTACGCAGAAATCCGAAAAATAAATCATAAAGGTGAGAACAGTCCATGGTCTTGCTGAAGAACTAAACGGCAAGGGGGGGGTGGCCGCTACCATGTTGACAACAAAGGCCGCCACCAACTTCAGATATTACGGCAGCAAATATTGTCGTTAAAATCCGTAAAAAATGCCTAGGACCTAATAGACACATGTGTGGACCATGGGTTTGGGGTACTTGCCTTTGTAAAATCTACGGATGGAGTTATAGGTCGAAGAAGCTCTTCTCGGCCAGAGCCAAAGAGCCTTAGAATCCTTCTGATCCGGGTTCTATCGATGTAGAGCACAACCGATGTCGGAGAAGCCTTCCTATGTTCAGACTCCCTCCTTGTCGATGAAGAATGTCGTAAGAAGTCACTAGTCGCCGGATCTCAGAGCATGAAGTGAGGGTTTCGCACAGAGAAAACTAGGGTTTGACAAAAGAGTCAGAAGGGTCATCTCCGGCCAGAATCTGGGTATTTTATAGGTTAAGGTCGGAGACGCAAAGAGGGTAGGCTAGGTTACCGTTGGGGAACGGTTTCCTAATCATAGGGCGAGATATCTGGAGGCGTTTACGGATCTGCAAACAGATCTGATCTGGAGGTAAACGTCCAGATCACTGGCGTCAACACTGGGTTAGCGTCCATCGATGTGGCCGCTGACTTGGGGTCGACGTCTACAGATGTGGACGCCTACTGGTCGGCAGAACAAAACTTAAAACTACAGAAAACTCTATATACAACCACACAATTATGTATAATTTACAATGTATATTTAAATATAATATCAACTATGCAATGCATTACATAATATGCATATATATACATATATATTACCGCAAGACCAAAATAATTATATACACATTCTCACACATACATAAGCACATTTTACACCTACATAAGAGAGTAAAAATATAGGGCCTTACACCCTCTCCCCCTTAAAGAAACTTAGTCCTCGAAGTTAGACCAAAAACTACTCAAACAACTGGGGATATTTCTTCTTCATCGCATCCTCAAGCTCCCAAGTAGCCTCCTCTCGAGAGAAGTTGTGCCATAAAACTTTCACTGAAGCAATGCTCTTGTTCTGGAGATGCTGAACCTTCTAGTCAAGAATAGCTACTGGTTGCTCCACATAAGAAAGATCTGGTTGGATCTCCACTGGCTCATGACTAATAATATGAGATGGACCTCTAACATACCTATTGAGCATAGATATGTGGAAAACAGGATGAACACTAGCTAACGCTGGGGGTAAAGCTAGCTCATATGCCACGTTGCCCAATCGTCTGAGAATCTCATACGGGCCAATGAATCTAGGGCTCAACTTACTATGCCTGCCAAATCTGACTACACCATAAGTAGGCGATATCTTTAAAAAGACATGCTTACCTCGAACTCTAAATCCTTCCTCTTGTTGTCGGCATAACTCTTCTGCCTATCCTGTGCCGCAACAAGCCTCTTCCTAATCATTTGGACCTTATCCGAAGTCTCCTGAACTAACTCGGGACCGATCAAATGGAGCCATACCATACTCGCATGAAAAACTGTTGTTATATGCGAACTCCACAAGAGGTAAATGGCACTCCCAATCATCTTTCCAATCCAGAATACACGCCCTCAAACATATCCTCGAGCGTCTGGATAGTCCTCTCAGACTATCCATCTGTCTGGGGATGAAAGACCGAATTGAGCTTCAACTCCGAACCTAACCATCCTGAAGACCCTTCCACAGTCTCGAAGTAAAACTCGGATCTCGATCCGAAATGATCGACTTCGGTACCCCATGCAATCTAATAATACTACTAACATACAATCTAGATAAACTCTCTACTGACTGCTTCTTCTTCATGGGCAAGAAATGCGCAATCTTCGAGAATCTATCTATCTACTACCAAAATCGAGTCATTACCCCGTCTAGATCGAGGAAAACTCGTAACAAAATCCATAGTGACAACTTCCCACTTCCATATTGGGATCTCCATCTTTTGCATAAGACCAGATGGTCGCTGCCGCTCGGCCTTCACTTGTTGGCACACAAGACATCTAGATACAAACTCTGCTACATCCTTCTTCATGCCAGACCACCAAAAAAATCTCTTCAAATCCTGGTACATCTTAGTGTTACCCGATGAATAGAGAATCTAGACCTATGAGCCTCTGCTAATACATGCTCATGGACATCTACGATGTCAGGAACACAAACACGGTGATGGAATCTAATCACACCATCCTCATCACAAGCAATGCTGCCTTACCCACTAACTCTTGGAGTCTAGGGTCGGCTTTCTGTTGTCGATCACCTCATCCAACACCGAAGACCTAATGGACAACTGAGCTACAAAAGCCTGACATAATGATGGCTCCAACTCAGTCATCGTACACGCCGCATCCTCCAACATCTTCCAATCCTGTTGGAGTGATGACCTCTTCCTACTAAGGGCATTGCTACAAACATTCACCTTTCTAGGATGATACTGAAGTCGAAGTCATAGTCCTTCAGGAACTCAATCCAATTTCTGCCTCAGGTTAATCCTTTTGGGAGAAAAGATACTTCAGACTTGTGGTCAGTGAAACACCTCAAACTGACACCATAAAGATAGTGTCTCCAGATCTTCAGTGCATGTGCCACTGCCGCAAGCTCCAAATCATGAGTCGGATAGTTATGCTCATGCTCCTTCAATTGCCAAGAAGCATATGCTACTACCTTCCTTGCTGCATCAACACACGGCCAAGGCCAATCCGAGATGCATCTGTATAAATGGCAAAACCTTCATCACCACTAGGTATACAAAACTGGAGCAGAAGTAAGCTTAGCCTTCAATAACTGAAAGTTACTCTCACATTCCTCAGACCAAACAAACTTCTCAACCTCCTGTTCAGCTTGGTTAATGGGGGGCTGCGAGAGATGAAAATCCCTCAAAAAATGCCGATAAATAACCACCAAACAAGGAAACTCTGAATCTCTGAAGGGGTCCTGGGAATCTCCCAATCCATAATAGCCTGGACCTTCGCTGGATCTACTGCTACACTAGCACCGGAGATAACATGCCCAAGGAAATGAACCTCGCGCAACCAAAAATCGCACTTGCTGAATTTTGCATACAGCTTGTGCTCACGGAGAACTTCTAATACTACCCTCAAATGCTGACGATGTGTGGCCTCATCCGGAGAGTAGACCAACACGTCATCAATGAAAACTACCACAAAACTATCTAAATATGGTCTAAACACCTTGTTCATGAAATCCATGAACGTTGCCGGGCCATTGGTCAGACCAAAAGGAAGGACCAAAAACTCATAATGTCCATAACAGGTTCTAAAGGCCGTCTTGGACACATCCTCACTCCTAATCCTTAACTGATGATAGCCAGAATGCAAATCAATCTTGGAAAAGACTGATGCATTCTGTAGCTGGTCAAACAAATCACCAATTCGAGGTAAGGGATACCTGTTCTTCACCGTCACTTGGTTTAGCTTCCTATAATCGATGCATAACCTGAGTGACCCATCCTTCTTCTTTACAAACAATACAGGTGTGCCTTAAGGAGAAACGCTAGGGCATATGAATCCCTTATCTAGAAAATCCTGCAACTGCTTCCTTAGCTCAGCTAATTCCGCAGGTGCCATCCGATAAGGGGCCTTCGAGATAGGAGAGGTTCCAGGAAGCAACTCTAGTGTGAACTCTATCTCTCTAGCCGGTGGCAATCCAGATAAATCATCAGGAAAGACATCTGGAAAATCCTGCACTACATCTATCTCTGCAAGAGTAAGTGACTCATCAGCCTTGGGTACTAATACCACGCTGGCAAGAAAAGCGTCACAACCCTTGTTAACCATACGCATCGCCTTCATAGCAGAGATGACAAACTTTCCCGCTAAATTCCTTGGTAAAGGATGAGAAAACTCGTCCTCACCAGGAATGCAGAAAACAATCTTCTTCCCACGACAATCCACTAACTCATAGTGCTCATCTAGCCAATCCAACCAAGAATAGCATCACAGTCCTTCATCTTAAGCAAGAAGAAGCATCCTTCTAGGACTCTATCCTCAATGCACACTGGTAAAGACATAATACACTTCCTAGTCGATACCGTGTCCGCAGGTGTGTGTACAGACAAAGGGACTTCTAACACCTCAGACTCTAATCCCGACCCTAATGCTAATTGCCTAGCAAAACGCTCGGAAATGAACGAGTGAGTGGCACCCGTATCAAATAGAACTCGAGCGTGCACACCTATGAAAAGAACTGTACCTTCGGTGACATGCTTCGCCTGCTCGGCGACCTCACGAACTAACGCAAACACTTGAGCTGGGGCTCAAGGTCTCTCTGGTCATCCTGTCGCTGGCGCTGCTGCTGCTGCTGCTGGGGCTGGTCTACGCTAGACTCCCTGCTGAAGTCTCGGACAATCCTTGATCTTGTGCTCGCTGCTTCCGCACTTCAGGCACTTCCCCGCCATCTTCCAACATTTTGTACCACCATGTGCCCTCCCGCAATGAGGACACTCCTTCTGGCCACTAGGGGAACGCTGAGAAATGACCTGACTCCTTCTGGCCACTAGGGGAACGCTGAGAAGGTACTGACTTCTTCCCGATGCCACGGGACGCTGCGGTGACTGAAATAGAGTGAAGCCTCCATGAATTCAATAAAGATCACTCTTCATATTTCCTATCAAATGCTAAAATGAACATTCATTTCAAGCATCAACTAAACATCACACCACAAAGACATAAGTAACTCTTCAACAAAGATTTTATTTAATGAGTTATCTTATAAAAATCTGCTTTGTAAGGTGTATTCTATGTGTTACATTAATAAAGATTCTCGGAATATTTTCTCCAAACCATTGTGCAAAATGAAATGTATTAATACTATTGTTTATGACATCTTGTAATGAGTGTATCTCACAAGTCTCACTCTTAAAATTTGTTCTGAACACTCATTCTCAACTCATTCTTGTTGTAATGACCCTCTTTATATCAGTACGGTTATACCAACCCACGTCGATATAGAAAGTGTTGCCACAGTGGGACATTTACCCAACACATACAATAAGTTGAGATGTACACAAATATAAACACACACAGCGAAAATAAAAGATCTTATTCCATCATCCACATTTATCCACAGTCTATATAGTACAAGAAGGAATTAAACATTTCACAACTGAAAATTTAAAGTAAATTACATTGTCCACAACTGAATTACATCAAGTTCTTTATTACATACTATGAAAGAAAAGTACAAAATGCTGTAATCTCCACAAAGGTGAGCTCCTCGCGCTCGGAGTCACTCCTAACTGTCTCCTCCAAAGAAGTAGAGATATCTGCACCTGTACGCCGAAGCAAGAGTGAATCCAAAGACTCAGCAAGCAAATCCACACACATAATACATACACACATTGTATAGACATTTACCTTTAAGTCAAGTTACGATTTCATGTAACATGGATTTAACAATCTTGTTAAAAATCTAAACATGCTATTCTACTACCTTTGATATAGGCCACATGCTTTATATTTACTTTTAGAATTAAATTACCTAACACATGCTTTCTACACATACTTTATCATTCTAATTGCAAGCACTTTTCATCATGTTTATGTCATGATACAATAACCATATAAGCATGGAATTTACACATAGTGAAAGAGATGATCCTACCATGGATTCTAGGTACAACTTCACATTCATAACACATTTATAAACATAATAGCTTGCTGTTTTTACATGGGTATAACACATTTAATAGTCCGATTCACAATTTCACATATAAATAAAATCACATTATCTCATTTTATGCCATGACACATAGTCCAAACCACCTCTATAAGGACACACACTTGTCACATCACACACATATATCTTATCACCTAGGCAATCAAGTGATAGATCTTAGTTACTGCGCAGAACCGGGAGAAGCACTCTCCACCCTGACCAGCGGTACTTGTCCACCTCCAGGATTTTATCACAATGCCCATGGGACATCACACACATATGAACCTTCCCGTAGGGACTTTACTACGGTACAGTTCCACAGCCCTCTAAGGTAGCAGTGTCACCCATTGCACGTTACATAATTTCCATTTTTAAACACACACGATTTCACACTATTTAACACATAATTCCATATTCACAATTATACACACGGTTTTAGTTCCCTATCATGATACTACTGTTAACAATATTTAATCAACCATAGATTAACATTAATCATGCTGAAACTATTTAGTTAATCTATAATTACAATGAACATGCTTTAATTAGTCATTTCTTCATGAAATGAAGAAATTATTACTTACTATTGTCCAATCCACATGCAATTTTTATCACAGATTTTTTACGGGTTGGACATCATGCTTACAGAATCTCACATTTTTCTGAGCTATACACGATTTATAGAATTTAAAACAGTGATTCTACATTTTTACTCATAACTCGATTGTTCATGAAATCATAGTATTGTAATCATTTTTAACAGTTCAAGACCTGTATTTACAGTTATAACATCACATGAAATTTTCAGGAATTTAGGTTGCATCGTACAACATGATTCACTACATATATTACATAACATATAAAAGTTACAATATATCCTCATACACAGAAATCCGAAAAGTAAATCATAAAGGTGAGAACAGTCCACTGGTCTTGCCTGAAGAACTAAACGGCAAGGGGGTGGCCGCCTACCATGTTAACGGCAACAAAGGCCGCCGCCAACTTCAGATATTAACGGCAGCAATGATTGTCGTTAAGTTCCTGTCTGCAGAAAACAAACAGAACTCACAAAACACCGAAGAAAGGGGGGTTCCAGGACACGATTAAAATCCGTAAAAATGCCTAGGACCTACTAGACACATGTATGGACCATGGGTTTGGGTTACTTGCCTTTGTAAAAAATCCACGGATGGAGTTATAGGTCGAAGAAGTTCTCCTCGGCCAGAGCCAAAGAGCCTTTAGAATCCCTCCGATCCGAGTTATGTGTCGATGTAGAGCACAACCCGATGTCGGAGAAGCCTTCCCCAATGTTCAGACTCCCTCTTTCTTGATGAAGAATGCCGTAAGAAGTCACCAGTCACCGCATCTCAGAGCATGAAGTGAGGGTTTCGCACAGAGAAAACTAGGGTTTTGACAAAAGAGTCAAAAGGGTCATCTCCGGCCGGAATCTGGGTAATTTATAGGCTAAGGGTCGGAGACGCAAAGAGGGTAGGCTAGGTTACCGTTGGGGAACGGTTTCCTAATCATAGGGTGACATATTCGGAGGCGTTTTCGGATCTGCAAACGCATCTGATCTGGGAGGTAAACATCCAGATCACTGGCCGTCAATACTGGGTTAGCATCCATAGATGTGGCCGCTGACTTGGGGTCGACGTCTACAGATGTGGACGCTTACTGGTCTACAGAACAAAACTTAAAACTGCAGAAAACTCTATATGCACCACACAGTTATGTACAATTTACAATGTATATTTTAAATATAATATCATCTATGTAATGCATTACATAATATGCAATATATATACTTACATATTTACAACAAGACCAAAAAAATTTATATACACATTCTCACACATACATAAGCACAATTTAACACCTATATAAGAGAGTCAAAATATAGGGCATACACTTGTCAAAATCCCTTTCTGTAAAATTTTCTCAGTGGTTGTCGATAGATGGCTTGCGCCTGTCGACAACCGGAATTCTGTCTTGCCCAAAACTTGAACCGGTTCACATTCTGTCTAATTTTGGTGGGTCGTTTCCATTTTAAATGGGTTTTAAATAACCCTAAAGGCTGGCCTACGACTCTTCACCCCCTCACCTTCCTCCAATAGTTGCCTCCCTTCTATTTTAACCCAAACCCTCCTTTCTCTCAATTGCAGCATCTCCATCCTCTCCGTCTACTTCTACCCTTCTATCTCTTCCTCCTCCTGCTCCATCTACTCCACATCTCCTTCTGCTCCACCTTCACCATGTCTCTGTTGGCCCACTTACGGTTGGCAGCAAGAGTAACCTAGAGGGGGGGGGGATTGAATAGGTTACCTGAAAAGCTAAAACAAAATTCACCACTTAAAAATGTTTGATTAGTTTAAATAAGCATGTGCAAGGAAATTAAAGGCATGAAAGCAAGCACACAAAGAATACAGAGATTTATCCTGGTTCAGTCCTTCCAAATGAAAGTCTTATGTCCAGTCCCCAAGCAAACTCTTAGAATTTCACTAACCAAGGGTACAGTCTCCCTTAGGACATACAACACCCAGCCCCTACTGGTCTTCTTCTCTTTCTCGAGCAAGAAGGTAGCCCACTATTTCACCTCAGCCAGGTGCTTCTTTTACGAGCTCAGAAGCAACTCACTGGTACACACCCCAGCAGGTCTTCCATTTTAATCAAGGGGAACACTTGCACAACAAGCCTTCTCTTCCAATCGAAGAGGAGAACTTATGAATACAGAAACTAGGACTTGAAGCCCCTAGATCAAGCTCTAGATAAACAATAAAATACTTGATCTGAGACTGAGCCTAAGAAGGAAAAAGTTTACAAGACAAGATTCTCCTTAGGCTAAACCCCAAACACTCTCTCTCTCAAATACACAGAGACACATAGAGAGAGAATGAGGAAGAAGGAAGACGGCTTGAATGCTTCAACTTGAATAGGCTTGAGCTCTCTTCCTTTCTTGCTTGAGTGTGTATGGAGTTGGATGCTCACTGGATGTACACTCCTTGAATGATCTTTAGGTTCTCTCTACCTACTTCTTTTTCTTTTCTTCCAGTTAATTTTCAAGGTGTCAACATACTTCTATTTATCTTTTCTTGAGGAAGTATCTGTTGAAGTGTCTGTTGTCTCTCATCTTGAAACGCGTTAGCTGTGACTAGTCCAATGTATGATTCAAGAAAATCTGCAGTCATTAAATGCTTGGATAGAGATATAGAGAGAGAAAGATCATCTGGATAACCTCTTTGCTTCTGCCAACATGACAAGTCCAACGTTGTAACGTGTGTGCCTATCGGAAATCTGCACACAAAAAATACTAGAGCATAGACATTTTAAATGTGTCTAAACTGTCAGTCAACATCACCGACCATGCTTTAGGAGGATATACCAAAGAGGAAGTTTCATTTTGTCAGCCTTTAAAGTTCTACTTTATGTGACATGAATATAGAAGTCCAGAGAGATTTCGTGCATAGATATTGTACCCGAAATAATAAATGTTTAAGTGCACAAGCTATGCCATAGTTCGCGGGAAAGTTTGAAATGCACGGTGATTCAAAATACATTTAAATGACATTTGAGATAAAATATAATCAAGACTATCTTGATTAATTTTTAAAACTAGAATGAAAATATTATCCATTAACTATCTAAAACATAATCGATGTTGAAGGAAAGTTGATGTTAAGAGACAGTCTATGTATAATGACAGTCGATGTTCAAGCACAACTGATGTTCAAGTGAAATCGATGTGAGTATAATCATTGTTGGAAAGGAATCGATGTTGATATGAAATTGATGTTTAGATGTGACCATAATCTATGTGAAAATGTAGTCGATGTTGGAGCATAATTGATGTGAGCATAATCTATATACAGGTGTAATCGATGTGAACATAATCTGTGTACAAATGTAATCGATGTTGGAGTATAATCGATGTTTAAATGGAATCGATGTTGAACTGAAATCGATGTTTAAGTAAAATTGATGTTCTAAGTGAAGTCGATGTTAAACCAAAATCGATGTTGAATGAAATCGATGTTCAAAGTAAAATCGATGTTGAACCATAATCGTTGTTTTATACATGTAATCGATGTGTGCATAATCGATAGTGGAGTATCGATGTGATGGTATAGTACATGTTCGTAATCAATGTTAAGTAAATGTAATTGATGTGTTTGTTAATTGTGTGATAGTAATCGTATGAATCTGTATGTCAATGATCATGTAATCGATATCCTGAACAGAATATAATGTAATGAGTGTAAATATGATAATCGTGCACTTAGTCGTAATATGCATTGAACAACAATCGATTAGCATTCAGTGCAAATCATGAAGTGATAGTGCCATAATTTAATTATGCGAAAAAAATGAATAAATATATTCATGATTTAAGTTATCATGAGTTTTGTTATCACAAAAATAAAAAGGTAAAATATAAGAGTGGTCAACAATCTCCCCTTTTTTGGTGATGACAAAACTCATGTGAATTTTATGACATAAGCATAAAATCAAGCATTAAACAGAAAATTCATGGATAAAATACTCTCCCCCTTTTTGTCAATACCCAAAAAGGAAGGATTTTACCATTTTCATATTTCCTCTTGTAAAGACTTCTTACCAATAAGCTGAGAGTTTGAAAGAGAGGGTTCAACAATACGTTTATGGCTGTCAGTGTTTATTTCTCCCCCTTAGTATTTTCTCCCCCTGAATGTGAGGCTCCCCCTCAGTGTATGGCTCCCTTTGTCTGTTGACATCTTCTGTTGTATTTACAATTGCTGTTCTGTTGGGAGGTCTTTGCAAAGTGTCCCTACATTGATCACAAATTCTTGCAAGGATATTAGTAGCATTGTAATTTAGGGAATAAACAATAAAAAAAATATGTAAGTTTAAAAATAAAAACTAAAAACTAAGAATGACTATTTCCTCTTCATATAGGAATGAAGTGAAAAGTAGGTAGTCACTAATCGGATGCTTTTGAGCATCCTTAACCGTACCCATTTGAATGTCTTTTTACTATTTTATTCATCAAGAGTAGATTGACATTCTCTTCATCTTCTTCTGTGCTTGAGTTGTCTGAGGAGTTATCCCTTTTATGTTTCTTGTGTTTCTCCTCTTTTCTCTTCTTCTTTTCGAATTTTCTGTCTGACCATTTTTCTTGAGTCTTGGACAATCTGGCCTCAAATGTCCAGGCTTTCTACATTCATAGCAGACTAGTTCCTTCTTCTTTTTCTCCTTGCTCTTGGATATGATTTTTCAGATGATTTCTTTTTCACTGTCAACATCACTACTATCACTGGCAGTGTCTTCATCCGAAGTGCTCTCCTCAGCTTTGAATGTATAATTTGGCCTTCTTCTGAAAGAGCTTTCTCCTAATCTCTCCATGTTGATCTCATGAGCCATGAGAGATCCAATGAGCTTGTCCAGTGTCATTTTGGAGAGGTCATTAGCTTCTTCCATAGCAGTGACCTTTGGAGTCCACTCCTTTGGGATAGATCTTAAGATTTTCCTAACCATATCTCCCTGGCTATACTTCTTTCCCAAACCTGCAAGTCCATTTACAATTTCAATAAACTTGTTGTACATTTGAGATATGGACTCACCTTGTTCCATTTGGAACTTCTCATATTTTGTCACCAAGATATCAATCCTGGTTTCTTTTACGTTGTCAGTCGCTTCATATGTGAGCCTTAGCGTTTCCCACATATCCTTTGTTGTTTTGCACGCAGAAATTCTGTTGAACTCTTTCTTGGTCAGCGTGCAACACATAAAAATTTTGGCCTTACTGTTCAGAGATATCTTCTTTTTCTCTTCAGTTGTCCATTCTTCCTTGGGCTTGGAGATTGGGATATCACCATCTTCTATGATGCTCCAGATTTGATAGTCGTGGCCTTAAAGGAAGAACTCCATCCTAATCTTCTAGTATTGATAATCTTCTCCATCAAATGGTGGAGGTCAAAATATGGATTGACCTTCTGCAAAACCTTGAGCTCCCATGGATCTTTGCTCAAAGATTGTTGGATCTTCTAGAAGTTCAGAGACCAGAGCTCTGATACCACTTGTTGGCCCACTTATGGTTGGCAGTAAGACTAACCTGGGGGAGGGGGATGAATAGGTTATCTGAAAAAATAAAACAAAGATCACCACTTGAAAATGTTTGATTAGTCTAAATACGTGTGTGCAAGGAAATTAAAGGCGCGAAAGTAGGCACATAAGGAACACAGAGATTTATCCTTGTTCGGCCCTTCCAAATGGAAGTCCTACGCCCAGTCCCTAAGCAAACTCTTGGGATTTCACTAACCAAGGGTACAGTCCCTGTAAGGCCCTTGATTTTGCGCATATTATATGTTTATTTTGATGATTTGTGTTCTGCCCGAAATCCCTTATTGACGTCAACATCCCTTGACGCTGAGAGTAGGTTGACGGCAACTTTTGTGCTGTTGACTGTGCGGCCAGAGGATCTAGAGGTCAACATCGATTGACGCCTATTTCAGGTTGACGGCACCTATGTGGCCGTCTACTTCTCCGGCTGTGTTTTGGATTCCAGATCTGAAATGACCCCATTTTCTCCAGAGATTGTTTAGGAAACCCAATCCCCAATGGTCAGGACTCCTAATACCTAGGTTTACCCCGACTCTATGCCTATTTAACCTAAGCATCTTGGTTAGGAGAGGACTTTTCTCACCTAGGGCTTTTGGGTTCTGGGGAGAGAAAAAGGGAGAGTTTGAGAGGCTTCATTGGCAATCTTCCGCATTTGGGAGGTTCTTATAGAGGTGAAGAAGCTCTTTTAACCTCGGAGGATCTACTACAAGAGCGTGGACGTCGAATTTAGGCGGAAGGCATCACCTCTTTGGCTTGGCTGAGGAGGGCTTCATCACCAAAATTAGATCTTCTGAGGTTTTTCTAAAGGCAAGTAACTGAGGGGTTTCATCCCTAGACCTATCACTTAGAGTTTAGGAATTTTTACGGATTTTAAAATCGTGTCCTGGACCCCCAAATTCTACCTTTTTCTGTGTTCGGTTTGCACTTTTCTGCAGACAGGAGGTTGATGGAAACCTTGTTGCCACCAAGTTCATGAGTTAACGACAATCGATCGTGCCGTTAACCCACCTTGACGGCAAGACCCTTGACGTCAAGTTCATATGTTTTTCTCTGAATAGTGGTTTTGATCTGTGTGATATGATTTTCAGGATTTTTGGTTGTCTGCACATACTATAAAAATTTATGGATGTTCAAGTATGATGTTAGGTTAAAACCCAAATTTATGATAATTTTCTGATGATAATTGTGAATTGTAGAATTACTATTATGGGTTAATATGCATGTTTAGACAGATTTAAATTCAGAATAAATGGATATGATGCATGATAATGTTTCAGGAAATTTTCATGAACTTAGTACTATTGTTTACATGTTTTGGAACTATGAGATCTGACTGTTTAATCTCTATCATGCTTAAACTGAAATATCTTGTTAAATTGTATAAGAGTTATGTTAAATATTAAAAATAGTTAGACTGTCTTGAAAATTATGAAATAGTATCCATATGATATGTTCCATGCTTAGGGTTTATGGTTAAAATTTGGGTCTGTTCTGACATCTATAAGTATTTTTTGCAAGTATAAAGTAATTAAAAGCCATATTAAGCATGATTGTTTAAGAAAAGGTATTTTCAGTTATTAGCAGCATGTTTAGGTACTGTTATGTATAATTTGATCATGTTTCACAGTCATGACAGGTTCTGTGAATTGAAATATATGTATTTGAATGATATGCATGTGAGTGAATTAATAAGTGCATATAAAATGATGTTTATCATGTGATTAAGTTAAACAATGTGATTAAGTGAATGTGTGTCAAAATTGACACTGCTAGCCGTACTGTAGAAAAGTCCTTATGGCAAGGCTCAATGTGTATGTGATATTCTGTGGGCATGAGGATGAAATCCTAGAGGTGGACAAGTACCACTGGTTAGGGTGGAGAGGGCTTCTCCCGGTTCTGCGCAGTCACCAAGATTCGTCACTATAATGCCTAGGTGACGGGTATGTGTTATGTGATATGTGTGTTTTTCTTTATGGTGGTTCGGACTATGTGTCACGACAAATAATGTGTAAAAGTGTGAAATATGTGTAAATGTGCAAACTGTTCATGTGAAAGAAATGTGTAAATGTGTTACAATGTGAAATGATGTGAAACCATGTGAATATGTTTTATTTATGTTAAAATAGCAAGAAAAAGATGTGATTATGTGATATAAAAGCATGTGAAAAGTGTTAGATATCATGCTAGGTTTGTTAGTGACCATGTGTTTAATTCCATGATCAATTTGTTTAGAAATATAATGTGAATGAATTACAATTGATATCATGAATCAAACTAATGACCATGTGTAGAAAGAATGTTATAGATTATTCATATGTACTTGTCTATTTTGACATGAACCATGTGGTAAGATTTCTCTTGTTGTTAAATTGGATAGCATGAATGTGATATGTGTAAGGATGTGCCAATGGGTTGCTTGTTGAGTCTTTGTGAAGACTCATACTTGTTTTAACATACAGGTGAGACAGGTGTCCCCGTGCTTGAGGAGGACATTGTGAGGAGCGATTCTGAGCGAGAGGAGTAGCTGTGCTTGTGGAGACTATTTACTAGATTGTACTTTCTATCACTAGTATGTGGACAGTGGTGTTACGTTATGGACTTGTATAATTGTGGACTTTGGTTTATTTTCATGCTACTATATAGACTGTGGAATGTGTGAATGATGATGGAATAAGGTTATCTTTTATTTCTGCTGTACTTCTTTTGTTATTTATATACATCTCTACCTACTGTGTTGTATTGGGTACATGTCTCACTGTGACGGCACCCTTTATATCGATGTGGATTGGTATAATCATACCGGTATAAAGCGGGTTGTTACAGAGATTGGTATCAGAGAAACAAGTTGAGATTGTACATAAATAAGCCATCATCTATACAATTTTGCAAAGTCTTTATAGAATTAGTCCATACATGTGGAAAATACTTAATAATGGATTAAAGATAGTAAGAAAATGGTTAGGACTATGTAACGTAGATTCTAACTGAGTTAATTATTTTACACGGAATGCCAAGCCGTGGTAGACATAGTACCCGGGCTCGGGAGGACGAGTAGAGGCGTGAGGAGAGGGGTGAGTAGTAGGCCTCAGCACCCTAGGGTCCTAAGGTACTTCCTCCACCACCACCTATGGATTATGGTGTGTTCATGCAAGGCCTGGTCTAGGTGATGCAGACTCAGGCGCAGATGCAGGCTGCACTGCACGCTCAGCTGCAGGCACAGGTTAGAGTTGTTAAATAGGGAGTAGTCTATTTTGTTGGTTGTATGATTGCTTATGTGTTGCTTGTTGTCTCAGGCTCAGGCTCTAGCTTCAGTTCTCAGGAGTATGGCCATGGTGGTCAGTCCATCATGGAGAGGTTTAAGAGGATGGCTACGCCCTCTTTTAAGGGGGAGAGTCAGCCCCTTTTGGCAGAGAGCTAGATGAGAGAGGTAGAGAAGATCTTCCGGGCTATCAGGTGTGCGAAAGAGGACAAAGTTAGTCTGGCTACTTACATGCTACAGGTACTTAGAGTATATGTACTTGTGTAAGGTTAAGATTTTAGTTTGGATGGTGCTTATGAGTTGTATTTTTGCATGAGAGAGCTGATGTTTGGTGGGCCTCTATGCTACGTACGAGGTACAAGGATGGTGCTATTGAGGTGACTTGGGCCAAGTTTACTAGACTTTTTTCAGGCCAAGTTTATCCCCGAGCACATTCAGGACAAGATGGCGCAAGAGTTCCTATCTCTCTCTCAAGGCTCCATGACTGTTCTGGAGTATGAGGCCAGGTTTGCCGAGCTATCCAAGTATGCTCCCCATATTGTTGCAGATGAGCGTAGGAAGGCCATGAAGTTTGTGATGGGGCTCAAACCATCACTCAGGTCGAGACTGATCGCTTTTGACCACCGGAGTCTAGATGACGCTCTCAGCACAGCGTGCAGGCAGGAGAGTGAGATGGATCAGTATATTGAGGAGAAGATGGAAGCTCAGAAGAGATCAGTGCCACCTGTCCAGAGGCAAGACAAGAAGAAGGCGGTGGTGTACCAGTCGCCACAACATCCAGTAGCTCCGAGTCAGCAGGCGGTTGTACCACAGCCACCCATCTTCAGGCCCAGCAACAAGAAGGTGTGTCCTCATTGTGGAAGGGCACACGGCGGCACAGAGTGTTTGAAGCTTGCAGGGAAGTGTCTGAAGTGTGGCAGCACCGAGCACCAGATTCAAAATTGCCCTAGGCTTTAGCAGTTTGCTTAGAGATGAGCGCCAGCCCCAGCAGCGGCAGCGGCAATGACACCAGTGACAGGGAAACCAGGAAGGCCTCGGGCCCAAGCCTGAGTGTATGCACTAGTTCGTGAGGACGCAGAGAAGGTCGAGAACATCACAGAAGGTATGGTCTTAGTTATGGGTGTGCAGGCTCGAGTGTTGTTTGATACGGGTGCTACACACTTGTTTATTTTCGAGCGGTTTGCTAAGCAGTTAGCGACAAAGTCTGGAGTTGAGGCAGAGGAGTTAGAGGTTCCCTTGTCTGTGCACACACCAGTAGGTATGGTAGTGACCAAGAAGTGCATTCCATCCTTACCTATGTGCATTGAGGAGCGAGGCTTGTTTGGGTGCTTCTACTTGCTCAAGATGAAGGACTATGATGCTATACTTGGTCTGGATTGGCTTGAGGAGCACTATGCCTTGGTTGATTATAGGGGAAAGAAGATTACTTTCTGTATTCCTGGAGAGGATGAGTTCTCGCATCTGTTGCCAAGGAATCTAGCGGGAAGTTGTGATCTCTGCCATGAAGGCTATGATGATGGTGAACAAGGGTTGTGACGCTTTTCTTGCTAGCGTGGTCTAGTTCCTAAGACTGATAAGTCACCTACCCTAGAGGAGATCGAGGTTGTATAGGAGTTTCCAGACGTGTTCCCTGGTGATTTTTCTAGATTGCCACCAGCAAGGGAGATAGAGTTCACTATAGAATTGCTTCCAAGCACCTCACCTATCTCTAAGGCTCCCTACCGAATGGCACCTGCGAAGTTAGCCAAGTTGAGGAAGCAATTACCGGATTTGCTTAATAAGGGGTTCATTCACCCTAGTGTGTCACCATGGGGTGTACCTGTGTTATTTGTGAAGAAGAAAGATGGTTCCCTCAGGTTGTGCATTGATTATAGGAAGCTTAATCAGGTGACAGTGAAGAACAAGTACCCCTTGCCACGCATAGATGATTTGTTTGATGAGCTGCAGAATGCATCTATGTTTTCCAAGATTGATCGGCGGTCCGGCTACCATTAGTTGAGGATCAAGGGAGAGGATGTGTCCAAGACGGCGTTCAGGACCCGATATAGACATTATGAGTTCCTTGTGCTTCCATTTGGTCTGACTAATGCCCCTACAGCATTCATGGATCTCATGAATAGGGTGTTTAGGCCATATTTGGATAGCTTTGTAGTGGTGTTCATAGATGATGTGTTAGTCTTTTCTCCTGATGAGGCTACACACTGTGAGCATCTGAGGATTGATCTGGAGGTTCTCCGAGAGCACAAGCTATATGGTAAGTTCAGCAAGTGCGACTTCCAGATGAGCGAGGTTCATTTCCTTGGGCATGTTATCTCAAGCGCTGGAGTTGCTGTTGATCCGGCAAAGGTTCAGGCGGTGTTAGAGTGGGAGACTCAGAGGACACCATCCAAGATCAGGAGTTTTCTTGGGTTAGCAAGCTATTACAGGCGATTCATTGAAGGCTTTGCCTCTATCGCTGCACCTTTGACTAAGCTGACCAAGAAAGGAGTTAAGTATGTGTGGTCTGATGATTGTGAAAGCAGTTTCCAGTTTCTGAAGACGAGGCTTACATCTGCTCCCATGTTGATCTTGCCTAGTGGTGCAGAGGGTTTTGCGATCTATTCTGATGCTTCTTAGATAGGCCTTGGTTGTGTGTTGATGCAGCATGGTAAGGTAGTTGCCTATGCTTCTCGCCAATTAAAGGAGCATGAGCGTAACTATCTGACCCATGATTTGGAGTTAGCAGCTGTGGTTGATGCACTGATGATCTAGAGACACTATCTTTATGGTGTCAAGTTCGAAGTGTTCACAGACCATAAGAGTTTGAGGTACCTTTTCTCTCAGAAGGAGTTGAACCTGCGGTAGAGAAGGTGGATAGAGTTACTTAAGGACTATGACTTCGAGCTTCAGTACCATCCAGGGAAGGCCAATGTCATGGCAGATGCGCTTAGTAGGAAGAGGTCCTTACTTCGGCAGGATTGGAAGATGCTAGAGGATGCGGCATGTGCTATGATCGAGTTAGAGCCACAGTTGTGTCATGCTTTCATGGCTCAGTTGTCTATCCTATCCACTGTGTTGGACGAGGTGATCAAACAGCAAAAGGCTGATCCTAGACTTCAGGAGATGGTGAGCAAGGCAGGCATTGCTAGAGATGAGGACGGTGCTATCAGATTTCAGCACCAGTGTGTGTACCGGATGTTGTGGATGTTCGTGAGCGAGTTCTTGTAGAAGCTCACAGGTCGAGGTTCTCCATTCATCCAGGAAACACCAAGATGTACCAGGATTTGAAGAGATCTTTCTGGTGGTCAGGTATGAAGAAGGATGTGGCAGAGTTTGTATCTAGGTGTTTGGTGTGTTAGCAGGCTAAGGCCGAGCATCAGAGACCATCAGGCCTTACGCAGAAGATGGAGATACTTGTGTGGAAGTGGGAAGCAATCACCATAGATTTTGTGACAGGTTTGCCCAGATCAGCTAAGGGCAATGACTCGATTTGGGTGGTTGTAGACCGTTTCTCCAAGACTGCACACTTCTAGCCTATGAAGAAGAAATAGTCTGTAGAGAGCTTGGCGAGGCTGTATGTTGGCAGTATTGTGAGATTGCATGGTGTGTCGAAGTCTATTATCTCTGACAGAGACCCGCGTTTTACATCGAGCCTGTGGCAGGGTCTTCAGGAGGCTTTGGGTTCTCAGTTGAAGCTTAGTTCGACATTTCACCCTCAGGCAGATGGCCAGTCCGAGAGGACGATTCAGATGCTCGAGGACATGTTGAGAGCGTGTGTAAGGCCCTTGAACTTTGTTCATTTTACTTGAACCTTGTTCATGATATGTTTGTATATGTATATATATGCTTAGGATATTCGTTGTAAGTAGCATGTTATTCGTTTATTTATGTACATACATGTTTAATTCTGCACATGTTGTTTTATTTAAATTTTGTACATATTATATTCAAATAATATTGTGTATAATGTATGTACTTGATGTGTGAATGCATGTTTATTTATTTCTTTGTTCTGGCCGAAATGCCAGTTAATGTCAATATCCCTTGACGTTGAGGGCAGGTTGATGGAAACCAGTGTGCCGTTGACTCAAAGTCGGCGTCCAGATCGATGGACGTTTATTTCCTATTAACGACAGCGAAGTGGCCGTTTACTTCTCCATTTTTGCTGCGATTCTAGATCTGGAAATGGCTGCATTTCTTGCGTTCTGGATTAGGAAACTACCCTCCAATAGTAGGAAACCTAATCAACGCGTACCCCAACCCACTTAGCTTTATAAAATCACCTAGTCTTAGTCGAGTTAAGTCTTTTCGCCAAAAGAGAACCTAGGGATTTTGGGTGAGAAGAACTGATTCTTGTGCAAGCTTGATCCGACGTGAGAGGAGTTCTTTCGACGATTTACATCGACTGGAAGGAGCTCTTGACATTGAGCAAGCTTCCCCGACTCCAGAGACTCCCCTGTGAAGACGTGAAGATCGGATCTGGGAATAGATTTGTGCCTCTTCTCAGCTTGGCCGAGGAGAGCTTCAGAGACTAAATTAAATGATTAGACAAATTTTCAAAGGCAAATAATCGAGGGATTTCATCCCTGCACATGTCCTTTAGGTCCTTGGATTTTTATGGATTTTTCCTCACATCCTGGAACCCCTAATTCGTAAAGTTATGTGCGGTCTGTCTGCACTTTCTGCAGACAGGAACTTGACGGCAAGCTTGCTGCCGTCAAGATCAGGAGTTGGCGGCAACATCGTGTGCTGTTAACCTTGGTTGGTGGCAACCCCCTTGCCGCCAAGTTCTTCAGTTTTTTTTTTCAGAAATATGTATTTGAGCCATGTGCTGTGATTTTCGGACTTATGGTTGTCTGTGCATGCTGTATAATTTATGTCTGGTCAATTATAGTCAGTAGGTCATGTCATGAGGATATGTCGAATTTCTGTATAAAGTTTTATTTATTAAAATTTCTGTAATTGGGCAATGAGCATGATCTGACCATGATAAATTCTGAATAAATAGATCTGTTGTATATTAGGGTTTTAGAAATTTTCCATGTTCTAATGATGACTGTTTTCAGGTTTCAGAACTGTTAGAACCGACTGTGTTGCTGTGAATCATGCTTAAATGAAATTTTGATAAATCTGCATGAAATCTATTTTAATTGTTAAAATTGTTGTACTATTCTGAAAAATCTAAAAATTTAGGTATGTGATACATAACCTGTGTGAAGCCTGTGATAAAAATTCCATGCTGATATGACAACAGTAGGTACTGTCATTGATTTAACAAGGGCAATGGACCACGATGAGCATGCTTAAGTTTAATCATGTGGAATTCTGTGATTAGCAACATGATTAGGACTTTGTTATGAGTTAATTATCACTGTGAACAGTAACATCATGTTCTGTAAACTGAAACATGTGTAATTATTTAAAAGTGTGTGTAAATGTGTTAAATAGTGCATGTGAATAATGTAAGTGAATGTGATAAAGTGATAATGTGTAATTGTGCCGATATTGACACTGCTACCATAGAGGGCTGTGGAGCCGTACTGTAGTAAAGTCCCTATGGGAAGGCTCAATGTGTTGTGATATCCTATGGGCATTAGGATGAAATCCTGGAGGTGGACAAGTACCACTGGTTAGGGTGGAGAGGGCTTCTCCCGGTTCTGCACAGTTAACCAAGATTCGTCACGGTGTTGCCTAGGTGACGGGTATGTGTATGTGATGTGTGTCCTTCTTATGGTGGTTTGGACTATGTGTCACGGAAATTAAGTGTAAAAGTGTGAATATGTGAATGTTAATATGTGAATTGTGCAAATGTGAAATATGAGCATGTGTTAGGGTAATGTCAATGTGTTAGCATGTGAAAAGATGTGAGCTTGTGTAAATGTGATTTAATTATATTAAAATAGCAAGCTAAACATGTGATTAAGTGTTGTGAATGCATGTGAAAATGTTTAGATATCATGCTAGGTGTGTTATTTACCTTGTACATATTTCCATGTTCTAAATTTCTAGAATTGTGCAATTATATAAATAGAGTTTGAATTATGAATCATGTTACATGCTATGTGTAGAAAACATGTGTAGGTTGGTTATGGTTATTTATAAATTGTTATAAGCATGTACCATGTATTCTTTCTTATTGTAAAAGATAGCATGTGTATGTGATATGTGTAAGGATGTATATTTGGATTGCTTGCTGAGTCTTTTTAGAAGGCTCATACTTGCTTTGGGGTACAGGTGAGACAGGTGTCTCCGTTCATGAGGAGGACATAGCGAGGAGCGACTCCGAGCGCGAGGAGTAGCTTCCCTTGTGGACATTGCTACCTAGTTACTTTCTTTTTCATAGTACGTAATCAAATGAAATGGATAATGTATTTTATTTGGAGTTGTGATAATGTGGACATTGTTATTTCCTTGATTGCTATTTAGACTGTGGAATATGTGATGATGATGGAATGAGAATATTTATTTATTTTCATTGTACTCTTTTGATATTTATGTACATCTCAATCTATTGTTAGTGTTGGGTAAATGTCCCACTGTAATGACGCCCTTTATATCGACGTGGATTGGTATAATCGTACCGATATAAGGAGGGTCGTTACAACGTGAGTGCTTTATTGGAAGGGTGATTGGGAGCATCACCTACCTCTTGTGGAGTTCACCTACAACAATAGTTTCCATGCGAGTATCGGCATGGCTCCATTCGAGGCTTTGTACGGTCGACCCTGTAGATCTCCTTTGTGCTAGGAGGAGACAGGTGATAGGCAGTTGGTTTGTCCAGAGTTGGTGCAGGAGACTTCGGATAAGATTCAGCTTATCAGGTAGAGGTTGGTTACAGTGCAAGATAGGCAGAAGAGCTACGCCAACAACAAAAGAAAGGATTTAGATTTCGAGGTTGGCGAGCATGTATTCCTCAAGGTTTCACCTACTCGAGGCGTGGTCAGGTTTGACAGGCATAGCAAGTTGAGTCCGAGATTCAATGGCCCGTTTGAGATTCTCAGGCTTATGGGCAGCGTGGCATATGAGTTAGCTTTACCATCAGCACTAGCTAGTGTGCACCCGGTTTTCCATGTGTCTATGCTAAGGAGATATGTGTGGGATCTGTCACATGTTATCAGTCACGAGCCAGTGGAGATTCAGCCAGACTTGTCTTATGTAGAGCGACCAATAGCTATCCTAGACCGGAAGGTTCAACACCTCAGGAACAAGGCTATTGCATCCGTGAAGGTGTTGTGGAGAAATTTCTCACGAGAGGAGGCTACATGGGAGCTAGAGGAGGCCATGAAGAAGCAATATACCCCTTTATTTGGTTAGTATTTCTGTTCTAACTTCGAGGACGAAGTTTTCTTTTAGGGGGAGAGGGTGTAAGGCCCTCGATTTTGTGCATATTATATGTTTGTTTTGATGCTTTGTGTTCTGCTCGAAATCCCTTATTGACGTCAACATCCATTGACGTTGAGAGCAGGTTGACGGCAACTTTTGTGTCATTGACTGTGCGGCCAGAGGATCTAGACGTTAACATCGATTGACGCCTATTTTAGGTTGACGGCACCTATGTGGCCGTCTACTTCTCCAGCTGTGTTTTGGATTCCAGATCTGAAACGGCCCCGTTTTCTCCGAAGATTGTTTCGGAAACCCAATCCCCAAGGGTTAGGACTCATAATACCTAGGTTTACCCCGACTCTATGCCTATTTAACCTAAGCATCTCGGTTAGGAAAGAAATTTTCTCACCTAGGGCTTTTTGGTTTCCGGGGAGAGAAAAAGGGAGACTTTGAGAGGCTTGATCCGGTGATTGGGAGGCTTCACCGGCAATCTTCCAGATTTGGGAGGTTCTTCTAGAGGTGAAGGAGCTCTCCTAACCCCGGAGGATCTATTGCAAGAGAGTGGAGGTCGGATTTAGGCGGAAGGCATCACCTCTTTGGCTTGGCCGAGGAGGGCTTCATTGCCAAAATTAGATCTTTTGAGGTTTTTCTAAAGGCAAGTAACTTAGGAGTTTCATCCCTAGACCTATCACTTAGAGTTTAGGAATTTTTATGGATTTTTAAATCGTGTCCTAGACCCTCAAATTCTGTCTTTTTCTGTGTTCGGTCTGCACTTTTCTGCAGATAGGAGGTTGACGGCAACCTTGTTGCTGCCAAGTTCATGAGTTAACGACAATCGATCGTGCTGTTAACCCACCTTGACGGCAAGACCCTTGACGTTAAGTTCATATGTTTTTCTCTGAACAGTGGTTTCGATGTGTGTGATATGATTTTTGGGATTTCTGGTTGTCTACACATGCTATAAAAATATATGGATGTTCAGGTATGATATTAGGTTAAAATTCAAATTTGTGATACATTTCTGATGATAATTGTGAATTATAGAATTGTTGTTATGGGTTAATATGCATGTTTTGACAGATTTAAATTCAGAATAAATAGATATGATGCATGATAATGTTTCAGGAAATTTTCATGAACTTAGTACTATTGTTTACAAGTTTTGGAACTATGAGATCTAACTGTTTACTGTCTATCATGCTAAAACTGAAATATCTTGTTTAATTGTATGAGAGCAATGTTAAATATTAAAAATAGTTAGACTATCTTGAAAATTATGAAAAATTATCCATATGATATGTTTCATGCGTAGGATTTATGGTTAAAATTTGTATCAATTCTGACATCTGTAAGTATTGTTTGCAAGTATAAAGTAATTAGAAGCCATATTAAGCATGATTGTTTAAGAAAATGTATTTTCAGTGATTAGCAGCATGGTTAGGTCTTGATATGTATGATTTGATCATGTTTCACAGTCATGACATGTTCTGTAAACTGAATATATGTATTTGAATCATATGCATGTGAGTGAATCAATAAGTGCATATAAAATGATGTTTATCATGTGATTAAGTTAAACAATGTGATTAAGTGAATGTGTGCTGAAATTGACACTGCTACCATAGAAGGCTAAGGATCCATACTGTAGAAAAGTCCCTATGGGAAGGCTCAATGTGTATGTGATATCCTGTGGGCATCAGGATGAAATCCTGGAGGTGGACAAGTACCACTAGTTAGGGTGGAGAGGGCTTCTCCCGGTTCTGCGCAGTTACCATGATTCGTCACTATAATGCCTAGGTGACGGGTATGTGTTATGTGATATGTGTGTCCTTCTTTACGTGGTTCAGACTATGTGTCACGATAAATAATGTGTAAAAGTGTGAAATATGTGTAAATGTGCAAAGTGTTCATGTGAAAGAAATGTGTAAATGTGTTACATATGTGAAATGATGTGAAACGATGTGAAAATGTTTTATTTATGTTAAAACAGCAGGAAAAAGATGTGATTATGTGATACAAAAGCATGTGAAAAGTGTTAGATATCATGCGAGGTTTGTTAGTAACCATGTGTTTAATTCCATGATCAATTTGTTTAGAAATATAATGTGAATGAATTGCAATTGATATCATGAATCAAACTAATGACCATGTGTAGAAAGCATGTTATAGATTATTCATATATACTTGTCTAGTTTGACATTAACCATGTGGTATGATTTCTCTTGTTGTTAAATTGGATAGCATGAACGTGATATGTGTAAGGATGTGCCAATGGGTTGCTTGCTGAGTCTTTGTGAAGACTCATACTTGCTTTAACATACAGGTGAGACAGATGTCCCCGTGCTTGAGGAGGACACAGTGAGGAGCGACTCCGAGCAAGAGGAGTAGCTATGCTTGTGGTGACTATTTGCTAGATTGTACTTTCTATCACTAGTTTATGGACAGTGGTGTTATGTTATGGACTTGTATAATTGTGGACTTTGATTTATTTTCATGCTACTATATTGACTGTGGAATGTGTGAATGATGATGAAATAAGATTATCTTTTATTTCCGCTGTACTTCTTTTGTTATTTATGTACATCTCTACCTACTATGTTGTGTTGGATACATCTCCCACTATGATAGTGCCCTTTATATCGATGTGGATTGGTATAATCGTACAGGTATAAAGAGGGTCGTTACAGGGATTGTCGCAACGGAGTCAGGGGTCACGAGACTGTCGCGATGGCCGAGGGTCATCGCGACAAGGTCGCGGCTCGCCTAAGCATCACGACAAGGTTGCGACGCATCGAGGCGTCATGACAAGGTCATCAGCCATCGGGTCGATGCAACCTCAGCCAAGAGTTGTTAAATTGCATGATTTTACTGACTGGTTGTTTCTTCTTTTGCTTGCAGGGCGATATGAGGGCCATGGTGTCCTGGCTGCTCGTGATAGCGGTGTACCTGGTACTCCCAATGCTTTAGAGGGAGAGGTTGGAGGACATGGGGTTTGGTGAGGTCCTTCGGATGGAGAGGATGAGAGAGGAAGCTCCTCTGACCCAGGCACTAAGGAGTAGGTGGGATATAGAGGCGACCGCCTTCATGTTCCCATGGGGACACATGATCCCCGACCTAGAGGATGTGAGCAAGATCACCAGGTTGAGGGTGTATGGCCACCTGGTGAGTGGGTTTACATACCCCTGCTACAAAGACTTGGCTTAGAGGCTTCTAGGATTGACAGTCAGACGTAGGTCTTCCCTCGTCCCTAGGGTAGACTTACATGAGAGCGTAGGGCTGAGTCAGATGGGTCGAGAGGTAGGGGAGACCACAGATGAGTAGTTAGATATGCTAGTTAGAGGGTGCAAGGAGACCCTAGCTAGTGAGCTCGGCACTCAGGCGGACCTAGACTTGCGTCGCTTCCTCACGTTTTTCCTTGGTAGACTTCTATTTTCCACAAGGGGAAATGTGGTACACTACCATTTTCTGCCACTCTTATAGGACCTAGCCAGGGTAGGAGACTACGCCTGGGGTGCTGCCCTTCTGACGCACCAGTTTGACAGTCTAGGGGCTTTTGACCGGCAAACGGCGATCAACGGCTTCTTCCCCTTCCTTCAGGTACTTCACTTTCTTCCTCCATCCATTCACGAACTTCATTCTTGCATATGTGATCTGATCATGTGCTTCTTGCAGGTCTAGACCTATCTCCACCTCCCAGGCCTGTGGCGGGGGATGTTGGAGCGACCGAGCCTAGTGCCCTTGGCGAGACGGTGGGTGCCGTGTTGAGACATGCACCCCCTAGAGGAGCAGCTGGCATCCATCCAGGATGCCATTGACATCTACCCTCAGCTTGATGTAAGTACTACCCCTTTCTAGCTTCCAGCTGATTTCCTTAAATGCTTTGGATACTGACAAGATGTTCTCTATGTTGTGCAGCTGGTGTGGCAACCATATCTAGAGGAGGGAGACGAGAGATAGCCCTGGTTGGAGCAGGCCCGCCCCTAATTTGGTAGGGTGACATGAGTGCATGCTCTCAACCTGGTGCTTCCTCTCCATCTGCACCTGACGCAGTAGGCATCAGGCTATGTCAGAGTTCCGTGAAGTTCCCCAGTCGAGGCAGGACATCGAGACCTGGCCGGAGCTTCAGGGGACTCCATGACACGATCGACTGGCGCGAGATGGCCCAAGAGCAGATCGCAGGCTGGGAGCACCGAGGGACCGGGTCATGTCTGATGCGCAAACTGATGAGGCGTACCTTCAGTCCTTCACCTTGAAGTATGGGGCGAGGGTCTACAGGGGCGCCCGACGACAGGTTGAATTATGAACTTAGACCTTCTTGGAACTTTAGATTGGATGGGATCTAACATGATTTTAATATTTTGTAGGCGGACGTGGCCGGGTAGATAGAGTCACTCTAGGCTTTGCTACACTCCGTCGTGCCGGATCGGGACATCACCAGGAGAGAGGCTAACCAGCTGGTAAGTACCTACTCAGACTTCGATAAATGCCAGTTTCTTTTAATTTAGAGATGTTGACAAGTGTTTCATGTGCAGCGTGTGGAGATGGGGAGGCTGAGGATGTCACAGGCGGGTGCGTCCTCGTCCCAGGTAACAGCAAGGGATCCCCAGTCTAACCTTGCTGGTCAGTTGGCGAGTGCCCTGAGGAGGGCAGAGGAGGCAGAGGCAGCATTGGAGGAGAGGGTAAGTGTGACTCGAACATGATCACTTTTCAACTAAAGAGTACATGCTGACATGATGTGACACAGGTCACCGAGTTAAGGACCGCCATTGGCCAAGTGGATACAACAATGGCAGCGACGGCTCAATGGCATCTCTAGGCAGAGGCGGCAGTAGCGAAGATGGCTTAGTGGCGCCTCCAGGTGGTACATCCATACAACAGATCCGCATCGACGAGCTCCGGAGCTTGGTGATGGTGATTGGCTAGAGCCAGAGTAGGAGTAGGAGCGGAGCGAGCGGCGCCTCGATGAGGCAGTATTTGGCAGGTTCCTCTAGTTTCCAGAGGAACAAGGAGGAGGAGAGGCACCGAGAGGGAGAGACGAGTGCCCAGAGTTTGAGGGGTGGTGGTGAGATGCCACCTCCGCCCGAGAGGCATGAGGGATTTGGGGAGAGTGGTGATGGATAGTGAGGAGTTTGTGAGCCACCTCCCCCTTGTCTTGTACATGATGTTCATACTTAGTGGATCTATTGCTTTTGTGCCAATATTGAGAATGTTGAATGGCATGTGATTGACACGAGTGAGAAGTAAGATCTTATAGAAAGAATTTTGAGTATATCGCTATTCTGTTCAAAACAGCCTGTCTTTGCACACTTAACAAACCAAGTTAGATCTGCTCTTTGGCTCAGCCCCTTGCATTAAGAAAGGTTTGACTTTAACTTCATGATACTCAAGGGGCTGAGCCTTATTAAGTAGGTGAAAATGGAAAGTAACAATGTATGCTAAAAGATGATATGTACACCTAATGTTTTTTTTTTGGGAATTTTGAATTTTCTATTTTTTATTTTTGGGATTTTGTTTTTGTTTTTTTGGGATTTTCTATTTTTTTGGATTTTGGATTTTCTATTTTTTGGATTTATTTGGTATTTTCTATTTTTTGGAATTTTGGAATTTCTACTTTTTTGGATTTTCTATTTTTAGATTTTTTTTAATTTTGAGATTTATTATTATTATTATTTTAGATTTTTTGGAATTTTCTATAGCGGCAATATCTACATTAGAGCGGTTAGCCAAGAAACTCATTCCTTTACTCTTGCCGTCAAACATCCCCTGAGTGCAGTGTGCATTTGTCTTTTTTAGCAACCCCTTGGTTGACCACCCCTAGACATTGGTGTTCTTACACAGAGTAAGCAAGGGAGTGTTCTGGCCATTAGTGAGGGTAGGAAGATATAGGGGTAAGACTGAGCGTTGGTTCTTGGGATGCTACTTTGTTGACTGATTAGGGTGTAACTCATGTGGATTCTGTATGTTGTCCAGAGACTTCAAGGTCATTGGTTTCCTTTTGGGGCATGCGTACGACCGGACTTAAGGGCATCCCGCGGGGAATTGTACTGCCACTCTTTGCCATGCCCCTATTCTTCATTTTGACTCATTTACTTTTCCATGTTTTCATCATTTCTCTCTTTTGCAAGCTTAATTGACAGTCTCTATTTTAGATTTCATTCACACATGATCTACTCCCTTTATGCCTTCAAACTAGCGATCCTTCAGCCCCTACGCCTCATCCGAGTAAGAAGAAAATAGGCCTTTACATACTCTATGCATGGGCTAAGCAGAAACACACCTGTCTAAAGGACACTCGACCATGGGTTGCCATGTCGTGTGTGTTGACTGAACAGAGGGGTTATTTGACAACCATGAAAGGATAAGAAGTCCCAAGACTGCTAGTACTCCTTGTATAGTAGTGCCACTATATAAACTATTTTATTAAGGGTAGAATCGTTTAAGATACAAACCATTCCACAGGTGAGAGAGCTCCTCACCATCGGCGTTCATTAGCCTGTAAGCGTTCTTAGGGTACACTTCTTTGACTGCACATGCACCTTCCCAATTAGCTTGGAATTTGGACCTAGGACCTCCAGGTTTTATGAAAATTCACTTAAAAACCATGTCTCCTTCTTGAAATTTACGTTCGATTACTTTCTTTTAAAAAGATTTTGAGAGTCTGTTTTGATATGAAAGCACATGATTGGCTGCGGCCAGACGTCGTTTGTCTAAGAGTTCCAACTGTGTAAGTAACGCCTCTCAACGTTCATTGAGATTAAGTTCTTTGTCAAGTTGTACCCTTAGCGAAGGAATGAGTATCTCATATAGAACTACTGCCTCCATACCATAAGTAAGTGAAAATGGAGTTTGCCCCATAGGCGTGCAGACGGAGGTACGGTAGGCCCAAGGAGCCTCAATCAATTTCTCAGGCCAATCATCAAATTTGTGAGACTCACAAGTTTTCTTTAAAATTTTCAGAAGTGTTTTAGTTATGGCTTCGGCTTGATCGTTGCCCTATGGATAGTATGGAGACGAATGATGCAGAGAAATGTTGAATTTATTACATAAGTCCTGAAGCTCTTGTAATATGAACTGGGGTCCATTGTCGGTGACGATGCCGCTTGGCACTCCAAACCGTGAGATGATATTCTTCATGATGAACTGACACATAGTTGAACCTTTGATTTCTGCGAATGCTTCAGCTTTGGCCCACTTGGTGAAATACTCAGTAGTGGTGAGGATGAATGATTTTTGTTTGATTTGAGCAATAGGATCACCAAGGGGTCCAATGATATCAAAGGCCTACATGGAGAAAGGCCAAGGAGAAAATAGTGGATATAGGGAGGAAGATGGATCATGGATCTTGTCTGCATGGAGCTGGCACTTGGCACACCTACAAATGTAGATGGCACAATCTTCTTTTAGGGTTGGCTAGTAATAGACCTACCTAAGGATCGTCTTAGCTAGCATCTAACTATTCACATGCCCTCCACACCCACTGGCATGGGCTCTTTCCACTACCTTCTAAGCTTCTTCGTCAGATAGGCATCTAAGGAGCATCCCGTTTAAGGCGCGCCTATACAGAACTTCTCCAACAATGGTATACCTTAGCGCTGCCCTATGGATGGCTCTCCTATCTTTAGGTTCGGCTTCTTCTAGGAAGGTATCGTCCTTGCAGTATTGCTCAATTTCATGGTACCATGGCCTTTCTTCTTCCATTATTTCTCCCAGCTCCATGAGCATTACTTCCTTCACTTCTCTCCTCTCTGCCTTCACAATTAATGAATTCTTGAGGTTGTTGAACCAAGGATCCTGAGTTGATGGTGTTTCTAACCTCTGGACAATGATAGTCTCAGCGCTCTGGCTGAGAGGGAAGGAGAGGGATGAGGCCAAAGATTCCAAGGCGTCAACCAAGATATTTTGAGAACGAGGGGTGTGAATATAGATGAGCTTGCTGAATCGCTTAGCTAGGAGTGTGACCAAATCTTGATAAGGTTTGAGTTTAGAGTCACGAGTGCGGTAAGTAGAAATGACCTACAGAAGAATGAGATGAGAGTCTCCTATGATCTTGAGTTGACGTGCACCTAGGAGATAGGCATGTTTGAGACCAGCTAGGAGAGCCTCATACTTGGAGATGTTGTTGGTGGTAGGGAACTGAAGTTGATATGCCAAGGGAATGGTGATTCCTTCCGGGCTGAGTAGAACAACACCTATGCCCCGTCCCCTAGAATTCAGAGCTCCATCGAAATGAAGCGACTAGAAGGAATCGCGAGGATGAGTGACAGGTTTTCATCAAGAAAATCCTATTGGACCGTGTCACTATGAGGAAGAGGAAGGTGAGCAAGGTGCTCGGCAATAGCATACCCCTTCAGAGCCTTTTGGACCACAAAGGTGATGTCGAACTGAGACAGGAAGCTCTGCCAGCGTGCCAATCTGTCGGCGAGGGCTGGCTTCTCTAGGAGGTATCTAATGGGATCCATCCTAGAGATCAAACTCACCTAATGGGCTAGAAAGTAGTGCTTCAATTCTACACTACCCACACTACCACTACACATGTTTTCTACATAGCAGTGAGTTTGAGCTCGGCAGGATTGAATAGCCTAGACAAGTAATAGACTACCCTTTCTTTACCAACTTCATCATGTTGTGCAAGGACAGCTCCTAGGGAGTCCTTAATAGTTGACAAATACAAGATTAGGGGTTTTCCTGGGATAGGGGCCTGTAGCACAGGTGGATTCATTAGATAGCTCTTGAGTTCATCGAAGGCTTCTTGGCATTTACTATTCCATTCAAATTCTACTCCTCCTTTCAATAGTTCATAGAAAGGGGGACATCTTTTGGAGTGTTGAGATATTATGAATTGTAGTCGACCAATCAATCCTCGATGTTCAGATATGTTCTTAGGAGGAGGCATCTCATCTATTGCCTTGGCCTTGTTCGGGTCTATTTGAATCCCCTGCTTACTAACTATGAATCTTAAGAGATTTCCCGAGGAAACCCCAAATACACACTTCTTTAGATTCATCTTCAATTTATATTCTTGTGCATGAAACACTTTGGCAAGTACGGAGGAGTGTTCCCTTCTGATTCGGGACTTCACCACAATGTCATCCACGTAAACCTCAACATGAATGTGAATCATATCGTGGAATATAGCCAACCTATGTGCACCAGGGTGCATGCAATTACTAACCCAAACTAACAAACAGTAGCTTAAAGGTCTCTGCTGAAGTCGTGATGACTAGGTCCGCCGCGACCTTATCATGACCGAGAGATCCATTGTGATAATTTCAAGTTGCAGAAACCCTAAACCACACACAAACAAGAAGCAAACAGACTATCCTAAGCACAATACAACATGGAAATAACAAAACAGAAGATGAAGACTCCCCACACAAGTAGAAACTGACGCATGGAATGGAAGACAGTAGCAACCAATGTGTACCTATTGTCGCATCGTCCTCTCCAACCGTGACAAGGTTGCGTCAGCCTGATATGTCACGATAGAACCAGAAAACAAATAGTGAAAATAAATGGAAAACCTTAGCTGGGTTCTAGAATAGTGAATCGCGAATACATGATGAAACAACATGGATATAACATAATAAGGCTTCTAAAATAAACTCAAGATGGAAGACAGAGAGGACACCACATACATGAAGTCTCATCCACCTTTATGGACTTGATAATGTCGCGACCTTACGATCCAACATGACCCCAACAGAAAATAGAAAATGAACAAAGGACACAGGAATAGCCCTAACAGGATTCTAATGAACAAATAAACACACAAACATGGCAGGTCAAGACAAGAGAGAAATGAGGTTGGCAATGGAAGTCCCACCGTGTTCACCAAAAGGTGTAATCACAGGGTTGCACGCCCCTCGAAACACACAACATGACATCGTAGCGTGATAGGAAATAAGTGATCGCCACCTAACATGTTGCCCTAAGATATGAATGAATTTTAAAGGCTAACATGCTAGGAAAAGGAAGTGAGAAGGACCACTTACTGTTGTCGTGACATGGATACCCATCGCGATCTTAATCTTGTTGTGGCGCCCCGACCAGTCGCATTCCTGATGTCGCGACAGGAGAGCCTGACACCTTCTCAGTAGTGCAGGAGATGGATGGGGGGACCTGCTTCCCGTCCTCCGGCCGGCCAGAGGATGAGAGCCCCTTGTCTGCTCTTGTAGATGGACCTACCAAAACAACAAAACAAAGAAAAGAAACCCTGTTAGACCATATTTAAGTGAAGCATCTATCCAAAATGAAAAGGAAGAAGGGAAACATGGAGGGAACGAACCTGGGGGTGTTTTGGAAAACCCCTAGGGTTGTGGAAAACGTGGGAATGAGAATATGCAACTACTTAAAAGGAAACAACAACATGCATAAGAGATAGAATGAGAGGGAAGAAGGAAGAATGCCCTAAAAGGGGTGACACCCTGGTTGGAAGAAAGTTTCTTGGGTCGTGCAACTGCCCTTGAAGGTCATGGAAGTCACCCTCCTAGCTGCCAGGCCCCATGGATGAAGAAGATAGTGTGACTTGATGAAGGGAATAAAGGGAAAATGGGAGGAAATGGGGTAGCTACAAGCTCAGGGGAAGCTCTGGTGAGATTTTGGCAGCACTTCGTGGTAGCTCTAGGGTCTCCCCTCGTTCAGAAGAAGAGGGGTCACTTATATATAGAGGAGAGAGAGTATCTCATCCTTAAGTGATAATGGCCCATGAAAATGATAAAAACCCAAGTAAATCCGCATAGGAAGAGTCCTAGGGTGGTTCCAAGGTGAGATGGAACCTCAAACCATGGATGGGGGTTGGAGAGTGGTTGTGGAAGAGGATAGATTCCAAGGGAGGATAGAGGGGAGGTGGTTGCAGAGCCAGCCATGCAGAACAATGTTGCGACGGGTCGTAGGGACGCGACATGGCTTGTCGCAACTGCCAAGGAGGTCTTGACTCTGAAGATACATAAATGGATATGCATGGGCTATCGCGATGGCCATAAGGGACGCGACCAAGGTGCTAACGCGACGCCACGACCTGTCACGTTAAGGATAATCGATCATTTAAGGATTATAATTGATTATTTATGGATTATAATGGATTATTTAGGGGTTATAATCGATCAATTTACGTGAACACGATGCCCAAGGCCATCGCTTTAAGGACTGATGGCTCAAACCCTAGAATAAGAACTATGAAGTGATGTTTGGATGAGATAAGCTAGAGAATTGAACTCAATGGGCTCAAAACGATGCTAACAAATGGGCTCAAGATGAGTGACCAACTTGGAGCACACTAAGAGAACAAGAAATATGGTTTAACTCATAAGCTAGAATTGGGTGTCTACAAATTGGACATCTTGCTACAGAAACCACGAGGGTTTTATTTTAAGATTTATAGGATTTATTATAAGGTTTTGTTGATAGTGTAAATAGAAGTGAATAATGTTCAATTCTATAAAATCTGTCATGATAATGATATTTCGAGTTTGTCACTGTTATTGGGACATATTAGAGAACAACATGTTTAGGATTTGGTACAGTCATTTGCAGTGATGTTTAAGATATTTTATTATCTTAATAAGTTGTGTGACAATGATAAATAAATGATACAAATGATTTCTTATCTCAGCAAATCAAAAAACTTAGTGTAGATGATTCATGTGTGGTTTCTGAACACTATACACATTATTAGGTTTTTCTAATCATTTTTAGACATATATGCCTTCATGGAAATGATAAAAGAAATACATGAGAAAAGAGTTTTGATTTTGTAATATCTTCAAATTTTAAACATCATGATTTACTTAGTAATTTCTGTTTAGGCTTACTAATTAGTCTTAAATTGAGATATTTAGACCCAAGGGTGTATGTAGGACACACTGTCATACACCGGTACCACTTTCAGTCATGCATACCTCGACAGGGCGACACAAGATTTTGATAACATAATTAAATTCTGAGACCACCATAATTCTCAGAAAAATATGCTGATTTAAAAAATATAGATATCCAGAATTACTTGTGCACGTATATCAAGATTTAGTAGATTTATTTATTTTTAGGGCAATTTTCACCCAACGAAATTATAAATTGAAAAACTAAACTAAAATTACCATAATTTGTAGCACATTCCAATTAACTTATGTTTCAAATATCATCTTAAATGGACATCATATGGATACTAAATTAAAGGTCCAAATGAAACGGAGAAATTAAATTGTAATTACATAAGGGATTTATGTAATATTACTCACGAGAGGCGCTTAGCCTTGAAGCAAGGCTATGGCATGTGTTGGGGTGTGGGTAAAAGCCCTCCCAAAGTGGCTAAAGCTAAGCTCAAGTTAGAATAATCATTAGGATTAGCCTCTACGTGTTGGCATGCATGAAAACGCATGCAACCCGGGCTTTTGATAAGTTCCTATTATGGCTGATGGAGGAGGCTGAGGAATGATGGGGAATTCCCTCATCCTCATCCCTTGCGTAGCTTGGACATCTTATGCAAACCCCATCTATTCACTACTATGTACCCTTTGGACACCTACATCACCTCTTTTTGTTGTTGTTGCTCCTTCTGCTGCCGTAGGAGAAGCCACGCCCAAGAGAAGAGTAGAAGAAGGAAGGAGGATTTCATCTCATCCTCAGGTAGGATTGTCCTTTGTCTTTCTTCCTACTTCAGTTAGAGTCCTTGAGATTAAGCCTCCACCTTTTTTATTACCTTTCCTCTCTCTTCCTATATCTCCCCACATGCTATCCATACTGTGAAGGTCTTCACTTCATCCTTCAAGTTGTTTCATCATGTTGATCATGGAATCTTATGTATAGAAATGTGCTCAAGACCCAAAACAATTGGTTGAGCTTCAATATAGAGTAGGATCACTTTAAAAGTGTCTTTCCATCCGATTTTAACCCCTCCCAGAAAGAAAACTAGTGTCTGTCGACAGACAGATCATATCTGTCGACAGATACCTATGGGTTCCAGAACCCAGAAATCAGAGCTGTTGACAACCAACCAGTGGCTGTCGACAATCAACCAGTAGCTGTCGATAACCACTAATCGTCTGTTGACAACCACCAGTAGCTGTCGACGACTAGAGCCTAGATTCAAGAAAATAGTTCTTGATAGGATAGTAGCTGTCGACAACCAACAAGTAGTTGTCGACAACCACCAGTATTTGTTGACAAACAAAACTAGTTCTTCATCAAATTAAGTTGATACACTTCTGTGTTGTCCAAACAAGTTGTCTTTCCTATTTTCTAGGATTCTAAACTACTTTACCACCAAGATGACTTTTTTAACCATCAACCAACCCATCTTTGAATCTCTATCTCTATTGTGCTCATGAAATATAACTTATGATCTTAAGACTGTGCTCTCTTCAACGAGGGAGTTAGGATCACTTGTGATAGTAGCAGTCACTTGTGGTCAGCTGTGGGCGACAGTTGGTAAGTAAATCCAAGCCAGTGGTCTAATGATGGTGGGTAATAAACCCCATTCTTGTGCAATGAACAAGATCTGAGGTGCTGGAATCGCCTAGGCACTAAGGATGCATTTACGTTATTTATTAACCTCTTGAGAGCAGTATGATGCCCGTCGAATTCATTTTTTCTAGATTAAGTTTTGATTTGGATTTTAAAAGATATATGTGACTTTCATTTTGAAATTCGTTTGGGCCTGATATGAAACCAAATTGGGCTATATATTTATGTCAAGTATGAAAGTTCATGAGCAAGTATGTCATTGATCCATATGCACACTTTCTAAATATTCACTTACTCCTGCAATTTGTATTCCTATTCTTAACTGCTCAAGTTTTATCAGATTAAGTTATGAAATTTGGCTTATGAGTTCTGTTCTAACACAAGATCAAAATCCGTACTTTGTACAATTTCCATACATTAAACTCTTGAATTCTGGACATTTGAAAATGAAGATATTATGTCCTACAAAAGCAACTATTCAGGATTTGATTAAAAGACTTATGCTTACTTCTACCTACTGAGTCTCCCGACTCATGCCTTTATTTTCTCCAAACCCTTTCAGATTGAAGGTGGATGCAATTTCAGCTACATAGTACTTTCATTTCCACTGTAGATCAAGAAGAAGAGCATAATCTTAGCAACTCTCTAGGAATTTTTTTGTTGTAATATTAAAAGTCAAGTGAGAAATTGTTTTTCGTTATGTAAATAATGGATGTTAGTACAAAAAAACCTTGTTGATGTATAATACTTTTAAGGATGACTTTGTGGAATGGTTTGCCCGTTTTGCGCATGACATACATTTGTCTGCCCATAATGAATTTTGTTAGTGTAACCCCTCTTTCGTACATAAGTGTGTGTTGTGTGTGTGTGGTAGGAAGAGGGTGTTACAGAGGTGGTATCAGAGACCTAGTTATGGGTAATAGACATTTCTGTGACTATTTTCACAAAGGAAATAAATAAAAGACATTTGTATGTATTCTCGAATGTCTAAAAATTAGTTTGCTCTTAAATTTCAAGTGGTTAACATGAATTAATTGAATGTGTTGATGGTATCCAGGAAATGGTAGACAAAGGGAAAGTTATCGACCCATCCAGTGGGGATAGACCTGAGGAAATTGAGGAAGGTTCTAGGGAGGAAGTCCCCAAATATTCCATCGGCAAGTAACCCTCAAGAAGGAAGAGTTGGGACTTCTGATTTGGCCACTTTTATGCAGTCATTCCAGGGGTTAGTGCAAACCCTAATGAAGAACCAACAAGACATGAATGGAGAAAGAAATTCTAGAGCATCCTTGCTATAAAAATTCAAGAAGATGGGACCTCCACCCTTCAAAGGAAGTAGTCAGCCTGAGGTGGTAGAAGGATGGGTTAGAGAAATGGAGAAGATATTTAAGGCAATTAGATGTGAAAAGGAAGACAAAGTCACACTAGCAACTTATATGCTTCAGGATAGAGCAGATGAGTGGTGGAAATCTGCCATGAGGAATGCATTCAAGAATAGAGGGGATAACATCAATTGGGAGGAATTTTTAAGAGAGTTGTATGAGAAAGACACCCCACCACACATTAAGGATAGAAAAGAATTGAAATTTTTGCAATTAGAACAAAAAGATATGACAGTGGCAGAATATGAAACAAAATTTACTGAACTAGAAAAATATGCACCCCACATTTGTGACAATGAACTCTGGAGGGTAAAGAAATTTGTGAGTGGATTGAAACCCAATGTGAGAAGCAAGGTAGCTCCACTGGATCCCCAGAGCATGGCAGAGGCACTAAAGACTACATTTATAGTTGAATCTGAATTTGTAGAGTATATAAAAAACATAGAAACTAATGGGGGCAAGAAGAGAAATTTGTACGCCAATGAAACGAAAGGTCGAAAGCGAAAGGTTGATCCAACTAAGCAGCAGGGGGAATAGAAAAAGGGTTGACCTGTGTGTGTCCAATGTGGAAGAAAACACCCAGGTGATGAATGCCGGAAAGTAACAGGAAAATGTTTTGGATGTGGTCAGAAAGGACATATGATCAAGGACTGTCCACTCAAGGCAAACCAGTCAAATCCGCAAAAGCCACAACCCTACTTCCAGCAAGCCCCAAGACAACCACCCAAAGGACCAGCTAGAGTTTTTTCTTTGACAAAAGAAGAAGCTCAAGACACCCCCACTGTAGCTAGAGGTATTCTCCTTACTGAAACTATGTATGCTAAAGTGTTATTTGACCCTGGAGCTACTCACTCTTTTATTTCTCAGATGTTTGCTAATTCTATATCTCATAAATCAGAACAATTGGTAGAAAGTGTGGTACTTTTTTTTTAAAATCAAAAGAGGTCCTCAAGGCCTCAAGCTAGAAGAGTGCACCCTCCCCCATCAGAGGAGGGTGTTCTCACTTCGCCAGCGAGGACACCTGGGCCAAATATATTAATAATAAAAGGGAGTAGAAAGTGTGGTACTTGACTGTCCTACTGGTCAAATAGTTGTTCTTACCTCTGTCATCCTTGAAATAAACCTAAAAATTAGAGAGCATGAACTTACAGCATATGTATATGTACTGGATAACATGCAAATTTTGACATAATTTTGGGAATGGATTGGTTGGCAGAAAATCATGCATTTAGATTGCCATAAGAAGTTTTAACATTTAAAAGGCCAAGATTAGAAGATTAAGCTATAGATGTCCAATGATTAATAGAAACAAGAAGACTATATCAGCACTTAAAGCTAGTAAATAGTTGAGAAATGGTTGTCAAGGCTACCTGGCAAGTATAATGGCCATATCAAATGAACATAAAGGGATGTTAGTCCATGATATTGATATTGTGAATGAATTTCCAGATGTTTTTCCTAACGATCTATCTAGATTACCTCCAAGTAGAGAAATTGATTTTGTCATTGAACTTTTGCCTAGAACTTTACCTATATCTATAGCCCCTTATAGAATGGCACCAGTGGAGTTGACAGAATTAAAGAAGCAGTTGCAAGACTTATTAGACAAAGGTTTTATTAGACCTAGTGTGTCACCATGGAGAGCTCCGTTATTGTTTGTTAGAAAGAAAGATGGATCCCTCAGATTATGCATTGATTATAGGAAGTTGAATCAGGTCACAATCAAGAACAAATACCCACTACCTAGAATTGATGATCTATTTGACCAACTACGGTCTGCCACAATATTATCAAAAATAGATCTAAGGTCTGGGTATCATCAATTGAGAGTTAAAGAAGATGACAGTCCCAAGACAACATTTTGAACCAGATATGGACAGTATGAGTTTTTAGCACTACCCTTTGGACTGACTAATGCACCTGCTGTATTTATGGACTTGATGAACAGGGCATTCCAACCTTATTTGGACAACTTTGTGGTGGTATTTATAGATGATGTGTTGATATATTCATCTAATGAAGAAGAACACCAGGAACATTTGAGAATTATACTACAAATCTTAAGGAAACGACAACTATATGCTAAGCTAAGTAAATGTGAGTCTTGGCTCAAGGAAGTGAAATTTTTGGGCCATGTGATTTCTGAAAAGGGTGTGGCAGTAGACCCGAGTAAAGTTGAAGCAATTCTAAATTGGGAGAGACCAAAAATCCATCAGAAATCTGAAGTTTCTTGGGATTAGCCGGTTACTACAGGAGATTTATTGAAGGTTTTTCTTCCAAAGCTATGCCTTTGACTCAGTTAACAAGAAAAGAGATACCTTTTGTGTGGAATAAGAAGTGTGAGGCCAGTTTTCAAGAATTAAAAGAGAAGCTTACCACTGCTCCAGTTCTTACTTTACCTTAAGGATCAAGAGGATTTATAGTGTATACAGATGCATCTCAAAGAGGAATTGGATGTGTTCTTATGCAGTATGGAAAAGTGGTAGCATATGCTTCTAAACAATTAAAGGATCATGAAAGAAATTATCCAGCTCATGACCTAGAGTTGGCATCAATTATACATGCCTTGAAGATTTGGCGCCACTATTTATATGGGGAACAATTTGAAGTTTAGATTGACCATAAAAGCTTAAAGTACATATTTTCTCAGAAGGAATTGAATTTAAGACAAAGGAGATGGTTAGAATTTTTGAAGGATTATGATTTTACAGTGAATTACCATCCGGGTAAGGCTAATGTGGTAGCTCATGCTTTGAGCAAAAAGAAATCAAGAGCACTACAATTACACCAGCATTGGAAAGAAATGACAGATTTGATTGATTACTCACCAAGGTGTGGTGAGGGAAATATGATACTGGCATAATTGACAGTAAGGTTAGTACTAGTAGATAGAATTGGTAAGGTACAGAACCAAGATAAAAAATTAAAAGAGATGGTGAACAAACCAGAATACATCAAAGATAATCAAGGAATAATCAGATTTCAAAATAGAATATGCATACTGGAAAGTGAAGAAATCATAAAGGAATTATTGAAAGAAGGACACAAATCTCAGTATTCAATCCACCCTGGTAGCTTTAAAATGTATCAGAATTTGAAAAAGCAATTTTGGTGGCATGGAATGAAAAAGACAACAGATTTTGTGAGTAAGTGTTTAACATGCCAACAATTAAAGTTGAACACCATAAGCCAGTCGGAGTTATGCAACTAATTGAAATCCCAGTGTGGAAGTGGGAGCAAATAACTATGGATTTTGTAATGGGTTTGCCAAAGACAAGGAAGAAGCACGATGCTATTTGGGTAATTGTGGATAGATTAACTAAATCAGCTTATTTTCTAGCAATTACAAAGACTCAATCATTGAAAGACTTGACTCAATTGTATATAAAAGAAATAGTGAGACTTCATGGAATTCCCTTATCAATCATTTTAGATAGAGATACAAGGTTCACTGCTAGATTTTGGAAAAGTTTGCAAGCAGCCATGGGTACACAATTAAGATTTAGTTCAGCATATCATCCACAAACTGATGTCCAATCAGAAAGAACTATGAGAACACTAGAAGACATGTTGAGAGCGTGTAGTTTAGATTGGCATGGCAGTTGGGATGATTACCTACCCCTAATTGAGTTTGCATATAACAATTGTTACCATGCAAGCATTGGGATGGCACCTTATGAAGCATTATATGGTAGACCCTGTAGATCACCCCTCTGCTGGGCAGATGTGGGAGAGAAGAATCTCATTGGGCCAGAATTAATTCAAAACTGCTCAGAGAAAATTGAACTAATCAGGAAGAGATTGCTAGTAGCTCAAGACAGACAGAAAAATTATGCTGATAAGAGAAGAAGACCACTAAAGTTTAATGTGGGTGATAATGTATTTCTAAAAGTCTCTCCAACCAAAGGCATCATGAGATTTAGTAAGAAAGGAAAGCTCAGTCCAAGATATGTAGGACCTTTTAAAATACTATAAAGAATAGGGGAACTAGCATACCAATTAGCTCAACCACCCTCTTGGTCATACATTCATAATGTGTTTCACATGTCCATGCTGAGAAAATACATAATGGATCCTTCGCACATAATCAGTCATGAAGATGTGGAGGTACAATCAGATTTAACCACTAAAAATATTGGACAGGAAGGAACGAGTTCTCAGAAACAAAGTAGTTTCTATGGTGAAGATCTTATGGAGAAACACACTCATAGAAGAAGAAACATGGGAGTTGGAGCAAGAAATGAAAGAGAAGGATCCACAACTATTTGGTAAGTAAATTTTGTCAATTTCGAAGACGAAATTTATTTTAACAGGGGAAGGAATGTAATATTCTCAAATTTTAAACATCATGATTTACTTAGTAAATTTTGTTTATGCTTACTAATTAGTCTTAAATTGAGATATTTAGACCCAAGGATGTATCTAGGACACACTTTCATACACCGGTACCACTTTAGGTCGTGCGTACCCCGACAGGGCGACACCAGATTTTGATAACATAATTAAATTCTAAGACCACTATAATTCTTAGAAAAATATGCTGATTTCAAGAATATAGATATCCAGAATAACTGGAGCACAAATATTGAGATTTAGTCGATTTATTTATTTTTGGGGCAATTTTCACCCAATGAAATTATAAATTGAAAATTTATACTAAAATCACCATAATTTGCAGCACCTTCCAATTATCTTATGTTTCAAATTTCATATTAAATGGAAATCATATGGATACTAAATTAAAGATCCAAATGAAACAGAAGAAATAAATTGTAATTACGTAAGGGATTTATGTAATATTACTCACGAGAGGTGCTTAGCCTTGAAGCAAGGCTATGGCACGTGTTGGGGTGTGGGTAAAAGCCCTCCCAACGTGGCTAAAGCTAACCTCAAGTTAGAATAATCATTAGGATTAACCTCTACGTGTTGGCATGCATGAAAACACATGCAACCTGGGCTTTTGATAAGCTCCTATCGTGGCTAATGGAGGAGGCTGAGGAATGATGGGGAATTCTCTCATCCTCATCCCTTGAGTAGCTTGGACATCCTCATCCCTTGAGTAGCTTGGACATCCTATACAAACTCCATATATTCACTCCTATGTACCCGTTGGACACCTACATCACCTCTTTTTGTTGTTGTTGCTCCTTCTGCTGTCGTAGGAGAAGCCACGCCCAGTAGAAGAGTAGAAGAAGGAAGGAGGATTTCTTCTCATCCTCAGGTAGGATTGTCCTTTCTCTTTCTTCCTACTTCAGTTAGAGTCCTTGAGATTAAGCCTCCACCTTTGTTATTATCTTTCCTCTCTCTTCCTATATCTCCCCACATGCTATCCATACTGTGAAGGTCTCCTCACTTCATCCTTCAAGTTGTTTCATCATATTGATCATGGAATCTTATTTATAGGAATGTGGTCAAGACCCAAAACCATTGGTTGAGCTTCAATATAGAGTAGGATCACTTTAAAAGTGTCTTTCCAGCCGATTTTAACCCCTCCCAGAAAGAAAACCAGTGTCTGTTGACAGACAAATCATATCTGTCGATAGATACCTATGGGTTCCAGAACCTAGAAACCAGAGTTCTTGACAACCAACCAGTGGCTGTCAACAACCACCAATCGTCTGTCGACAACCACCTGTAGCTGTCGACAACTAGAACCCAGATTCATGAAAATAGTTCTGCATAGGACAATAGCTGTCGACAACCAACCAGTAGTTGTCGACATCCACCAGTATTTGTTGACAAATAGAACCAGTTCTTCATCAATTCAAGTTGATACACTTCTGTGTTGTCCAAACAAGTTGTCTTTCCTATTTTCTTGGATTATAAACTACTTTACCACCAAGATGACTTATTTAACCATCAACCAACCCATCTTTGAATCTCTATCTCTATTGTGATCATGAAATATAACTTATGATCTTAAGACAGTGCTCTCTTCAAAGATGGAGTTAGGATAACTTGTGATAGCACCAGTCACTTGTGGTCAGCTGTGGGCGACATTTTGTAAGTAAATCCAAGTCAGTGGTCTGATGATGGTGGGTAATAAACCCCGTTCTTGCGCAATGAACAAGATTTGAGGTGCTGGAATTGCCTAGGCACTAAGGATGTATTTACGTTATTTATTAACCTCTTGAGGGCAGTATGATGCCTGTCGAATTCACTTTTTCTAGATTAAGTTTTGTTTTGGATTTTAAAAGATATATGTGACTTTCATTCTGAAATTTGTTTGGGCCTGATATGAAACCAAATTGGGCTATATATTTATGCCATGTATGAAAGTTCATGACCAAGTACGTCATTGATCCATATGCACACTTTCTAAATATTCACTTACTTCTACAATTTGTATTCCTATTCTTAACTGCTCAAGTTTTATTAGATTAAGTTTTGAAATTTGGCTTATGACTTCTGTTCTAACACTAGATCTAAATCCGTACTTTGTACAATTTCCATACATTAAACTCTTGAATTCTGGACATTCGAAAATGAAGATATTATGTCCTACAAAAGCCACTATTCAGGATTTGATTGAAAGACTTATGCTTACTTCCACCTACTGAGTCTCCCAACTCATACCTTTGTTTTCTCCAAACCCTTTCAGATTGAAGGTGGATGCAATTTCAGCTACATTGTACTTTCATTTCCGCTGCAGATCAAGAAGAAGAGCATAATCTTATCAACTCTCCAGGAATTTTTTTGTTGTAATATTAAAAGTCTAGAGAGAAAGTGTTTCTCGTTATGTAAACAATGGATGTTAGTACAAAAGAACCTTGTTGATGTATAATACTTTTAAGGATGACTTTGTGGAATAGTTTACCCATTTTGCGCATGACACAAATTTGTCAGCCCATAATAAATTTTGTCAGCGTAACCCCTCTTCCCTACATAAGTATGTGTTGTGTGTGTGTGGTAAGAAGAGGGTGTTACAGATTTCTAGTTTGATGTTACAGTATCATGATAGGTCACTAATTGTATAGTAAGTTTGATTCCAGAAATGATAAGAATGGGATTTCATAAATATGTATGTATATGTGTCGAATGCGTGAATGCATGTCATTGTAAATGTTTAATATTATCCAATAAGACATTGCTATCATAGAGATTCGTACATGGAACTACGCCATAGAATGCCCCTGTGGTTATGGTTCACCGATATGAAATTTGACTACATGAATCCGTGAGCAACGGATAAATCCTAGAGGTAGACATGTTCTAGTGGTAATGGTGAGGAGGGCTTCCCCCGGTGTTGTGCAATAACCAAGACTTCATCACTATCTTGCCTAGGTGATAAGTGAATGCTACATGACTACATGATCTCTATAGAGAGTGGGGCTCTGTCTTGGCATATTATATTATACAAACTGTCTACATGCTACATGCCACTGTTATACACCACATGAACTATTTACATGCTATATGAAAATGCCTACATGAAATGATAAATGTTACATGAATCGTAAATGTTACATGACAATGGTTCTATTGTAAATGCCTTATTTCAGATTTTTAACGAGCTATGTGTGGTTTGATTGACAAGAGATGCTTGCCATATGATTATATTGCTAATTGATTTCCTTTACAGGTTTAAATGTAAATCGCATGCTACAATATGTAAAATGTGAATGGCCATTGATAAATGATTTAAATACATGAATAGGAATGATCTATATGTATAATGCTTAGTGTTTAGAATATGTATAACATGTTTTAAAGTTTAGCTATATGATAGATCTTAGAAATGTTTTTTCTTGTTACTTGTTGAGTCTTGTAGACTCACACTTGATTAACCTTTCAGGAGAGGCTGAGAATGTTGGCACCGAAGAGTTAGTTCACACTGACTCTGAGCGTGAGGACGTGGAGGCTTAGTTGTTTGTTTCGAGTGTTGATTTGAGTGATTATATATCTGAGAATAAATTGTAATCTAAACATTGTATTATCTTTACTTTATGGACTTCTGGGCATGTTGATTATGTAGTATGTTAGTTTATTTTCTTTATGCTTTAGACTTAGTATTTGAATACAAATGTTGATGGAAATTAATTGTCTCACTGTGATAATTACTGATAACTCGTCATCTCTATATAACTCAACTTCAATTGATTACGTTGGATATATTCCACTGTAGCGCTACCCCTTAGAGTCGATGTGAGTTGGTACAACTGTACCGGGTCTAAGAGCGGCGATACAGAAGCAATAGGAGGCAAGGATGGGGGCGAGGTGTGGGGGTCTAGGGTAACAAAAGGGTGACTCTTTTCACCTTCACCGATAGATGAGATAATGGATGTCTAAGATCCATCAAATAGATTATAATATTTAAATTTGAACTTTTACCTATCAACCTCAAACATTTATTTTTATTTATTATCTTTCATCTAAAGTAACGCGGTCACTTATTACCTATGTTTAATACATAATTACCTACTATTATCTAACAATGTAGGTATCACTTCGAATTTTACCTATGTCCACCTTTAAGAAAAAAATATTATTTTAATAGTGACCCCCTTGAAATGTAGCTAAAGTCTTCAAAATACCTACGAACTCCACTACACATCTCGAAAAACATAGGTATAGCCCATTTTTCTTGTAGTCGCATAGTAGACGGGGTGGTGGACAAGCTCCATGGTGAGAGAGAGAGGGAGACGTGACAGAGAGGGAGAGGGAGAGAAGGGAGAGGCCGAGAGAGGGAGAGGGTGAGAAAATAACTCATCTCTAAAAACCTTGAAATTTTTTCTACAGCAGGCAGTGTCACCAAGACCAACAAGTCATAGAATGAAGTAGAAGGGACAAGAATGGTGGGTCTGGTCACTCGCCGACAGATTAAGATCAGAGGATCCTGAGGAGGGCGTAGAGGGTAGTGGCAAGGGAGGAAGAGGCATGGTAGGCAAGAAAGGAGCGGGCTAAGAGGGGGCTGAGGTGATGATGACTGCATCGTCTAATTGGATGTTCTCCAGCTACACGACACCCAACCCATGCTAGGAGGTTTTCTTCTGCTTGGGCCTCCTATTGGGTCTATTCTACCTGACTTCCTCATTGGTGACTCCAAAGGTAGCAGTAGAGATGCCCCCCCCCCTCCCCTGACCCCACCCCTAGTCCACAAGAGCTGCCCATGCTCCTCTCTTAGAAACCCCACCCCAGAGCCTATCAGAGCAAACCACACCCCCACCCCCGCCCCACGCACACACAAGCAAACATCACAGAGAATGAGAGAGAGAGAGAAGGAGAGTGGGGTAGGGGAGGCCAGCCGGTGAGAAAGCCTTGTCTGATGCTCCTACAGAATCACCACCACCGGTGCTGCTGCCGTTGCTGTCGAGAGCCTGGTTCCAGAAGACGATGCAATCGAGGGTGTCGTGGATGATGGTGGCAGTGGGTGAGGGCATGGTGGACGACAAAGGTCACGGTTGAGTGGGTCGTAGACAACAATGATGGCAGCGGTTGAGGGCGTGGATGACGATGACAGTGCCTGAGGGTTGGAGACGATGGCAGAAGGGGGTATCCAGCTTTATCTTTCAATAAATCTTCTAAACCAACAAAATCCAACCTTGTTTCATTTCCCATGGGAAATGAAAAGTATTGGTGCCACAACTAAACCCTAAACCTATGGTTCTATTTTTTGGGGGGGATGTTATGTATTGACCAATACATATACTTTAAATTTTCCATAAGTATACTCAAACATTTTCTTACATTTATGGGTAAATCATGCAGTATGACTACTTTTACACATTGTTGTGTAAAACTGTAACTATATGCACGTATATACACACGACTAAAATAACCGTATATGTAACCTTTAAATGGACACTTTTAGTGTATGTAATTCTCATTTGTACTTATGTATTACCCTGCCGTAGGTAAAATCTGTGGGTATATACCCAGTTTCTTGTAGTGTATGTGGATGAACTTGTGACTGAACTTTATCCTCCTCTATGACTCTATGCCCTCGCTTATGTTGAACACCATCATGATACTCCCCATGGATGCCTAGACTAGCAGGTATACTAAGAAAGTCACCTGGAAGTAGTATAGCTATTGTTCCACCATCACACTGACTAGATGCATAGTATGACATTCATGGTGGCCAAGAAATGTCACTTAAGTGGATAATAGCCCCAATATTCTTTCTAAATGGTAGAGTAGCCAATAAATACACAATTCACTACTCAAGGATCTAGTTTGCCAATAGATGGCCTATGATCTCTGGCAAATCATACACAACCAAACACCTTGGGGGGAACAATATAGCTGGTGGTCCCTAGTAGACACTAGAGAGGAAACATAAAGCTAAGAGTCCTAAGAGGCATTCGAATGATGAGGTACATTGTAACAACCCAGATTTTTGAAAATTATGAACCAATATGATAAATGGATAGAAATAATAATGTTAGGGATTAAGTTGAAATTTTAAGGAGAGACAATAAGAAAGGGTGGACCAATCGTCATATTGATCTCCAGTCGAAGGACCCTTTTTAAACTTGGTCAGCAATCGATGTTGTAATGACAAATCAATTTTTTTCCTTCAGCAATCAATGGTCTAATGACCAATCGATGTTTTTCCTTCAAAAATCTATGGTCGAATGACCAATCGATGGTTTTCCTTGAACAATCGATGGTATAATGACCAATCGATGTTTTTCCTTCGTCAATCGATAGTCTAAAGACCAATCAATTGTTTTCCCTTTAGCAATTGATGGTCTAATGACCAATCGATGCTTTTCCTTTAGAAATCGATGGTCTAATGACCAATTGCTGTTTTTTCCTTCAGCAAACGAAGGTCTAATGACCAATTGATGTTTTCCCTTCAGCATTCGATGGTCTAATGACCAATTGATGTTTTCCCTTTAACAATTGATGGTCTAATGACCAATCGATATTTTTCCTTCAGCAATCGATAGTCTAATGACCAACCAATGTTTTTCATTCAGTAATCAATGGTCTAATGATTAATTGATGCTTTCCCTTTAGCAATTGATGGTCTAATGACCAATTGATATTTTTACTTCAGAAATCTATGGTCTAATGACCAATCGATGTTTTTCCTTCAGCAATCGATGGGTCTAATGACCAATCGATGTTTTTCCTTCAGCAATCGATGGTCTAATAACCAATCGATGTTTTCCTTCAGCAATCGATGGTCTAATGGCCAATCGATATTTTTCCTTCAGCAATTGATGGTCTAATGACCAATCGATGTTTTTCCCTTCAGCAATCGATTGTTTCTATGCCAATCAATTGCCCTGTTAATCACCAATCGATTGTCTCTATGCCAATCGATTGTCCTATTAGTCACCAATCGATTGCCTCTATGCCAATCGATTGCCTTGTTAGTCACCAATTGATTGCCTTGTTAGTCACAATTGTTTGTCTTTTCCTATGCCAAGCGATGTGAGGCTCTTCTCCAATCGATGCAAACCTCACTTAACACTTGGCAGCAATTGGTCTAAGGGAAGTCAAACCTGGGCCACGAATGGTCTTCACTGTGACTGTCCTTTTTCCAGGACATAAGTCAACCTTATGTACTATTAGAAACGTGGGCTGCATGGCCCAAGCCGCATGGCCCAAGGTATGGTGGGCATGGCCTAAAGTACGATAGATATTTGACAAAATCTCACCTACTGTACTATGAACATGGGGACCCACCCATCTTGGTTTGATGAGACCCTTAAAACCAACCGCTACACTTCCTTCTAACCCCACTGGTCATGGGAAGAGGAAGCTTGGAGCTGGTGGAAGAATCTCTCAAGAGTAGTGGCTGATCCTAAAGTTTGGAAACCTTGAGCTTCATCCATCGTTTCTACTTGATTTGAAGAAGAATCAAAAGTTTCATAAGCGATTAAGGTAGGTCTTCTCGGGCACAAACCTAATATTTTCATGCTTAAAAAGGGATCTTTGAATTTTAGCTTGAAGGTCCTCCTGGTTCTTCTTCCCTTTCTGTCCAGTCAAGGGTTGGTATGAGAATATTCTGAACCCTCATACCATGAAGAGTTTTCTTGCACACTCCTTGGTTCAAATTTTCCTACTCCTGGAGTGTTGGATGGGGCTACTGTCCAAAGGATCCCAACCTCAAATGTTCCATGGATCCTCACTTTATTGTGAGAAATCCCCCTTGACTACCTGGACACATGTCACCCAAATTGTTTAGTTTGAACTGAGCTCTGAGATTCTCCCCTTTGAAGGTGCCAACAACTTCTTTGCTGAAAACCTGGATGAGGATTTGTCTACTAGTTTTATCTTGGAACAGGATCCACATGTTTAGACCAAACTTCGAATGGCCCTTGGCCCCACATCGACTGGCCCATAAGGCCCACTTTGACTACCCTTTTGTCACTTCAACTTTTATGGATGGACTGTACAATAGGTCGACACCTCCATTCTGTGTCGACAGATTATCCCCATAGTGTGACGCACATCTGCTTAGCCCAAATCTGAAGCATATACCATGAGAGTTAAAAGCTATGAAATATTGAGAAGCATTATGTAGTAGCTCAGGTTGGATTTAATATGCATGAGGTACACACACACACAATAAAGCAATCGATAGAGAACCATGTTCATAACATCAATCAGTAGAAATATAGAAGTAATCGATGTTTGCTTAAGGGCAATCGATATTATAGAGACAATCAATGTGTAAAACAATCGATATGCATAACAACAATCGATGTTTAATGACCAACTGATGTTGGTCAAAAATCGATGTTTAATGACCAATCGATGTGGGTCAATAATCGATATGGAATATAAAGGCAATCGAGATGTTAATTTGACTGCCAACTTCGACTAGTCAAGACACAACGTCGCCAGTCGAAGTGGAGCTTCATATATGATGAATTGGACTTTGTATATGACAAAGTTAGACTTCTGATATAACGAAGTTAGCTTCGACTGATCATGACCATATTGTGCATGACAAAGTGGACTTCGTATATGATGAAGTTAGACTTCGGATATGATGAAGTTAGCTTTGACTGATCATGACCATATCACGCATGACGAATTGGAACATCATATATGACGAAGTAGATTTCGTATATGACGAAGTTAAGCTTCGACTGATCATGACCATATCACATAGGACGAAGTGGGACTTCGTATATGACAAAGTAGACTTCGTATATGACGAAGTAGATTTCGTATATGACGAAGTTAAGCTTCTACTGATTACGACCATATCACGCATGACGAAGCAAGACTTCGTATATGACGAAGTGACCTTCTAAGATTTCGACCAAAGCTGGCATGACGAAGTTATCGGTCATTGCTAAACTATAAAAATTCATGTTAATTATATACCCAATAATAGAAAGGGGGTTAGTTAAGATAAATATGGGAAGTATTGACCTTCAACCATGATTAAAATTGTGTCCAATGGGGAGTATGAATCTGTTTCTTAAAACTAACCAAATAGGAATGGACCTATTACGGAAACGACTCCTATGGAAGTTCTAGTCACCTACCAAGAGGTTAGGAAACTACAAACTCAGAAATTGAATCATCACGGCTCTATAAAACCAACGTAAGACCCCTGTAGCCGACCCTAGATCTCTCTCTTCGTTGCTAAACATGGAAAGAGCTTCCAAGAACAATGGGGACGAACTTGTAGAAGGGATTCAAGGAGTCTTCATCCCCTAGCATCTACTTCAATCTGTAAGGACCCTGGTGTTGGAAGCAACAAAAGGTAGGTTATCTCGGGCACAACCTTAACATGGCATATATCATATGAAAGTCCTTCAAGTCTAGTCTCATGTATCCCTATTCTTCTTGATTTCACTATTTATGTAAACAGTATCAAGTGTTTTTCCAAAACTTCGCACAAGATCTGGACTTTTCCCATTCTTTGCGAGTTTCATGCAACCGAGACCAACTGGGTCAGTCCAAAGCCATAGATTTGTTCACTTTCCATTTCCAACAACCCTTGTGTTTATAGTTTCATCCTAGGAACCCTAGATTTGAAGTGATGGATCAAGCGAGTCTACGTTGTTTTCTTGGTCTTGCCAGCATGTTGATTAGTCTATGTCTGTATTTTAAAAGCCATCAACCACACGTTAAAAATATTAATTACATGAATATGATTCTAACATTCTATATGGAAATTATTGATCATACTCTCCATTGATTATGCCTCTTCGTCCTTATGTTCCAACTCAAAGTTAAAAACGTCTTGATATAATCTATGTCATAACCATGTTGGTGAGAATACATGCTAGGTTACGACATGAGTCTACTTTGTTTTCTTTCCATGATCCTTACTATGTCCTGACTTTCCTTATTGGATATGGTTTCCGATTATGCATGTACTGTTGTTCCTTGCATACGTAGTTAGGAAAGTCTCTGTACTCTATGGATTTCTTCATAGAGACCTAACCGGTTGTACCTTGAAGTTCTCTATAGGACTCTTTATTAAGTGTGCATCCTATTCTACTTTGTTCAAAGTCATTAAATTTTATGGAATTTAAAAATAAGCCGTATGCTGTCCGGATTAATCTCTCGAGCTATGTCATATCCTTGAACTCCCTAGATGATCATATTCTTGTTATGAGCTTGTCCTTGGAAATCTGTGGCCATAATATTTATATGTGTTTGATTGGCACAACGTAGGACTTCGGTCCATTTGACTAATGCCTGTGCAAATAAGGGCCCTATTTGGTCCTAGGGAGGAGCGCTCCAACGTACTTATTAACCGCGGGAGTATGGACTTGTGGTGCGTGGCATAGCACCAACATGTGTGCAAGATTTGTGAATGTGCCTTCTTTTGTTATGATACATTTGATCTTGTGAATATGTGTTATTTGTGTGAATATGGCCAATTCTTGTTCATTTGCTAAGTACTCATTCTTGAATTCCTTATCCAATGCATATGAAAGTCTACCTATTTCATTATAAATTTCCTGTTGAGTATTCTACTCCAACCCGTAAATTGATCTTATTAGTAATATCATGCATGCTTTTTTCTTTCGTCTTGTAAGAATTCTAGTTCTAAAAAATGTTAATCACTTATATAATTGCCCATACAATAAGATGTAAATCCTACTAGGCATTAGCATGCTCACACCTACTTTCCTAAACATTTTCAGGTAGTGATGATGAGTCTATGGATACTGAAGGGGAAGGGCAAAAGTGAAGAGAACTTCAGATATCATGTAGCCGTGGCATGAACTCTTAGAGTATGAGAGAGTTTGTAGTAGGTTATTCTATTTAAGTCTGTCAAGTACTTGAACAATGGGCCCTATGGTTGGCTCTGAAGTTTTATGGATGTAATAAGAAGTTGCTATTTTAATTAATATTGGCTTATGGTTTAGTGTTGTCATCTCTTATTGTATATATTTGCCCTATTTATGATTCGAATACAACTGCGTGTTCCGATATTCCGCGTTGGGGTGTGACATATTCTAATTGGCTCCTAAGTGTCTCAATTTCTTGTTCCTTTAAGACTCAACTGAAATTCTACCTTAAAATCTGCTACTAAAATTTGGAATCAAAATAAAGCAAATAGGGACTCATTGCCCTTTCTTAATGTCTAGTACTTGTCATGATCTCTTACATTGTTGTTCCTTGAACTATGGAGGAATTTGTACCTTTAAAATCCTTAAGCTATCTTTGGACTCCTTGATAGTCTATGAATACAATTGAATTTTTTGTACTATGATGGCCATAATATTGTTTGTTATCTGGCACTACTTGGGACTTTGGTCCAACTGACCTCATGCCCATGCATATTTAAGGGCCCTGTCTAGTCCTGGGGAGAAGCACCCCAACGTACTTATTAACCGCCGGAGTATGGACTTGTGGTGGTGGCATGACACTGAAATGTTAGAGGGATTGGAATGTGCCTCTGGTTACATGTTGAGTTTAAAGTATGATCGAATTTGTTAAGTTTGAAATATGGCCAATTCTTGTTCCTTTGACACATGCTTAGTTGGAAATATAGTATGAATTCTCTTATTGTTCTCATGGCATGATAATCCCTTCTACTTGGTCTTGGTAGCAACATGATTTGCCTTGAAATTTTGTAATATGCATCTTCTGATCTGTTTATAATCATGCTTCATGTTTACCTTGATTACTCTACTTATTATCCTTGAAATCCAGTTTGTCTAAAATGATAATCACTTATATTTTTGCCTGCACCTTGAGATATAAATCCTACTGGGTGTAAACTCATTAAATTCCAAGTGAAGGTGAGTCTGTGGAGACCGATGAGATGGGGCAAGAGTGAAGAGAGCACCTAGTGTAGTCTTTTGTAAAGATGTCTTGATAGATGGTCCCTTTTGTTTTGGAACCACCCTTTGTTGTGAAGTCATGGGACCTAAGTGGACCCAATCTACTTGTAATTATACTATTGTAATGCCCTTATTAGATTATCATATAAACTCTAGTCTATCGACACTCTTGTAGTAGTTTGTCGACACCTGCTCAATTTTGTCAACACCCGGGGGTTGTCTGTCGACCAATGTTGTCAGAAATTTCAACTCCCTCTCCCTTCTAAACTAGATTAAAGGACTTGTGCACCCGTTTGATTTGTATGTCGTGTCCCAATTATTCCCATAAATTTATTGGGCAATTTCAGGGGTGTGATATACACTGCACTCAATACAGTCTCTCCCCATAATACTCCTAAATATGCATAGTAAGCAATAAAGCTTGTGTCACCTCTAACAAGAGTATGTTCTTCCTCTCATCCAGTCTATTCTGTACAGAGGTATGAACATAGGTAATATAGTGTATAATTCCATGAATATGAATATACTCATAGTATTCTCTATTAGTGTACTTTGTCTCATTATCAAAATGTAACGACCCCCTTTATACCGGTACGATTATACCAATCCATCTTGATATAAAGCGCGTCGTCACAGTGGGACGTGTACCCAACACAACACAGTAGGCACAACACAGTAGGTAGAGATGTACACAAATAACAAAGGAAAGTACAATGGAAATGAAAGTAAATCTTATTCCATCATCACCACACACATCTCACAGTCTATACAGTAGCAAAATAAATATACCAAGTCCACAAATAATCAAGTCCATAAGTCCATATCACAATAACATCATCTCACGTACTAAGTAAAAGAAAGAACACTATAAGAATAGCTCTCACGTCTCGACTACTCCTCACGCTTGGAGTCGCTCCTCACTATCTCCTCCTCAATCTCCGGAATACCTGCCTCACCTGTATATTTATGCAAGGATGAGTCTCGACAATAGACTCAGCAAGCAACCTATTGGTCACATCCAAACACTTACGACATACTTTCTACACAAGCGTAACGCATTAAGCAAATTATCACATGATTCTTGTAGCTATTAGCAATTACTAAATGAACAAGCTTTAACATTCTAACTACACATGGATTCATAAGCACATGATGTATAACATAACTCATATTATGACACATTCTAAGTATTCTAATCATGAAACTAAGCACATATCTACTAGGGATACTAGCATGATATCTATCACATTCAATATAACCATATGCCACAAATTCTTACCTTTTACTTGTTGTTTTAACATAAACATAACTTATTCACATGATTTCACATTTTTTCACATTGGAGCACATTAACACACCACTTTCACATAATCACATTGCACATTCACACTAAATTTCACATCTTTACACATCTTTTTGCCATGACACATAGTCCAAACCACCATAAAAAAGGACACTATCACACACATATCACATACCTGTCACCTAGGCAACATAGTGATGAATCTTGAGAATTGCACAAAACCGAGAGAAGCACTCTCCACCCTAACCAGTGGTATTTGTACACCTCTAGGATTTCATCCTGATGCCCACGGGATATCACATACACATTGAGCCTTCCCATAGAGACTTTTCTAGAGTATGGCTCCATAGCCTTCTATGGTAGCAGTGTCAATTTCGACACATTAACAGCTTAATCACATGTTTAGCACGTAATTCTCATGCATTTCATGGTGTATTCAAAGGCTTATGACTCAAACACATAGTTCAGATTACAGAAATAATCATTGCTATTCAACAGTGTTATACATATTTAACAAAGCCTAATCAGGGTACTAATCATCAGAAAAACACTATTTTTAACTGATCATGCTTAACATGGTCATTAAAGACTTATAACTAGAAATAGAGGTTACGGATATCAGAACATGCTCAAATTTTATCCACACATCATGTATAAGGATCATATTATATACCTAATTTTTCAGAAATTTTGAAACAATATATCTATTTTTAACATTTAAAACAAATTTCAGTCAATTAACAAGATGATTTAATAAAACATGGTTAACAAGAAACTGCCGATTCTATCTCCCTAAAAACATGTTCAGAGGAACCCTAAGTCCATGGGAAAGTACTGAGACAATGATGCACTGCATACTTAATTTTTCCCAGATTAAACTGAATATGGCATGCTTATTACTCATTTCAGAAATTCTAATAATTATAGATGTGATCAGAAAAATATTAAAATTCCATTATTTAGTCTGCCATACATACATGACAAGACAAATCCTAAAACCCACTCATGCTTTAAAAATCTCTGAAATATCACATAACACATGCTAAAATAATTTTCTGGAAAAACTGACAAACTTAATGGCAAGGTCATTGCCGTCAAGTAGTTAATGGTGATATCAATTCTCGTCAAGTTACGAACTTGAAAGCAAGGGCGTTTCCATCAATCTCCTGTTTGCAGAAAGTGCAGATCGAAACCAAATAAAAGGAAAATTTGGGGATTCAGGACACGAGACAAAAATCTTTAAAAATCGTAAAACTCTAAGTGATAGGCATAGGGATGAAACCCCTAAGTTACTTTCCTCAGAAAAAAAATCTCTAAAGATCGAATTTAGGCGATGAAGCCCTTCTTAGCCAAGCCAAAGAGATGATCTTCACTTGCTCGATTCGACCTCCACGCCTTAGCAGATGATCTTCTCGCGATGAGAGAGCCTCCCCACGTTCTGTAGAGCCTTCCTCTTGCCAAAGAACGCCGGTGCAGCTTCTAGTTCGCCGGATTTCTCACCTCTAAAACCTCCCTCTTTCTCTCTCCGAACCCCAAAAACCCTAGCTGAGTAAAAGTCCTCCCATACATAGATGACCGTGGTCATGATGAAACCCAACCCAAGTCGGGTTTCCATGATTGGGGAAAGAAACCCACACATAAATGAAGATGTTGACGTCAATGTGGTTGCCATCTATATGAAATATACGTCAATTGACATTGTCGTTAACCTCCTCAAGCCAAATGGTAGACAACATCAACTATGCCATCAACAACAAGTTAACGACACATAATGTTGCCGTCAATATCACTTGACGACACTAACAGTTGCCGTCAAGATGAATTTCAGCAGAAATCAAAACATAACAGCAAGTATAATACACAAAAAATCTAGGGCCTTACACAAAATGTAGTACTTTAATCTTAGCACTGAACTATGTGTCCACTAGCCTATGAAACTCCTGAAAGAACTTGAGGACTTCCCCTTCATGCTTCAACAAATAAACCCATGTAACACAACTAAGATAATTAATGAATGTCACAAACCATCAATGAGTAGTAGCATCAGTTGTGCTAGAAGATCCCCATACATCATAGTGCACAATCTCAAAAGGAAAAGAACTTCTATTACTAGTAGTAGGATAAACACTTCTTGTATGTTTGGTTAGGTCACAATGATTGCAACTCAATGAGTTTTTATGTACTTATTTGCCGAAGATAGGAATAATCTAGCAAGAAGTGAAAACAGAATATGTCTCAACCTCCTTTGGTGTAGCATCATTCCTAAAGAAGCATCCTCAACAGTAAGAGCAAATCTCTCCCCAATAGTAAAGCCCAAATTGCATCCTCTAGTCTCCAAATAGTAGAGTCCATTGTGCGTCTTACCACATCTAAGAGTCTTCCCCATTTTCAACTCTTGAAAAAGACAATGAGAACGCCAAAAGGTGACATAACCATTCAAATCTCTAGTAATAGAGCTAATGAAAAGGATAATGTAGTTCTGCCAGAAATTCTGACGGATTACTAATTTGTCAGCAATTTCCGACCAAGTTTTTTTGGAGGACGCTTTTCTATTAGAAATTGATTTTTGACAGATTTTTAATGGAATGTGTTTGTCAAAAATCCTGCATTTTCTTATAGTGCTCTATCTCTTCTCCCCCACCCAGTCGGCCCCTCCCCCTTCTTGTTACTAAACATACATGATAAGCTTACAAGTCAGAGGCATTTCCATTAGTTACTAGATTATTTGGATTATCACCATTAACTCATTTTTTTTCTTCACCTTTCAGAATGACACACATTATTCTGTTGTTGTAGCTCCCTTACTGGTATGAATTTTCTCAAATGAACTATTTGGATATCCCTCCAGTTTAGAACAACTTACATGATGTATGGTATGCTGAATAGATATTATTGGCTATTGGGACAAAACTGCAAGTGCTTTTGAAATCAAATAGAGAAATGTAGTATAATTCCCCTTGTGTAGCTCACTGATCACAATTTTTGGTTTGGGAATCCTAATGTAGTTTTATTTCTCATACACTTCACACTGTTTCAGGTATTAATCAAACTCTCTCTTTATATATATTATACACAAACCAATTAAATAGATCATCAAAATTGGTGTTCGCATGTGAATAGGATCTAGTATTTCTTTATCATTGTGAAAAATCAGTTCCAAGTTCCTGTCCAAGTTGGCAGTCCTTAAAGCACCATACTATGTTTAAATGTAGAGAAATCATTTTTTTTTTATTAGAAGTAGTCCTCAGGAACATAAAGCTAGGAGAGTGCACCCTCCCCCAGAGGGGGGAATGTTCTCACTCCACCAGCACAGAACCTAGGCCGAAATATTAATAATCCATACTGTCAAACAATTACACAATAACGGTCAAGACAATCTTATATGGCAGAGACCGGTTTTATCTAGAAATACATGACCTTTACAGGCCGAAGGAAAATCGCTATAACCCCAGAAAACTGAACTTGTCCAGGTCATACAACCTCTATTTGCCAAAGCATCAGCTATCTGATTAGTCTCTCGGAAAACATGCCGAAGCATATAAGAATTTCTGGTAATCATAACATAAGCTTCCCACCACCAGCGATATGCATGCCACGACGGGCAAATACCCACCTTGAAAGAGTGCACCAAAGCGCTAGAATCCGTGTACACCACTGAAAGGTGAAGTCCCAGGTAGGCAACCAGACGAAGTCCATCACAAAGAGCCCTTATTTCTGCTATGATACTGTTGCCATAACCATAATAATGGGCAAACGCCACTCTAACACAACCATGCATGTCCCGAACACAACTGCCTCCCCCACTGTAGCCTGGATTTCCTTTACTAGCTCCATCCACATTCAAACACAGGTCAGTTATAGGAGGAATCTAGCGAACCAGTTTAATTTGTTTAGTAGAAACCTGAGGATTAAAACCAAAGTGCTAAAGAATCTGCATCTGCTGACCCGAAGAAGCTTCCTTAAACCGCATACTTGCAATAGAGTGAGAGACCATAAACCTAATGTTATTAATCATCAACCTCACTGAAGGCTTCTTAGAATCAAATCTAGCCATGCATCTCCCTTTCAATATCTCCCAAAGAATAAGAATGAGACAGTGAAGAGAAACATAGCCAAAAGGAGAAGACACATTAGTAATAGAAAGGAAACTCCAGACTCTTGTAGTTATTTGGCTGTGCATATGAACTTTAGAGTCAATGAGAGAAAAAAACCAGGACCACAAGGGAACTGCCAAATCACTGTAGATAAACAGGTGGTTTAAATCCTCATAGATGTGGCTCCTACAGTAAGAACAACTAGAAGCAAGTTGAATGCCACATTCAATAATCCTCTGATCAACTGCCACAGCTCTATTCAATAGTTTCCAGCAAAACAAAGATGCTCTCCCATAGAAAGAGCGCTGCCAGATTTTAGAAAGCGCTGGTCGCCTAACACCAGTAGATCTGACCAAATTATAAACCGATTTTGTGGAGAAGCTGCCATCCTGAGTAGCCCCCCAGATACACCTATCCTCCACGCCAGTCAGGACCACTCCCTGTAAAACGCCACTTGGAAGAAGCGTTCTAATAGGATGCTGATTATCTTTAATGACCTCTTGCACCATAATCTTCTCTCCCTCGTAAGGAAAACTGAGCTGCTCATGAAGAGGGCTTCCACCAAGCCAGTTATCATATAGGAAATCAATTTTATTCCCTTTCCCATGAATCCACTTAGTATTAGACTTCATCACCTGAATAGCTTCATCCTGGGTTTTGGAGGACATACCTGGAATGTAACGTCCAGATATATATCTGCTCTTAGCATATTGCGCCCAGAGAGACGACCCATGTTGCATGTTCCAGAAGAACTTTATAGCCAACGCCAGCTGCACATGCTCCAAGCTATGAACCCCCAGACCACCCTCAACAATTGGCCGCTGTATGGTAGCCCAATCAACCCAATGGTGACGTCGAACTCCATCTAGGCTATTCCAGAAAAAACGAGCACAAGAATTCTCAATGTAGCGGGTGATGCTTCTGGGGATAGCAGAAGACGCAGCCAAATACACAGGGAGAGACACCAAAACAGACTTGATTAGAGTAATTCTACCCACATGTGACAAAAGTTTAGGCTTCCAGGTTGCAAGCTTACTATTAACCTTGTTAATCAGCAAGGAATAATCACTAGCAAGGACCCTACCAGGGCGTAGAGGAACACCCAGGTACAACATGGAACCAGTTTGTCTCTTGAAATCAGTGATCCGCTGAATCTTAGCTACAGTTGGAATGGGTGCCTTATGAGATATCATAAAACAACTTTTTGAGGTGTTGATCATCTGGCCAGAAGACTTGGAGTAAATAGAGAGAAATCTCATCAACCTCTTAACATTAATAATACCTCCATTGATAAAGATGAGAGTGTCATCCGCATAAAGCAAATGAGATATGGGAGTGCAACTTCTAGGCCCAGCGAAAGGCTGAATATAACCTGTTTGAAGTAAATTCGATATACCTCTACTGAGAGCTTCCTCCATTAAAATAAAAAGAGTAGGAGCAATCGGGTCCCCTTGCCCAATTCCTCAGGTAGAATGAAAATAACCAGTAGCAGTCCCATTAAATAAAACTGAAAACCAGCAGTTAGCAATCATCATGCCAATATGAAGTGAATCTATTTAAAAAGCCAAACATTTTGAGAACTGCCAACAGGAAATCCCACTCCACACTGTCATAAGCTTTACTGATATCCAGTTTGAACAAAACATTGAAACCTCTAACTTTGAGAAATCTTACTTTGAGAAACTATCTATTTTGTACGACCTTGTTCTTTCATTTCTTTTTCTTTGAGGATAGTGTTGAGATGAAAACTAGTTTTTTGATCAGATTTTCCTAAAGTTCTTCCTCATGCTTGTGTGTTGATGACTGATATACTTTCTAGCTCATATACTTTTTCTATTCCTTCTAATACTGGACTAGGTAGTGCAGCATACAATGTGTTGTGTTTTGACTTTTTAAGGTGAGATTTTAAATGTAGAGAAATCATGTTGTCATCTGAAATAGTTTGTAGGATCAAACCTTCATGAGTTCATCATAGGTATATATTTTGGACCCTTGCTTTCCCAGGTTGATTGTTTGTACCTGAAACATGATGTGGTTGTCTTAGTTTGATTATTTTATGTTCCATCATGTTAACATGGTCCAAATGTAGCATCTTTTAATTAATTCTTCAAAATATTTTTATGTCTATGTAGATGGAATCTTATTTTGGCTAGCATAGGTGGAATTCTTTTGGGTATTGGTATTTTAGTATGATGATAAGTTCTTCAGTTTTTCCATGTATTACAATATTAGTCTTCTGTTGAATAATTAATACTTGGGACTCAAGACAACTTCATTACAGGGATTAGAGGTGGTTGATTTAGATCAACAAACCCAGATGATTTTAAAGCTTGATGGTTCAGTTATGAGATGTGTTTGTGACCAAAATGGTAACCATGTGATGCAGAAATGCATTGTCCCCACAAGAAAAAAAATCAGTTTATCATATTAGCAGTTTACGGAGAATTTGTACCTCTATCTACTCACCCATATGGCTGTCGGATTATTCAGGTTTTAGATTACATCTGAATTTACTTTTATCTTTATACTATCTCAAGTCTGGATCTTGTGATGACACTTCTAAATACCCTATTCTCTTCTTGGCAGAGGGTGTTAGTGTAAATGCACAAGAGTCCTCCCGTGCCCATGCACCTGCAACACAGCCGTCAAGTGTTCAAGAGTCCTCCCATGCCCATGCACCTGCAACACAGCCGTCAAGTGTTCAAGAGTCCTCCCGTGCCCATGCACTTGCAACACAGCCTGATGACCAGTCTGTCCGCATGTAATTTTAATTAATCATATATATATTTTGACGATTAACAAAACCAAGCCAATAAAGGTATGCATTACTTCTCTGAAGCCTTAACCTTTTCAACATCATATTTCTCTAAGTCCACATCGACTTCTATTGAAGGCCATAACGATTTCTTTATAAGCATATCAATTTCAATAGAATTATCATAACGATTTCCTTTCTGGCTGAAAAGTCATGTTGTTTCAAACAAATCGATGCCGTAACGATTCTATAAGTGATCGCAACGATTTCCTTATAAGACTAAAAAGTCATGTTATTTCAAACAAGTCGATGTCACAACTACTCTATAAGATATCGTAACGATTTCTTTAGAGCCCGTAACGACTTGCTCGTCACAACGACTCTATAAGTTACCGTAACGATTTCTTTAGAGCTCGTAACGACTTGCCTGTCGCAACGACTCTATAAGTTGTCGCAACGATTTTTTTAGAAACTCGTAACGACTTGCCTGTCATAACGACTCTATAAGTTATTGTAACGATTTCTTTAGAAAGCGCAACGACTTGCTTGTTGTAACGATTTCATAAGTTACCGTAACGACTTCTTTAGAACTCGCAACGACTTGCTTATTGTAACGACTTTATGTTACCATAACGATTTCTTTAGAGTTCATAACGACTTGATAAGTGTTCACAACGATTTGCTTTGTATAACAATTTGTTAAGTGTTCTATATCGATTTCTTCAGAAACACAACGATTTGCATCTCATAACGATTTGTTAAGTGTTTCACAACGACTTCTTCTGTATCACAACGACTTGGTCAACCTGACTTATTCATAACGATTTCATAAGTCATATAGTCATCGATTTCATATCTTGATATCTTATTCATCTTAAAAGCGTTGCCTAGTCAAGTCAGTCCAGACATCTCCCTGACGCTTTTGCATTTATGAGATCTGAACATATCTCTGCATGCATGCAGACCATATCGTGCCTACTCTGATAACGTCCTTTAGACTTAAGCTATTTGGCATTACTATTTCCATGTCTATTGCTACTAACGTTGACTGACATCAGAGACAGCTTAGCTGTCTGCTATTTGAGTTTGACATTTGTACAGACCTCTGATCCAGCTTCACGGTACAACGTTAAACAAATAGAAGCCAAGAGATATCTTTGAAGATCTCATCTCTTTGCGTGCTCAAGTGATCAAAAGTCTGTTGACAGGAAGCTTCCAAGACTTCAGATGTCATTCAGTCTAACGACTACTGAAAAGAGAGACAACGGACACTTCAACGTCTACATTTCAAATTGAAGATATAAATTCAAGTCAGAAGAACAGAAGAAGAGATCGCGTATTCAAGCATTCAAATTCTCCAAAAAGGAAGTCCAGAGCCAAGAACCTTTATTCTACTTAGCTTTTGCTCTTTTGCTCTCCGCTAGTTTGTGAAAATCTTGAGAGAGCCTGTATAGTTCTGAGAGTGTGCCTTGTTTAAAATCTCTTTGCTCTCAGTTCTAGTTGCTTCAGATCCTTGCTTATCAAAAGCTTGATCTAGGGGCTTGAATTTCATTCACTCTCTTTGTGTTGTTCCCTTCGGTTGTGAAGGAAGACCTGGTGATATCCAGGGTGTTGTTCCCTTCAGTTGTGAAGGAGACCTGGTGGTATCCTGGTGTTGTTCCCTTTGGTTGTGAAGGAAGACCTGGTGTGGTATCCAAGGTGTTGTTCCCTTCGGTGTGAAGGAAGACCAGCTGAGCTGGGTGTTGTAGCGTCCTTAGGGGGATTGTACCCTAGCTAGTAAAATCCTGAGTTGTTTCTCAGGGACTGGACGTAGGACTCCTAAGGAAAGGAGGTCCGAACCAGGATAAACCTTGTGTTGTGTGATTATCTTCTTTGTGTGTTTGTTATTTCAACTAACTATCACTAACCTACTTCGAAGAACGTTTGTGTGAATGTTTTTAGTTATAGGTATCTTCTAGATTAATTTTTAAAGACCCATTCACCCCCCCTCTGGGCTCGTCAACTGGGCAACAAGTGGTATCAGAGCTAGTCTCTTCGACAAAGAAAGGATCCAACAATCTGAAGAGTAAAGATCCATGGCAGCCCAAGGTAACTTTGAAGGTCAGTCTGTCAACCGACCCCTTCTCTTCGATGGTGAAGATTATCCTTACTGGAAGATCAGAATGGAATACTTTCTACAAGGGCACGACTATCAAATTTGGTCCATAGTAGAAGAAGGTGATCTGTTAGTCCCAAATGAGAAAGCACAATGGACCGATGATGACAGGAAGAAGATTTCCCTGAATTGTAAATTAAAGAGCATCCTATGCTGTGCTCTAAGTAAGAAGGAATTCAACAGAGTTTCAGCCTGCAAATCCTCAATGGAAATGTGGGAAAAGCTCAGGATTACTTATGAAGGCACAGACAAAGTAAAAGAAACAAGAATCGACATTCTTGTCACTCAATATGAAAGATTTCAGATGCAGTCAAGTGAGTCCATAACTCAAATGGTTAGCCGGTTCACTGACATCACAAATGGACTAGCTAGTCTGGGGAAAACCTATGAGATGGGAGACATGGTAAGGAAGATACTTATATCCTTACCATCCTCATGGACCCCAAAGGTCACAGCAATAGAAGAAGCTAATGACTTAAAGAGAATGTCTGTAGAAAAGCTCATTGGGTCCCTCATGGCCCATGAGATCAACATGGAAAGGCTAGGAGAGTCCTCGAGCAGAAAGAAGCACTCCAACGCCTTAAAAGCTGAAGAAGATTCACCAGAAGCAAGTTCAGCTGAAAGTGAAAGTGATGCAGACAGTGAAAATGAGGAAGCTATGCTATCTAGAAAATTACAGTGAATTTTGGCTAAGAAGAAGAAATTCCAATCTGGAAGAAGGCACTTCAAAAGAAACAAGGAATTCAAGAAGCCAGATGGAAAAGAAATAAAGAAAGGAGAACCCGTCTGCTATGAATGTAAGAAGCCAGAACACATTAAAACTGAGTGTCCAATGTTAAAGAAGCCGGAATTCAGGAAGAATGACAGTTCCAAGAAGTTCAGAAAGTACAAGAAGAAGGCGATGGAAGCAGCTTGGGAAAACAATAGTAACTCAGACAATGAGTCAAGTTCTTGCAGTGATGAAGAAAAGGCCAACTTAGCCTTCATGGCAAATACTGAAGATAAGGTAACTTCTGACTCCTCTTTTGATTCATGCAATGATTCAGATTCTGATAGCTTAGAAGAGGCTTTCAACGAATTATATGAAAAATATAAAGAAGTGACCAAATTATTAAAAGTGAGTAAGAAAAACATAATCTGTATAGAAAATACAAACTCAGATCTAAAATCAGAAAATGAACAATTAGAAAGTCAAATAACTGAACTTAAAAGAAGAAATGAATTGTTATGTGAAGACCTAAAAGCTAAGAATGAACAAATAACAAAATTGGGAAAACGGGAAAGTACAGATGAATTAAAAAAAGAAATTAAAAACTTAAATGAAGAAAATGATAAACTATCAAGCACATTAGAGAAATTTACTAATGGTAAAAACTCTCTAATATTAAAAGGTGCTAGAAGATCAGGTAAGAAGAAAAATGGATTAGGATATACACCCCCAGATAATGAAGAAACCATAATTTATCCTAAAACATATCCAACACCAAAATTTGTACCTGAACAAGATATAGCATAAAAAGCTGATTTCAAATATATAGAAAAAGTAACTAAGTTATCCTGCTGTAGTCACTGCAATAAGTTAGGACATATTATAACTACATGCCCAACAAGACACAAGAAATGGATAATAAAAGGCAAAATCAATGATACTAACCAATTAGGACCCAAAAGAATTTGGGTACCTAAAGCTTGATGTTTTTATTTCAGGTTAACCCTCGAGCATCCAAATGGTACTTAGATAGTGGGTGCTCAAGACACATGTCAGGTAACCAGAAGTTATTCCCGCATCTCCAAGCTGAAGAAGGAACAGTCACATATGGAGATAATGGGAAAGGAACAGTAATAGGCAGTGGCTCTATAAATAAGAAAGGAAAAGCTGTCATAGAAGATGTGTTATTAGTCAAGGGATTGATGCACAATCTCATCAGCATCAGCCAGCTGTGTGACAGAGGCCATCAGATCAAGTTTCAAGAGTCAAAGTGCAGCATAGTGAAGGATGGAGCAGTCATCTTTGAAGCAAATAGAGAAAATAATTTGTATGTGCTCTATCTTGAAGAACTCAAAGAGCAAAATGTTTGTCTGGCAGCAAGTAAAGACAAATCTACTGAATTATGGCACAAACGACTTGGACATTGCAGTTTAGATGGCATGAGGAAATTGCTAAAGAAAAATCTTGTAGAAGGTCTGCCAAAGGTCAGTGCAAAAATGGAAGGTGTATACAGACCCTGTGCTAAGGGAAAGCACACTAAAAGCTCCTTCAAGTCAAAGACGGTGGTGACCACCTCAAAACCCTTAGAGCTCCTACATATTGATCTATTTGGGCCAATGAGGACTACCAGTCTTGGAGGAAAGAACTTTGGATTTGTCATAGTTGATGACTATTCAAGATATACATGGGTATCATTCCTAGATCATAAAGATGACATCTTTGAAAACTTTGTTAGTTTCAGCAAGAAGGTGCAAAAAGATCAGAAGTTCAGCATTGTGTCTATTCGATCAGATCATGGTGGTGAATTTCAAAATGTAAGGTTTGCTAGATTCTGTGATGATCAGGGAATTGAGCATAATTTCTCAGCACCAAGGACACCACAGCAAAATGGTATTGCTGAGAGGAAGAACAAAACCCTATTGGACATGGTAAGAACTATGCTCTCAGAATATAATCTGCCACGATATTTTTGGGCTGAAGCAGTCAACACAGCAAGCTATATTGTCAACCGAGCGATGATCAGGCCAATCCTAAAAAAGACTGCATATGAACTGTTCAAAGGGAAGAAGCCAAAGATCAGCCATTTCAGAACCTTTGGATGTCCCTGCTTCATTCACAACAATGGAAAAAGGGACATTGGTAAGTTGGATGCCAAATCAGATGAAGGCATCTTCATGGGGTACTCTTCTAAACCTAGAGGCTATAGAGTATTTAACAAACGTACTTTATTGATTGAACAGTCTGTACATATTATTTTTGATGAAACTAACCCTTCCTTGAGAAAGGAAGTAGATAGTGACAATGATGATGCAGATGAACTGTCCAAGAAACTAAAAGATACATCAATTGAGGACAAGGATGATCCATCTCTGGAAGAATTGCAACAAGAAGAAGTTACTCATGAAAACCTTCCAAAGGAATGGAGATACAAGAAAGATCACCCACTTGAGAATATTATTGGTGATCCATCTATAGGGGTAAGAACAAGAGGTAATGTTATTCCTTGTGATTACCTAGCCTTTGTTTCTCAAATAGAGCCTAGGACAGTCAATGAAGCTCTCTCTGATGAATCTTGGATAGTAGCCATGCAAGATGAATTAAATCAATTCAAGAGAAACAAAGTATGGTCACTTGTTCCTAGACCATCAGACCATCCAGTCATTGGCACCAAATGGGTGTTCAGAAATAAACTGGATGAAACTGGTGCAATCTTAAGAAACAAGGCCAGACTGGTAGCTCAATACTATTCTCAAGAGGAAGGCATAGATTTTGATGAAACCTATGCACCTGTAGCTAGACTTGAGGCTATTAGAATATTATTAGCTTATGCATCTGCTCTAAATTTAAAACTATTTCAAATGGATGTTAAATCTGCTTTTTTAAACGGTTTTATTAAAGAAGAAGTCTTTGTAGAATAGCCTCCTGGTTTTGATGATATAGACTTTCCAAATCATGTTTTTAAATTGCACAAGGCTTTATATGGTTTAAAACAAGCGCCTAGAGCCTGGTACGAAAGGCTTAGCTCTTTTCTTTTGAAACATGGTTTCAGTAGAGGTCAAGTAGATAGTACTCTATTTATTAAGTCAAAGGTCAAACATATATTGCTAGTTCAAATTTATGTAGATGACATTATCTTTGGATCTACTGATGAATCCCTTTGCAAGTACTTTGAAAAGTTAATGCAGGGAGAATTCGAGATGAGTATGATGGGGGAGCTCAACTACTTCCTTGGACTTCAAATCAAACAAGGAAAAGATGGCACTCACATCTGTCAAGCTAAGTACACCAAGGAGCTGCTGAAGAAATTTGGATTGATAACACCAAGCCACTGTCAACACCAATGGGTACATCAACAAGGATGGACAGCGACAAGGATGGTAAGAAAGTAGATCAAAAAGTCTATAGAGGTATGATAGGTTCACTACTTTATTTAACAGCCAGTAGACCTGATATATTATTTAGTGTATGCATGTGTGCTAGGTATCAAGCAAATCCTAGAGAGTCACATTTGATTTCTGTAAAAAGAATTTTTCGATATTTAGCCAGAACTCATGATCTAGGTTTATGGTATCCAAACTCTTGTGAAATCAATTTAGTAGGGTATTCTGATGCTGACTGTGCTAGATGAAAGGTAGATAGAAAAAGTACCAATGGTTGTTGTCAGTTTCTTGCAGGGTGTTTGATATCCTGGTCCTCAAATAAATAAAATTCAGTAGCACTGTCTACAGCTGAAGCTGAGTACGTGGCTGCTGGAAGCTGCTGCACACAACTCTTATGGATAAAGCAACAGCTTGAGGATTTTGGATTAAATATCAACTCAATTCCATTACTGTGTGACAACACCAGTGCCATTAATCTCACCAAGAATCTAGTTCAGCACTCAAGGACCAAACATATTGATGTTAGATATCATTTTATTCGTGATCATGTTCCAAATGGAAATATTGAAATATCCTTTATTGATACAAATGGCCAATTAGCAGACATTTTCACAAAAGCCTTACCTGAAGAGAGATTCACATCTCTCAGAAGGGAATTAGGCATGTGCAATTTGTGATAAAAGTTTGCTTGCAACTGGCACATTAATTTTTAGATTTAAGATTGTTTTCCTCCATGTTTTTAAGCGAAAGAAATTCAAATTACCCCTTGTAACCGCTCTTTCATTGAAGTCGGTCTGAATAGTCAACACATTTTGTCGTTTTCCTCCGCCTTTTGGCGCCTCACTTTCCACCCCATTATTTATTCCAAAAATTAAATGCGATAACGATTCATCTCCCGTCTTCAACCCTTTCCCTCTTTATCTGCTTGTGCGAGCCGATGCCCTAACCTCTTCAACAACGACTCTCGACCCTTTGAAAAGTTGCTCCCATTCCCGTGAAAGATCTCTTGAGGGGTTTCACTCCTTCCCTCATCTCAATCCTCCAGAAACCTCCTTCACCTGATTTCATGGCCGCATCCGTCGTCGCTGGAAGTCTTGGGGGCTACGGCGCTGAGTTCCTCACTCCTGAGCAGCAGGAGAGGTTCACCTTTGTGAAAACTAAGGTCTGTGGAAACAAGGCAGTGGACATAGCAGATCTTGAAAAGAATGGTATGCACAGCGTAGCAGCAGCATTGAGCAAGATGCAGTGGTTGGGAATCACCACCTTCTCAGAGGTAAGTTATCCAGACCTCGTGAAGGCCTTTTTTGTCTGTTTGAAAGCAGAGGCAGACGGGTCCCTAGTTTCATCTATTAAGGGAACTCTGATTAAGATAGATTATGACCTATTGCACCGGTTATTTGGGGTGAAGACTTCAGGGCACAGTGGGGTTCACACCGTGGACGCCCAAGCTAAAGGTCTTGGTATTGTAGGACCAGAGTTCAGACTGAGGGATGGCAAATTAGACATTAATCAGTTCAATGCTTTCAACCGCCTCCTTCATTTCATAGTTTGCCAAATCTTAGTTCCTAGAAGTGCAACATTCTCAACCTGCACCAAGGCTGATTCAGATGTAATGTTTTGGGCCATTCAAAACAAGGAGATTAACATGGCCGAAGTGATGTTTGAATGAATGAAATTTGCTCGTGACCAGATCTGGGATACCAGGAGTAAGCTTAATGTGTCGTTGCCTTATGCCCACTTGCTTACAAAGATATTCAAACACTTTGGTGTTGATTTAATCTGGGGCGGTAGTAGAGAACATGGGCCAAGCTATTAGGTCCAGGAACCTGAGAAAAAGTGGCTTTTCACTAGTCAATGGAATTTGGTCTAAAACCTCTGTAGCAGAAGGAGAGGCCATTATTGAAGATGTCCCAGAAGTTCAAGAAGATGTGCCGAAGCCTCAACAGAGCCATCAGGAGCAGCATCAGTAGAAAATGATGAACCATCAGAACTTGCAGCATCATCTGAATTGGCAGCAGCAGTACAAGCAGAATCACAACCTTCAGTAGCTCAAGCAGAAGAACCAGTGGAAGGTGCAGTTTTTGTAGATGCTCCCATTCAGGGGGAGCAAGACAGGATCATGGAAGATGCTCCCATTCAGGGGAGCAAGAGACTGAGGACCTCTCTACATCTCAAGGGGTGCATTCAACAGATGCCCCTGTTCATGAAGAACAGACCACAGCTCATCAGGATACAGCTGAGAGGAAAGGCAAAAAGTTTGCTCACAGAAGGAGAAGGACATCACAGAAGCTGAAATTGAAGCCTATTCTGAAAAGATTGGAAGCACAAAATGCACTCTTATCCTCAGTCGAATCAGATGTAAGCTCTATCATTGTTCGCCAGGACTCTACTTCCAATGATGTATCACAGGTAAAACACTCTTTGAAATGGTTTAACAAGGAATTGAGCAGCATGAAGGTAACACTTTCTGAGATTCTGAAGGCAGTAAGTTCTCCACCTCATGGCACTCGAAATGTTTCAGAAGCTGTTCTCAGGCCATCAGGGCCAGTAATCGCAGAAGAAGATAGTGTGCCAGTCCAAGTTCAGACTCAGCAGCAAGCAGAAGAACCCGGACCATCTGATGAGAATGCAGGGCCATCTGGGCAGAATCTTGAAGAGGAGTGTCATGTGGCTGTTTCAATGGCAGATGGAGTACCCTCTGAGGATCAAGGGCCCGCAGTACAGGCTGAGGGTCTGTCACCCCTGAAGATTTCGGCAGCAATTGGAGAAGCACAGGCTGTTGTTCCCGAGCCTTCCACTCTTCCTACTCCAGCCCCTCCTTCTCCACCCACCTCATCCACAGCTCCTCCAGCACCTCCTGTTCCTAAACGGCCACGTTCACGACAAATCTCCTCTCCCACTCCTTTCAGTTCTTCCACCACTCCTTTACCTTCCTCCACTGTTGAAGTTCCTCCCGGATCTTCTTTAGCTGGAGCTTCCTCATCTGGTCCCTCCTCCTCAAGACCCAATGATCCTTCTACCATCACTCCTGACTCTTTGATTCACCCACCAGTACCTTCATCTTTCATCACTCTCATTCCTGAAGGTGCCCAACTCACCCAACCTGAGATCCATGGCATCAAGGATGAATTTGAAGAAACAATTCTCAAATCTGTCCTAGCCACTGGAACTCACTCTCATAGGACTGGTATTTCCAGCCCTGTCTCCAAACGAAGGAGACTTACTTCCACCCTTCCTGTCTCCTCAGATCCTTGCTATCCACCTCTGTGGTTTTCCCTAGCCATTACAAATAAGCACAAACCCCTTTATGAGGAATACCTTCAAAAAGTGGTTCTTGCTCATATTTTTTGTTTACCTTTCCAACCATCTGACTATCATTTTCCCTTACACTTCTCTTTCAAAGGCTCAACAGTCAAAAATCTTATCTGTGACTGAAGCCAAAACTGAAGAGCAGTGGGCTCGGATCAACAGTGCTTTGTACTCCCAATTTAAGAGAGTGCAAGCTGCCAGATATCCTCCCAGGGAAGCCCCTCTTCCTTTGTATGAATGGTTTCAGATCCATCACAAGAACCTGTTTGGACCTTTCATTCAGAAAGAAATCAAGTTCATCAGGCAGTATCAGATGTTCTGCAATTACTGCTATATCAACAGCTTGGATGAACCTCAGTTGGGGCAGTTCCGTGCAGCCATCACAGCTCTGCAGTCCACTCATTGTGAACCTCTTCAGGTAGACTTTGCTACCTTGAAGTTCCCAGACATCGTGTTCCTTCCACCGCTCCACTCCTTGATCATGGATTCCTCGGTTGGTACACTTGTCTTTGAGAGAGCTGCTAGAGTCATGGCCAGGTTGCATGTCTATGAAGGCCGTGATCTTTCTTTCCAAAGATTTGTGTTCAAACACTATCTTGAAGGGCAGATTTCAGCTGATATCCTCGCTCCCATTCTCTCAGAATGTGAAAGGCTGACCTCTGATGAGTGGCTCACACACTATCCTTTGTCTGCTCAACAGCTGTCTGATCTAAATGCCTCCCAGGCACAAGCAAATCTACCTCCTCTGTCACCTGGTGACTTTCTGGACGCCAATTTCTGTCACCTCATCAGAAATACATTCGCAATCTGGCTTGAGAGATTCAAGATTTTTCGTGATTTGACAAAGGAGCTCCGGTCTCATCAGATCTTCTATCCTATCAAGATGGACAAGTTTCTCCTCTTTGCCAGCTTTGGGTCCTTCTCCACTTTCAAAATAGCCTTAGGTTTGGATAAATATGGGGACTTTATTTCTGAGCAGTGGAACCTTCATCTCAAGTGGATGGTCCCCCACTATGGGACCCTCCTATAACATTGAGATTGGAGCTTTTCAAGCACATTTTGAAGAGCAGGAAAGATTGGCACTTCCTGTCATCTGACAGTTTGCCTCCTTGTTGTCTCCTGCCTTCTATCTTGATCCTTCTCTTCGACCTCCAGAACAATAATAAAATTCACTTCTCTTGTCTTCATATACTACTTATCCTGTCTTTGTCTCAGATTACTCTTTTTTTTTGCTTAATGACAAAAAGGGGGAGAAAAACTTATGTCTGAAACATCTATACACATTTTTTCATCCATACTTATTGTTCAGTTTTGTCATCACCAAAAAGGGGGAGATTGATGACCAGTCTTTCCCCATGTAATTTTAATTAATCACATATATATTTTGATGATTAACAAAACCAAGTCAATAAAGGTATGCATTACTTCTCTGAAGCCTTAACCTTTTCAACATCATATTTCTCTAAGTCCATATCGACTTCTATTGAAGGCCATAACGATTTCCTTATAAGCATATCGATTTCAATAGAATTGTCATAACGATTTCCTTTCTGGCTGAAAAGTCATGTTGTTTCAAACAAATCGATGACGTAACGATTCTATAAGTGATCGCAATGATTTCCTTATAAGACTGAAAAGTCATGTTATTTCAAAAAAGTCGATGTCACAACGACTCTATAAGTTACCGTAACGATTTCTTTAGAGCCCGTAACGACTTGCTCGTCACAACGACTCTATAAGTTACCGTAACGATTTCTTTAGAGCTCGTAACGACTTGCCTGTCGCAACGACTCTATAAGTTGTCGCAACGATTTCTTTAGAAACTCGTAACGACTTGCCTATCATAACGACTCTATAAGTTATCGTAACAATATCTTTAGAAAGCGCAACGACTTGCATGTTGTAACGATTTCATAAGTTACCGTAACGACTTCTTTAGAACTCGCAACGACTTGCTTATTGTAACGACTTTATGTTACCATAACGATTTCTTTAGAGTTCATAACGACTTGATAAGTGTTCACAACGATTTGCTTTGTATAACAATTTGTTAAGTGTTCTATATCGATTTCTTCAGAAACACAACGATTTGCATCTCATAACGATTTGTTAAGTGTTTCACAACGACTTCTTCTGTATCACAACGACTTGGTCAACCTGACTTATTCATAACGATTTCATAAGTCATATAGTCATCGATTTCATATCTTGATATCTTATTCATCTTAAAAGTGTTGACTAGTCAAAGTCCACGTAGACATCTCTCTGACGCTTTTGCATTTATGAGATCTGAACATATCTCTGCATGCATGCAGACCATATCGTGCCTACTCTGATAACGTCCTTTAGACTTAAGCTATTTGGCATTACTATTTCCATGTCTATTGCTACTAACGTTGACTGACATCAGAGACAACTTAGTTGTCTGCTATTTGAGTTTGACATTTGTGCAGACCTCTGATCCAGCTTCACGGTACAACGCTAAACAAATAGAAGCCAACGGATATCTTTGAAGATCTCATCTCTTTGCGTGCTCAAGTGATCAAAAGACTGTTGACAGGAAGCTTCCAAGACTTCAGATGTCATTCAGTCTAACGACTACTGAAAAGAGAGACAACGGACACTTCAACGTCTACATTTCAAATTGAAGATATAAATTCAAGTCAGAAGAACAGAAGAAGAGATCGCGTATTCAAGCATTCAAATTCTCCAAAAAGGAAGTCCAGAGCCAGGAACCTTCATTCCACTTAGCTTTTGCTCTTTTGCTCTCCACTAGTTTGTGAAAATCTTGAGAGAGCCTGTATAGTTCTGAGAGTGTGCCTTGTTTAAAATCTCTTTGCTCTCAGTTCTAGTTGCTTCAGATCCTTGCTTATCAAAAGCTTGATCTAGGGGCTTGAATTTCATTCACTCTCTTTGTGTTGTTCCCTTCGGTTGTGAAGGAAGACCTGGTGGTATCCAGGGTGTTGTTCCCTTCGGTTGTGAAGGAAGACCTGGTGTGGTATCCAAGGTGTTGTTCCCTTCGGGTGTGAAGGAAGACCAGCTGAGCTGGGTGTTGTAGCGTCCTTAGGGGGACTGTACCCTAGCTAGTAAAATCCTGAGTTGTTGCTCAGGGACTAGACGTAGGACTCCTAAGGAAAGGAGGTCCGAACCAGGATAAACCTTGTGTTGTGTGATTGTCTTCTTTGTGTGTTTATTATTTCAACTAACTGTCACTAACCTACTTCGAAGAACATTTGTGTGAATGTTTTTAGTTACAGGTATCTTCTAGATTAATTTTTAAAGACCCATTCACCCCCCCTCTGGGATCGTCAACTGGGCAACACAGCCATCCAGAGATAAACTGCAACAGAGTTCTCCTCCAACACAGACGTGCAATGTTTCCCATGCAAAGCTAATATGTAGATCATGATAACGTTCTGGTGTAAAGGATAAGTCGAACTCTGTTGCATGTGTGTCAGGACTCTAAGGAGTCATGATGTAACTTAGCTACTGTTGGCTATGTATATTTAGTTCGCTGGGTGCACTCCAGCACCCAAGCGATTGCAGCGTCCTCCTTCTTCGTCTTCTCTTTCTGTCTCTTTACTTTTCAAGGTATCAGAGGCTTCTGCTCAACAACAACCTGATCTATGGATGACAAGCATACCTCGCCACCCACTCCCTCCAATGTCTTGCCCTTTCTTCCCTTAAAGTTGTCCCGCGACAACTATTTGTTGTGGAGGGATTAGTTCGTTCCCCTGCTTAAGTGCTATGATTATCTTTACCTGGTGGATGGTACCTCTATCCGCCCCCCAGCAAGCATCATCGTCACTGATGAGGATGGAAAGAAGGTCTCCACGACCAACCCCGTGTGCACTGTATGGGAGCGCACAGACCAGATGGTTCTCTCGTGGCTCATCTCCTCCCTCACAGAACCTCTTCTCCCCTTGGTCGTGGGACATACCATTGCCAAGGCTGTCTGGGATGCTCTCTCGAGGGCCTTTGCTTCTCGCTCCAAGTCCAGGGTCCTTCAGCTACGCAGTGGCGGACCCTCCTTATAGTCAGTGGGGTCACATGACCCCACTGACTTGGAAGAGGTGTCTTAAAGAAAGTAGAAATTCTCTATGTTATTTAGGTGTGCGAATGAAAGCTGACCCCACTGAATTTAAGGGTGACCCCCCTAGGCTTAAGTGACCCCACTGAACTAATTTTTAGGATCCGCCACTGCAGCTACGTACCAAGCTTCACGCCTGTCCAAGAGTATGTGCAATCTGTCAAGACAATCTCCGATGAACTTGCTGTGATCGGGCAACCAGTTGCTGATCAAGATCTCGTTATGGTGGTTCTTGCTAGACTTGGACCAAGCTACGAGGCCATTATCTCCAGCGTGACTACCCGCCTTGAAGTGCTCACTCTTGAGGACGTATTTGCTCATCTCATTGCCCATGAGACAATCATGGCCCAGCAACGTCCTCTCATAGAAGAGTTTGAGCAACCTGCTGCCCATATGGCCACTGCATGTCAAGGTGGTAGCGGGCGCCGCGACGGAGGCAGACGTGGACGTGGTCGCGGCAGGTCGCACGAGCCGCGTTGCCAGATTTGCCGACAGTTCGGCCATCATGGATACGAGTGCAATGAACGCTTCAACAAAGCATTCTCAGGCGGCCCACAGACGCAGCAGAATAGCCAGTCGACTCCTCCTCGCACATGGCAGCTGCCTCCTTATGGTACCTCGCCTTTCAATCATGGCTACCCCGCTCCTGCACTGACCCTAGCTGCCTATGCAACTGGATACGACCATGCTCCTTCCCTTGTTGGGCACTCTGCTGCTTGGTACCCAGATAGCGGTGCAACTCACCACGTCACTCCGGACTACAACGCTCTTCTTGATCCTACAAACTATACATGTTTTGATAAACTTCATATCAGGAATGGCGAAGGTCTGGCCATATCTTCTCTTGGTTCCACCACTTTAACCTCCCCCTCTCGACCTCTCACTCTTCACAACGTCCTTCATGTTCCAAACATCATCCGAAACCTGCTCTCTGTTCACAAGTTCACTTCTGACAATAATGGTTTTCTTGAGTTTCACCCTTCTTACTTCCTTGTGAAGGATCGTACCTCGGGGACAGTTCTGCTGCGTGGGCACCTTGAAGGCGGCCTCTACTATTTTTCCCCATCGAATAAGACACATCTGGCCAGTCTCAGTGAACATGGGTCCCCTCCAGTGTGGCATGCTCGGCTGGGTCATCCCAACTTTCAGATTCTCTCTACTATAATAAATAAATTTGGGTTGCCTGTAACCCATCGTCTCAATAGGTCTATTTGTGAGTCTTGTAGTTTGGCAAAAAGTCATAAACTGTCGTTTGTTCGTTCTCCCTCTATTTCTATAAAACCATTACAGCTTATCCACTCTGATTTGTGGGGACCCGCTCTTGTTTCTTGTCACCATGGATATCTTTATTATGTAATATTTGTGGATGATTTCAGAAAGTATACTTGGAGTTTCCCACTGAAACGCAAGTCTGATGTACTTGATGTATTTATCCAATTTAGCATCGTGTTGAACGTCAGTTTAGGTGCCGTCTCCTCACTCTCCAATCTGATTGGGGTGACGAATATCAGGCCCTTCACAAACATTTTGACTGATGTGGTATCCAACATCGAGTCTCTTGTCCCCACACGCCAGAACAAAATGGCACGGTAGAACATAAACATCGACATATTGTTGAGACCGCTCTTGCTTTACTGACGACTGCCTCCATGTCACATCGGTTCTGGGACGACGCCGTCTCCACTTCCACCTATCTTATCAATCGTCTCCCTACTCCTATTCCTCACTCACGCTCCCCCTTTGAGCGCCTCTTTTGTACAACCCCAGATTATTCAACCCTTCGTACGTTTGGGTGCGCTTGTTATCCGTATCTTCGTCCTTACGCTGCGCACAAGCTTGCCCAACGTTCTGAATGGTGCCTTTTTCTGAGCTACTGCATCATGCATCTTGGCTATTGCTGTCTCTCTCTTACCACTGGGCGCCTTTACATTTCCTGTCATGTTGTTTTCGATGAAACTGTATTTCCTCTTGCAGGTAGAGAAGTGACAGTTCCGCCCACGTTTACCTCCACAGCAGGTCTGGTGGGACCTTTTCCAAGGTGGTCGCTACCTGCCCCGCCTTTACCTGCACCACCTTGCACCGCCTCTGCTCAGGCGGACCCTGCGCATCCCCTAGCGCCAGCGGCACCTGTGCGTCTTGCCAGGTCTGTAAGGCCCTTGAACTTTGTTCTTATTATTCAGATTTTTGTCATATTATACTTAGTTGTTTTGTGTATATTGTTTATGTGTATATGTGCATATATGTATATACATACTTATTTGTGTATATATTATCTTTATTTAATTGTGCATATTGTATTTGAATTATTCATGGCATATTATTTGTATTTGCATATGGTGTATATATGTACTATTTGATGTTTCTATTTTCTGGTCGAGATGCCAGTAAACGTCAACATTAATTGACGTTGAGGGCATGTTGACGGCAACCAGTGTGCTGTTGACTCAGAGTCGGCGTCCAGATCGATGGACGTTTATTTTCTGTTAACGGCAGAGAAGTGGCCGTTTACTTCTCAGTTTCTGTTGCGATATCAGATCGGGAAATGGCTGCGCTTTCCCCGGTTCTGGATTTGGAAACCCACCTCCAACGGTAGGATTCCAACCTTAATGTGTACCCCAACGCCTTAACCTTATAAAACACCCAGATTTGGGCGAGGTTAGGTCTTTTGGCTCTTGTGAGAAACCTAGGGTTTTCTATGAGAAAACCAGAACTTTGGCGACTTTGATCTGGCAATTTGGTGTGTCTTCCGGCGATCTTCATCGACTGGAGGGAACTCTAGACATTGGTGAGTCTTCCCCAATTCCGGTGTGCAACCTACATCCGCACAAGGACCGGATCTGGGAGGATTTTGGGTGGCTTCTTAGCTTGGCCGAGGGGCGCATCTTCGACTAAATAATCCCATCAGTGATTTTATTCCAGGAAAGTGATCTAGGGATTTCATCCCTATACATGTCCCTTAGGTCTCAATTTTTTATTGGATTTTTCTTCGTGTCCTGGAACCCCCAATTCGTCAAGTTATGTGTGTTCAGTCTGCACTTCTGCAAATAGGAACTTGACGGAAAGCTTGCTGCCATCAAGATCTTGAGTTAGCGGCAACCTTGTGTGTCATTAACCTGGTTGGCGGCAACCCCTTTGCCGCCAAGTTCTTCAGGTTTTACAGAATGACTGTTTTGATCTCTGTGATATGTTTGTCAGATTTCTGGGTATATGTGCATGCTCTAAAAATTATATTTGATCAGGTACAGTCAATAGGTCATGTCTTGAGGATAGTTCGAATTTCTGTACATAGTGTTATTTATTAAAATTTCTGCAAATGAATAATAAGCATGATCTGACCATATTAAATCCTGAATAATTAGATCCGTTACATATTAGGGTTTCACCAATTTTCCATGATGTTATGAGGGCTGTTTTTAGGTTTTGAAACTGTTAAATACGATTGTTTAGTTGTGAATCATGTTGAAATGAGTTTCTTAATAAATCTGCTTGTAAAGAATTTTAATTGTTAAATTAGCATTACTGTTCCAAAAAATCTGAAAATTTAGGTATGTGACATGTGATTTGTATGAAGCATGTGATATAAATTTCGTTCTAATTTAATAACAGTGGGAATTGTTATTAATTTAATGAGGGTGATTAGCCATGATGAGCATGTTAAGTTTAATCATGTGAAATTTAATGATTAGTAGCATGATTAAGATTGTGTTATGATCAACTTATCACTGTGAAATAGTAACATCATGTTAGATAAACTGAAGCATGTGTAATTACTTGAAAGTGCATGTAAATGTGCTAAATAGTATATGTGTATAATGCGAACATGTGATTAAGTGGAATGTGTAAATTGTGCCGAGATTGACACTGCTACCATAGAGGGCTGTGGAGCCGTACTGTAGTAAAGTCCCTACGGGAAGGCTCAATGCGTGTGATATCCTATGGGCAATAGGATGAAATCCTGGAGGTGGACAAGTATCACTGGTTAGGGTGGAGAAGGCTTCTCCCGGTCTGCGCAGTACTAAGATTCATCAGTGTGTTGCCTAGGTAGCAGATATGTGTTATGTGTATGTGATGTGTGTCCTTCTTATGGTGGTTTGGACTATATGTCACGGCAATTAAGTGTGAAAATGTGACCATGTGAGTATGTGAAATGTGAAAATGTGTAGATGTGAAAGGGTAATGTGAATATGATAGCATGTGAAAAGATATGAATTTATATAGATGTGATTTATTTATGTTAAAACAGCAAGCTGAACATGTGGTTAAATATTATAATTGCATGTGAAATTGATTAGATATCATGCTAGGTGTGTTATTTATCATGAACATAGTTCCATGTTCTAATTGTGCATAATTGTGAAGTGAATTGAATGAAATTTGAACCTCTAAACCATGTTGGTTATAATGTGTAGAAATCATGCTATAGGTTTTCCTGTTTAATTGATTGAGTGATATAAAGCATGTACCATGGTTTTTCCTATATGATTAAAAGACTAGTATGTGTATGTGATATGTATAAGGTTGAATCGTTAGATTGCTCGTTGGGTCTTTTATAAGACTCATGCTTGCTTTGGCGTACAGGTGAGGTAGGTACCTCCATTTATGAGGAGGACATAGTGAGGAGCAACTCCGAGCGTGAGGAGTAGCTTCACTTGTGGATGTTACTACGTTGTTACTTTCTTTTCATTAGTATGTAAAGTTTGAAATTGTATAATTCATATGGACAATGTATTTTATTTGAAGTTGTAATGATGTGGACATTGGTAATTCTTTTATTGCTATATAGACTATGGATATGTGATGATGATGGAATGAGAATGAGAATAATTGTTTATTTCCGCTGTTCACTTATGATATTTATGTACATCTCAATCTATTGTTTAGTGTTGGGTAAATGTCCCACTGTGATGGCGTTCTTTATACTGACGTGGATTGGTATAATCATACCGGTATAAAGAGGGTCGTTACGAGGTCTCCAGCGCCATTGGCTGGTCGGGGACCCATGCCTCCTGCCGACGTCCCACATGCAGGGGCATCTCCAACTGCTGCTACCCCAGCAGCTGGTTCACATGATGCTGCGGTGCCCTCTCCAGTGGCACACCTGGGGGAGGACCTAGTGTCTGTCGCGTCTCCTTTCACTGGGCCCTACCTAGGAACGGCGCATGGCCAAGCTTCGACAACTGAAGACATGCAGCACACCTCAACCTCCGCCCCTCCGCGCACTAGAGCTCTTGCGGACATCTATGAGACAGTGCCAATTGTTCCGGCATAGGTTCTGTCCGCCAGCACTGGTGACGTGGAACCAACATGCTACACGCAGGTGTCTCGAGACCCTGCATGGAGAGCAGCTATGGCTGCCGAATTCGATGCCTTGCTCAAGAACGACACATGGTCCCTCGTCCTGCGACGACCGTGTATGAACGTGGTCACATGCAAATAGGTGTTTCAACACAAGTGTAAGGCTGATGGGTCTATTGATCGTCACAAGGCAAGACTGGTGGCCAAAGGGTTTTGGCAACAACCTGGTGTGGACTTCCACGAGACATTTAGTCCTGTGATCAAAATCACTACTGTCCACCTTCTACTTGCCATCGCCATCAGCTGTGGATGGTCTATCCGCCAACTCGATGTGTCAAATGCTTTTTTGCATAGGCATCTCGATGAGATAGTCTTCATAGATCAACCATCGGGCTTTACTCATCCTTTCTTTCCCAAACATGTCTGTCGCCTTCACAAGTCACTATATGGCCTTAAGCAAGCGCCGAAGGCCTGGTTCACACGACTCAGCTCCCGCCTCCTACAACTCGGTTTCATAGGGTCCAAGACTGATCCATCCCTCTTCTATCGGGTCTCTAGTGCACACAAAATATTTATCCTCATATATGTTGATGACATCCTTGTCATGGGCTCTCATGCAGGGGGCGTAGCTTCTCTTATTCACTCTCTCAGTATGGAGTTTGCCGTCCGTGATCTTGGGATAACTCATTTTTTCTTAGGGATTGAGCTTTGCCCACATCCCCAAGGCTATGTCCTCTCACAATCCATGTATATCATGGATATTCATTGTAAGGTCTCGGGTTTTAGTGGATCCTTATTGGGTCTTGTAGAGTTCTGTGTGGTTGACGACAAGATCTATTGTCGTTAACTTTTAGTTGGCGGCAGGGTCTAGCCGTTGACTTGGGGTTAGCGTCCAGCGATGTGGACGATTGTTGTTGAACTCGACGACATGCGATCTGGACGTCAAGCCTTTGGCGGTTCAGTAGGCGGCGAGGGATGTGGACGTCTACTGGTCGGGCCTGTAGAAATAGGGCAGCCCGAGAGCAGAACCCTTTCTTCTCTTTTCCTTCCTTTCCCTCCACTTCTGCCTTTGTCCATTTCCACTGCTTCTGATGGTTGATGGGAGTTCGTGGGAAGGCCCTGGTACGCGTGGCGGTGCTTGATCGGGCAGAAAATGCGAAGATTTGGTGTAATTCGCGTGGAGACTTCGGGGGGTTCCGGTACGATCGGTGGCTGTTCGGGAGTTTTTAAAGCGTTCTGAGGTAGGGACTTAACTCCTATAACCCTCCTTAGCAAATCAGCATGCTCATTTGTGTGAATTAGTGTGCTAATTGTGGTTTATGGTTGGGTTATACCATGCCGGGATTTTGGGTGTTTGGGGCGATCCAAGTGTTGGATCGTTTGTTTCCGAAGTTCTGGTGGTGTTAAATGATGTGAGGAAGTGTTTTCCCTCCATCAGTAGTTGTTATGTTGCGTGATCTTACCCAATTGGACTGACCCGGTGCTGTTCTGGGTCTTGGGGACTGAAGAGCTTAACGTCCACATCTGTTGACATTGAGATCTTCAAGATTAATATAAACGACAAGGTCGATTGCCGTTGAGTTTGAGTTAGCGGCATGGTGAGGCCGTCTAAATCAATATTGGCGACAATCGATGCTGCCGATAATATCCTGTGTCCCAGTAGGCTTAAGTCATGTTTTGTGTTTAAGGTGTAGACGTGTGATGTCCACCCTATTAACACATTCTGCCAGGCTTAGAGTGTGACTTCACCTGTGCATGCGAATAGTTAGTTGTGACATGATGTGTTCACTTACTGTGCGGAGTTTCAGGCGTTGAGTGTGTTCCGTCTATTGTACGCGCGTTGCGTTACCGCGTGCCCATTTCTGTTGTGTTACCTAGACGTGGGTGCGACTCCGTCTAGATGACTAGCGTGTGGTTGTCCTCCGCTAGTGAGCCAGGACGCCGAGTGCGACTCTGTCCTGTGCGTACTCCTTGTGGTGGTTTCGAGCCGGTCTCCGTGGAGCCCCTTCTCTACCGCTAGGGTCTAGCGTAGGGGAAAAACCGATCGTGGACCAGACGTGAGAGAGAGCGTCTGTAGTGTGCACACGTGGCTGGGGTTGAGAGCCTCTGTGGTTACGGGACGCCGAGCCACAGACCCTAGCTGAGTCCTACTTACTGTGTGTGTGTGTGTGAGTGTGTTACTGAGCCGCGAGGTTTACAGTTTTGTGTTGTGGTGCGACGTGTACTTACTTTCAGTTTTTACTTTCCGCACTTTAGTTCTGTAGCCGGTGGGGGTTACTTTTCCCTACTGGGACTCTTTTCTTGAGACTCACTCCCCTCCCTTTCAGGTGGGTCTTCGTCGACTCCCGTTCCAGGCGAGTCTAGCCACTCCGGTGTTGGTGCTCCTTAGCTGTAGTGAGTAGTACTTTTTGTTGTACTTCTGTACTCTGTACCTTGCTCAGACTCTAAGTTGTACATATTATGTTCATATAGTGGATTTTTACAGCTTTACATGGTGTGTATCTTCTTACATATAGTCTCCTCGGACGTTCACTTCCTACCCTTCCGAGCTTGTCTCGTGGGTTAGCGGGTTAGAATTCGGGTTACTGGTTGCTTACTGGTAATGCGGATTCTGGGTCGTTACAGTTTGGTATCAGAGCCTGGTTTGATGAGATATATATAAGAAAATACTCATCATGTAGACTTAGAGTACAAAGAGTACAGTTGCAGCTATTTAACCCCGAGTTAGTTAGTATATTTATGTGTGTATTTTTGCTCTGTGTATAGTACTATGGCACCTAGGCTACGTCCTAGAGAGGGAGTGGCTGAGCAGGAGACTCGTCAGGAGCCTGGAGACGCCCCGCCACCACAGCAGACGCAGCCTTTGCCACAGGATGCGCATAGTGGTATTGCTCCGCCACCACCTCCTCCTCAAGTAGCTCAGGGATTAGACATGACTCGATTTCTCGAGGGGATGGCTCAGTTTGTTGCTCAGCACCGTGATGCGCCGGTACCCCAGGGTGGTACTGGGAAGGTGTTGAGGGAGTTCTTCCAGTTTCAGCCTCCTCAGTTTTTGGGCCAGCCTGATCCAGATGCAGCACGGGCGTGGTTAGATGCAGTGGAGCGGACTTTTCGTTCCATGGAGTGTGTTCCCGAGGAGCGAGTGTTGTTAGCCAGTTACCAGTTGCAGGCGCAGGCGTTGACTTGGTGGTCCTCTGAGTGGGAGACTACTTTTCAGTCTCGTCCACTTAGACAGATTCCGTGGCAGGAGTTTGTCGTTTCTTTTAAGAGAGCCTTCTGTCCTACTTATGTCCGGACGGAGAGGTTGTACCAGTTTCTGGACTTGCAGCAGAGGGACTTTACTGTAGTGCAGTACAGGGCCAGATTTGTAGAGCTAGGGCGTTATGCTCCGCAGATTATGGCAGATGAGGGTCTGAGGACTCAGCAGTTCGTGAGGGGCTTGAGGCCAGAGCTCAGGCAGGCGCTGATAGTTGCTCGTGTCACAAACTTGGATGCGGCCTATCAGACAGCGGCAGCGTTGGAGGCAGACACTTTGCGGACTCGTGCTCGGAGCGCAGAGGTTCAGACACAGGTAGTTCCTTCTCAGCATCGACAGCAGCAGGGTAGTGTGCAGACGACCCCGAGGACTGCGACTTCCTACGCGTCCACTTCTACTGGGACGACGGCGAAGTCAGGATCTCGGAGGAAGTTTCGGCGTGATAGGAGGCAGGTAGAGCAGAGACAGCAGTCGGTTGGGAGTGTTCGGCAGCCGACAGGTCAGCCTTCGCAGCAGGTACAACGTACTTTTACTGGTCAGTGTTACCGGTGTGACCAGATGGGTCACATGGCGCGAGATTGTCCTTTTCTACCTCGTGTGCCGCAGCAGCAGACCCAGTCACAGCCCCGAGTGCAGCAGCAGCAGCAGCAGCAGCAGGCACCCGTGCAGCAGTGTCAGCAGACCGGAGGTTCTGGTGGGTCGAGAGGTAGAGGTCGTGTTACCCACTTGACCCGTGCAGACGCGGAGGCAGCTCACCTAGTGGAAGGTACTGTTATAGTTTTTGGTTGTACAGCTAGAGTTTTGTTTGATTCCGGTGCCTCTCACTCTTTTGTGTCCGAGGAGTTTTTAGACTCCCTTGGAGAGTTGAGTTCGGGAGAGTCTGTTGAGTTAGCAGTAGAGTTTCCGACAGGGGACTTTGTCCTTACGTCTTACTGCCTCGAGGAGGTACCTGTGCAGTTGCAGGATCAGTGGTTGTCGGCTCGTCTGTTTGCTTTGCAGTTACATGATTATGATGTGATTTTGGGTATGGACTGGTTAGAGCGGTATGGTGCAGTGATGGATTGCCAGAAGAAGAGGGTGCACTTGCGGATACCTAGGGAAGTGGCGTTTTACTTCCAGGGTATTGTACCTCTTACTTCTCGCTTGTTAGTTTCTGCTTTGAGGGCAGGGAGGTTACTTGCTTCTGGTTGCCAGGGTTTCCTAGTTTCTGCAGTGACTCTTGACCAGATTGCCTCGGGAGTGGGAGACATTCCCGTAGTGTGTGAGTTTCTGGATGTTTTTCCGGAAGAGTTGCCTGGTCTACCGCCAGAGAGAGAGATTGAGTTTACTGTGGAGTTGGTTCCTGGCACTGTACCTTTTGCACAGGCACCGTATCGTATGGCACCAGCAGAGTTGAGGGAGTTGAAGAGGCAGCTTGAGGAGTTGTTGGAGAAGGGCTATATTCGTCCTAGCTTTTCTCCGTGGGGGTCACCTTTTTTGTTTGTCCGGAAGAAAGATGGTAGCCTGAGATTGTGTATCGATTATAGGAAGCTAAATCAAGTGACCATCAAGAATAGGTATCCTTTGCCTAGGATTTATGATCTCTTCGATCAGCTTCAGTCTGCTCGTGTCTTTTCGAAGATTGACTTGAGGTCGGGCTACAATCAGTTGCGGATTAGAGATTCTGACATTGAGAGGACTACTTTTCGGACCAGATATGGACACTTTGAGTTTTTGGTGATGCCATTTGGGCTCACCAATGCTCCAGCGGCCTTCATGGATCTGATGCACCGGGTGTTCCACCAGTTCTTGGACCGGTTTGCCGTAGTGTTTGTTGACGACATTCTGGTGTACTCCGTTTCGGAGAAGGAGCACGCCGAGCACCTGAGGATCGTGTTGCAGACCTTACGAGAGCACCAGTTGTATGCTAAACTTAGTAAGTGTGAGTTTTGGCTACAACAGATTCACTTTTTGGGGCACGTGATCTCAAGTGACGGAGTTTCTGTGGATCCAGCGAAGGTTGAGGCAGTTTTGCAGTGGGAGAGTCCCAGATCTGTGTCTGAGATTCGTAGCTTTCTGGGTTTGGCAGGTTACTACCGCAGGTTTGTTCGAGACTTTTCTCAGGTTGCTGCACCCTTGACTCGGTTGACGAGAAAGGGAGTTCTGTTTGTGTGGTCAGAGCAGTGTGAGCAGATCTTCATGGAGTTGAAGCGACTGCTTACGTCAGCACCAGTTCTTGCCTTACCTTCAGGTGAGGAGGGTTTTGAGGTTTGTATAGATGCTTCAGGTGTTGGTTTGGGTGCGGTTTGATGCAGCAAGGCCGGGTGGTGGCTTATGCGTCTCGCCAGCTTAAGCCCCACGAGGAGAGTTACCCGACCCACGACCTAGAGCTTGCAGCTGTGGTGTTTGCTTTGAGGATTTGGCATCTTTACCTGTACGGAGTGAGTTTTGTAGTCCGTACCGACCATCAGAGTTTGAGATATGTGTTTTCTCAGAGGGATCTGAATATGAGGCAGTGTCGATGGATGGAATATCTGAAAGACTATGACTTTAGCATTGAGTATAAGCCTGGAAAGGCGAATGTGGTTGCAGATGCCTTGAGTAGGAAAGCACAGATGAGTCATCTGATGCTTAGAGAGTGGCAGTTGTGGCAGTCTGCGATAGAGGGGTCTTTCAGAGTTTCATCCAGTCATCGACAGTGTGTGTTGGGTAGTTTGTTGGCAGCTCCTGCCGTTGTGAGACAGGTTGTTGAGGCTCAGCAGGCAAATCCCGAGTTGCAAAGTGTGTTGCTTCTTCCAGAGGTTGAGCTTTGCGAGGGCAGGACTGTTAGGTTCCGAGATAGACTCTATGTTCCTGTTGAGGAGTCTATCAGGAGAGTCGTGTTGCAGGAGGCACATGGTTCCAGGTACTCGATTCATCCATGGTCGACCAAGATGTATCACAGGTTGAGACGTCAGTTTTGGTGGCCTGGGATGAAGAGAGACATAGCGGCTTTTGTTGCTAGGTGTTTGGTCTGTCAGCAAGTGAAGGCCGAACATCAGCGTTCAGGAGGACTTGTGCAGCCGTTAGAGATTCCGATGTGGAAGTGGGACCATGTGACGACTGACTTTGTTTGTGGTTTGCCGAGGATAGCTAGAGGTTTTGACAGTATTTGGGTTCTTGTGGACAGATTGACAAAGACTCCCAGATTCTTGCCTGTCAGGACTAGTTGGGGTGTGAGTAGGTTGGCCGCGTTGTACGTAGAGCGGATCATTCCTTTGCATGGAGTGCCGATCTCTATTGTGTCAGATAGGGATCCTCGCTTCACTTATGGGTTCTGGCGCAGTTTCCAGAGAGCTTTGGGGACAGAGTTGGCTTTTAGTTCCGCCTACCACCCTCAGTCCGACGGTCAGTCAGAGCATAATATCCAGACTTTGGAGGTCATGCTTAGAGCTTGCTGTCTGGAGTGGCAGGGGTCATGGACAGCTCACTTTTCGTTGGTCGAGTTTGCATATAATAATAGCTATCACTCCAGTATCGGTTTGGCACCATATGAGGCTTTGTACGGACGACCGTGTCGCACTCCTCTTGACTGGTTCGAGGTTGGCAAACGGGTTGTCACGGGGCCAGAGTTAGTACAGCAGGCAGTTGAGGTAATTCAGCTTGTGAGGCAGAGGCTTCAGTCAGCTCAGAGTCGGCAGAAAAGTTATGCAGATCAGCGCAGACGACCGCTCGAGTTTCAGGTAGGGGACCAAGTGTTTGTCCGTGTGTCTCCTATGAAGGGAGTGGTGAGGTTCGGTAGGCGTGGAAAGTTGAGTCCTCGCTTTATTGGACCTTTCACCATTTCTGAGCGTGTCGGAGGTTTGGCGTACAGACTTGAGCTTCCGTCAGAGTTGGCAGCAGTCCACGATGTGTTTCACGCATCGATGCTTTGGAGGTACCTTTCTGACGAGTCTTACATTCTCCACAGTGCAGAGTGGTCTGAGGTGACTCCAGTGTTTACTGTACCAGAGTTTCCATTGCACATTGAGGATCGCCGAGTTCAGAGATTGAGGAACAAGGCTATCCCGTTAGTTCGTGTTGCGTGGCAGCGACACTCAGGTGGTGAGTCGACATGGGAGCGAGAGTACGAAATGCGCGAGCAGTTTCCGTACCTCTTTAGTGAGTCTTCTTTCCTTGTGTTGTTTGAATTTTGAGGGCAAAATTCCTTAAGGGGGGAGGGCTGTAAGGTCTCGGGTTTTAGTGGATCCTTATTGGGTCTTGTAGAGTTCTGTGTGGTTGACGACAAGATCTATTGTCGTTAACTTTTAGTTGGCGGCAGGGTCTAGCCGTTGACTTGGGGTTAGCGTCCAGCGATGTGGATGTTTGTTGTTGAACTCGACGACATGCGATCTGGACGTCAAGCCTTTTGCGGTTCAGTAGGCGGCGAGGGATGTGGACGTCCACTGGTCGGGCCTGTAGAAATAGGGCAGCTCGAGAGTAGAACCCTTTCTTCTCTTTTCCTTCCTTTCCCTCCACTTCTGCCTTTGTCCATTTCCACTACTTCTGATGGTTGATGGGAGTTCATGGGAAGGCCTTGTTACGCGTGGCGGTGCTTGATCGGGCGGGAAACGCGAAGATTTGGTGCAATTCGCGTGGAAACTTCGGGGGGTTCCGGTACGATCGGTGGCTGTTCGGGAGTTTTTAAAGCGTTCTGAGGTAGGGACTTAACTCCTATAACCCTCCTTAGCAAATCAGCATGCTCATTTGTGTGAATTAGTGTGCTAATTGTGGTTTAGGGTTGGGTTATACCATGCCGGGATTTTGGGTGTTTGGGGCGATCCAAGTGTTGGATCGTTTGTTTCCGAAGTTCTGGTGGTGTTAAATGATGTGAGGAAGTGTTTTCCCTCCATCAGTAGTTGTTCTGTTGGGTGATCTTACCCAATTGGACTGACCCGGTGCTGTTCTGGGTCTTGGGGACTGAAGAGCTTAACGTCCACATCTGTTGACATTGAGATCTTCAAGATTGATATAAACGACAAGGTCGATTGCCGTTGAGTTTGAGTTAGCGGCATGGTGAGGCCGTCTACGTCAATATTGGCGACAATCGATGCTGCCGTTAATATCCTGTGTCCCAGCAGGCTTAAGTCCTGTTCTGTGTTTAAGGTGTAGACGTGTGATGTCCACCCTATTAACACATTCTGCCAGGCTTAGAGTGTGACTTCACCTGTGCATGAGAATAGTTAGTTGTGACATGAGGTGTTCACTTACTGTGCGGAGTTTCAGGCGTTGAGTGTGTTCCGTCTGTTGTACGCGCGTTGCGTTACCGCGTGCCCGTTTCTGTTGTGTTACCTAGACATGGGTGCGACTCCGTCTAGATGACTAGCGTGTGGTTGTCCTCCGCTAGTGAGCCAGGACACCGAGTGCGACTCTATCCTGTGCGTACTCCTTGTGGTGGTTTCGAGCCGATCTCCGTGGAGCCCCTTCTCTACCGCTAGGGTCAAGCGTAGGGTAAAAATCGGTCGTGGACCAGACGCGAGAGAGAGCGTCTGTAGTGTGCACACGTGGCTGGGGTTGAGAGCCTCTGTGGTGACGGGACGCCGAGCCACAACCCTAGCTGAGTCCTACTTACTGTGTGTGTGTGTGAGTGTGTGTTACTGAGCCGCGAGGTTTACAGTTTTGTGTTGTGGTGCGACGTGTACTTACTTTCAGTTTTTACTTTCCGCACTTTAGTTCTGTAGCCGGTGGGGGTTACTTTTCCCTACTGGGTCTCTTTTCTTGAGACTCACTCCCCTCCCTTTCAGGTGGGTCTTCGTCGACTCCCGTTCCAGGCGAGTCTAGCCACTCCGGTGTTGGTGCTCCTTAGCTGCAGTGAGTAGTACTTTTTGTTGTACTTCTGTACTCTGTACCTTGCTCAGACTCTGAGTTGTACATATTATGTTCATATAGTGGATTTTTACAGCTTTACATGGTGTGTATCTTCTTACATATAGTCTCCTCGGACGTTCACTTCCTACCCTTCCGAGCTTGTCTTGTGGGTTAGCGGGTCAGAATTCGGGTTACTGGTTGCTTACTGGTAATGCGGATTCTGGGTCGTGACATTCTTCGACGTGCGAAGATGGAGAACGCCAAACCTATGGCTACGCCCGTTGGTGCTACATCCTTTGGGTCATCCCCAGGTGCTTTTCTTACTGATGCATCGCACTACCAGAGTACTGTAGGGGCTCTACAGTACCTCACAATATCCCGCCCAGATATTGCCTTCGCAATGAACCGGGATTGCCAAGCCATGCATAATCCTCAACCTGAGGACTGGGGTGCTGTCCAGAGGCTGTTACACTACCTCAAAGGGACCCCTGATTATGGGCTTCTTCTCCGTAAATCACAAAGTCTTCAACTTCATGCCTTTAGTGACGCAGACTCGGCCGGGTCGACCACTAACCGCCGGTCTACCAGTGGGTACCTCATCTATCATGGAGGCAACCTTATCTCCTGGAGCTCCAAAAAGCAGGCAACAGTAGCGAGCTCCAGCACGGAAGCTGAGTACAAAGCTCTTGCCAATGCCACAGTTGAATTAATTTGGCTACGCTCTCTTCTGCAGGAAATCGGCCTATCCTCTTCCACACCACCTGTAACGCCCCGACGCGAAATATCAGAGCGATATTACAATTATTAAATAGTACAGAGCGAGAAATAAATGGAAAACCATTGCACAAAAGGATTAACACCAAACAAAATCCAACTTTATTAATAATCCATCAACTATTCAGAGCCAAAACTAGGGCCCAAAGTACTTTATTGAAATCCAAACTAATACATACTGACAAAATGTCTCATAACTATACTAACTATCTATTATGCAAGTGGTTTCTGAAACGGGTCACCCTTGGACATCGTCCTCGTTCCCCTCCTCGTGAGTGTGGTCACCATCCGACTCACCTGAAACACATGAAATAGATATGCAAGATGAGCGAATAACGCCGAGTAGGACTTAATATCTCATGAGAACAAGCATGCTTTAAGTGTTTAATGTCTTATGAGGCAGGATACTAGAACAAGTAGTCATGTATAGTCAAGAGAACGACGTAACAAGACAACGTGAAGCAATAGCACAATCACGAGATCATAACATCACATGAATTGGCCATATCATGAGATAGCAAGTAAACTAGTAACGATAGCAAGTATACTGGTCACGATGGCAAGTATGAGTCGGTATTCTTTCAACCCCAAGTTCAAGTAACAAACAAATGATTGATTGATTGTCATAGATTAAATCTTGCGTGTCATGCATTAGGTGTATGCCATCACCCAGATCATTAGACCCCCACGAGTTATAGCCTTTTAGGTGCTCCTCCCAAGGACCAGAATGGGCCCTTATAATGTTGCCTAGCATAGTCATGTTTGTTATCTTAGACAATCAATTGATGGCTAAATAGAGTACCAAGAATAGATGAGAGTAAAAGAGGAATTAGATGAGAGTATGGAGTGAAAGTGAACAGATGAGAGTAACGAGATAGTAGACGAGATTGGGGTACAATCGTAAAACAACATTAAACCATGGTAGTAACAGTTGCACAGCACTAAGTCGGATGCCAACAGTCTGGTAGAAGTCATAACCGCCCACTAGCCGTGCCGTGAACACGAGCCAGATGGTCCGGCGTGATCCCAAGGTAAGAAGAAAACACTAATGCTATTTGGATCATGCTGATCCCTAAGGGTGTAATGGGTTTTAAGGGTACAACCAGCTCGTCGGCTAAGGACGTGCGCCAAAACCAAGAAGACTTACAAAGGCCTTGACAAGGATTCCCTGGTCCAGTCAGGAGTCTTCTCGGTGGAGAGGTGGTCCATGCCAAGAAAAGTGTGTAAAACGAGTATCTGTCGTGCCTCGAGTGCTCAAAGGCCGAGGGAAGCGGTAATGGTGTATGAAACGCGCGAGTAAAATGAAGACAAGTGTAATTATTTAAATAGGAAAATTTAGTAATTTATTTCACTAAATTACCAGATACATTATTGTGTAATTTAATAGGGTCTCATGGCAAACATGACTGTTAGGTGTGTGCAAGTGTAAGAAATCAAGAGAGCATGTATGGTTGTACATATAGTTTTCAAATTAATTTCACGTAATATTGCCCATTATTAATTAATAAGTCGAATTACTCATGACAGAACTTAATTAAGGTAAACAGGGTTTATATGGCAAAATGGCAGGGTTATAATGGTAAATTCAGGGTTCTGGTCGCAACAGTCAGGTTGCGACGCACAGGGGTGTCGCGTTAAGGTTGTCGGGATGCCCAATGTTGGCGCGTTCAAGTCGTGACGCTAGGGGCTGGCGCGTTCAGGTCGTGACGCCAGACCTGGTCGCGTTCTGTTGAACCGGGCGCCGGGGTGAACTGGGGGCAGGTCGCGACATGTCAACTCGTCGCGTTCTGGCAGGTCGCGACATGTCAACTCGTCGCGTTCAGAACGCGACGGCTCTTCCTGTCGCGACCACCTCTGATATCGTGGCGGATCAGGTCGTCGCGACACCAAAACGTAGCCTGAGCCCAGAAAAGGGGTTTTGCCCTTTTTCCAGGTAGGGTTCCTCCCTTCAAACTCGATACAGGGCTACTCTAAAAGGGTTAACAAATCGCAGGAAGCCTCAAAAATCATGAAACAAGTTTTAAATGAAAGAGGACATGATTAATTAGAAAACAGTCATGTATAGAGCATGGTTTGACTAGGTTACTTTTCGTTAACCTAAACATGCACAGTCAAAGATTAATGAACTAATTCGCCACGGATACAAGATGAAAATTATGGAAAATAGGGGCGTTTGAAAGGTAGTATCATGTAGTATTTAAGAGAATAAATTCTAGGCACGGGATCAAGCACATGCAAGGATTTAACGTAAATAAGAGGGTTCGGGTGCATGGACATGACAGGGGTTGCAACAATTAATTCGCTCTCATGGATGAACGAAAAAGAGCAAAATGAGAGAGCTTTTGAAGAGGATCATGCAGGCTACCTAGAGTTAATTTTACACGATTTAAGCTTGAGAGATTGCCTACCTTTCATTGAAGTATAGAAAACCCTAGTTTGGTGACACAAAGGAAGAAGAAATATCCTTAGATCCAAGCCTTCTCCTCCCTTGCTCCTTTGTCCACATCCTTTTCCTTCATCCTCCAGAGCTCCAACAACGATCTAGGGGGTGATAGGGCCGAGATTGGGATGTTTTGTTTGCTAATAGAGTCCTAACCATCTTCAAACTCTTCTCTCTTCTTCAAACTCTGAAAATTAGTAATTATCTCATATTTTCCTTCATTTATCTACCAAATGGGGTTGGGAAGAGAGCTAAATTTGTGTCCAAAGGGTTAGGATGGGATAAGGGCTCCTCATATTGATAAATATGGGTTATTAGTTGCAACACCCCGGAAAATTTAGCAATTTAAAATTTTCAGAAAAAAGGGGGATAAATTAATTAAACATATGGGAGAGACTTCCAACACCATGTAATAATGATCCATTAACAAGATTGGGCCTATAGAACACATTTGGCCCAAGTATATAAATGAGCTGGGACAGAGAATTACCCAGAAATTCGTGTAGGTAATTATGCCATAATTAGAAAGGGCAATTTAGGGTTAAAATAAGGGTGATTAGTCATGCATGGTAAGCCAAAACCGGACCCAACCCTAAGAGGAGGTTTCCTAAACCACTACTACCTCTTTTGGAGGAAAGAGTCCCAGATTATGGGAAAAACAGGGAGCAGATTCGCAGCCCCTTTTCTAGTCTCGTTAGGATTCTTAACTACAACCTAAATCTATAAAAACTCGTCCTCAAACTCTTGGGGAAGGTTTAACAACAAGTTGGGGTCGTTTGGAGGCAGGCTAGAACTTCTGAGGAGTAGGAAAAAGGCTGGGAACCCGGAGCTTCATCCCCTGCATCTTCTGTTGCATCCAGAATATCGACTGGACTTAGATCTTTGTAAAGGTAGGTGTTCTCGGGCCAAGATTAAAGAAAACCAACATCAACATGTAGTTCTTTGAGTCTAGGTTCATTTTCAATTGGTTTGACTGGTTTTCATGGAGTATACATTGTGTATTGGTGATTTTCCTGAAGTCTCGCACAGTTAGGGCTTTTCCTGTTCTTCTTATTATGCACATGATTCAAGACCGAATTTGACTAAACTTTATTCATTAAAATTCTTCCACTTGAAGTCACAATCATCTTCTATGTTGGTCGTATTGTCCAAAAGTCCTTCCTTAGAGAGTTAGGAGCATGATAATAGAGTCTCTGCATGATACTGTGATTTCGGGCTACTCTTGACTTTTTGTTCTTCATATGTTTTCTTGGGATTGGATACCGAATTAGATCAAACCCTCAACATCAACGTTCTTCTAAAATTGTTCTCTTCATCTTTCATGTTGAACCTTTTGTCTAAATGTCATTCATTAGAGAGTTATAAGAAGGGAAAGGGAATCGCTGCATGAGACGTGGTTTCTGGTTACACCTGACTCATCTTTTTTGTTCTGGAAGGGCACTAGTGTCGACACTAGAGGATTTAGTGTCGACACACTGTCCCAAAACTGCCCAGATGATGTTCTGGGAAGGTCTCTAGTGTCGACACTACTTGAGCCAGTGTCGACACACTGTCCCAGTTGACCCAGAAGGTTTTCTGGAAAACTGATCTAGTGTCGACACCACCTGTGCTAGTGTCGACACACTGTCCCATATTGGCCAGAAGGTTTTCTGGAAGCTGTCTCTAGTGTCGACACTACTTGATCTCGTGTCGACACTACCTGACCTTTTTGCCCTGTATTTGAAGCACTATGTTGACACCACCTGAACTAGTGTCGACACTACCTGACCAGTTTTGCATGATTTTGTCTTGTGTTGGGAGCATGGTGTCGACACCACTTGATCTAGTGTCGACACTACCTTACAATAAATTTGCATAATTTAGGTCTAATCAACTCATGATTTCTACTAGCTTGTGCATGATGTCATATCGTATGCATGGACCTAAAATAAATCAATCCATTGAAAAATAGTAATGATATGAATATGATTCTAATGTGTAATTGTGATTGATCTTATGTTCATTGGATTATCTTGTGATCTTGCTTATTGTCAATTGATAAGATAAGAATATGATATGAATGTGGGGATAAATACATGTTAGTATGGACATGTTAGTGGTGTTAATGTTATGATTTGCATATGAGTTTCATGGCTACATGTTTTCTGGTGTTCAATTGATTATTTGTCATATGCATACATGTTAGGAAAGTACATGTTCTACATATGATCTGTCTTTAGAAACATCCTCATGTCAAGACATTAATGAACTATGAAACGTAAGATACGTCGTTATCCTACCTTGTTCTTTTGAGCTGTTTGTCATTCCTTGACTGTATGAATGATCATGTTCCTTTTACTACGACCTTGTTGTTGAAACTCTGTGGCCATAATATGAACCTTTTTGTTCGGCACAACGTGGGACTCCGGTCCAAAACTTGATCCAATGCCTGTGCAATAGGGGCCCTGTCCGGTCCTGGGGAGGAGCACCCCAACGTACTTGTTAACCGCGGGAGTATGGACTCTTGGTGCTTGGCATAGCACACTGACATGCAAGATTGTGAAAATGTGCCTCTTGTTTGACATGATAAGTTTGACTTGACATGATATGATACGTCTGTTCATGTGAACACATGAGATCTGTTTGAATATGGCCAATCTCTTCTGATATGATTCTATTCTTGAAATATCTGTGCACGGTATATGAAGCTCGACATTTGATCTGATATGATATCCGTTCTATTCTGCTATTCAATCTGTTAGTATTGCATACATTGTCATCATACTCATGTGCATAGCTGCCTATTTAAAATGTTAATCATGTATACTAGTGCCCGCACGTTATTGAGATGTAAATCCTACTGAGCTAGTTCGCTCACCCCTATCATCCTGCCCTTTTTCAGGTAGTGATGAAGAACCAGTGTAGTCAGATGGGACAGGGCAAGAGTGACGAGCACCTGTCATATGAATAGTTGTCAGTTTAGGAATAGAAATTTAAGTAGTTGATGTATTAGAGAAACGTTGTTATTTGATTAATAAACCTTTTCAGTTGATTCTTCTTATGTGAGGTTGTATCTAGTTGACTGGAATGAAATAAGGTATACTTTTGGTGACCATGTTATAGTCTCGAATGTGTTACTATATTCAATTGTGACTCTGCACTATTCAACTGTGATACGCCGGTTTGTATTTACCTTGCAGTTGTTAAGAGATAACCAGTTGTTTGCTAAATTCAGTAAGTGTGAATTCTGGTTGAAAGAAATTCAGTTTTTGGGTCATGTTATTTCAGCTAAAGGAGTAGCAGTGGACCCGAGTAAAGTGGAAGCTGTGTCAAGGTGGGGAGTGCCTAAGACAATAACCGAGATTAGAAGTTTTCTGGGGTTGGCAGGTTATTATAGGCGTTTTATTCAAGATTTTTCTAAGATTGCAGCACCTATGACTAGATTGACCAGAAAAGGAGTGCCTTTTGTGTGGTCCGGTGAATGTCAGAGAAGTTTCATGGAATTGAAGAAAAGACTTACATCAGCACCTATATTGACATTACCGGCACGGAGTGGTGGTTTTGTGCTGTATACTGATGCTTCAAGGAGAGGTCTTGGCACAGTACTTATGCAGCATGGTAAAGTGATAGCTTATGCGTCCAAGCAATTGAAGCCAGCAGAGAAGAATTACCCCACTCATGATTTGGAGTTAGCAGCAGTTGTATTTGCCTTGAAAATGTGGAGGCATTATCTGTATGGCGAGATATTTGAGATCTTTACAGATAATAAAAGCTTGAAGTATATCTTCTCGCAGAAAGATTTGAATCTTCGCCAACGCAGATGGGTTGAATATCTGAAGGATTATGATTTCAGTTTGGCTTACCATCCGGGTAAGGCCAATGTTGTAGCTGATGCCTTGAGCAGAAATGCATGTATGAATCTGATGATGATTAAAGAATGGAAGTTGTATGAAGAAGCAGCAGAGAATTCCTTGTATGTGCCCAGTAGTCAGCGACGGGCAGTGCTAGCTGCTAGCGCTGTAGAGCCGTCTTTGTTTTGGCAAATCATTGAAGCTCAGAGAGCAGATGCAGGTTTAGCTGAGATTGTGAAAATGGAAGGAGTTTCTATTGATGATAATTGTGTGGTCAGACTTCGAGGCAGGTTGTTTGTTCCTGCAGAAAGAGAGGTGAAGCAGCGAGTATTGGAAGAGGCTCATAAATCTAGGTACACTATTCATCCGGGTAGTACTAAAATATACCATGATTTAAGAAAGCATTTCTGGTGGCCTCTTATGAAAAAGGAAATAGCAGAATTTGTAGCAAGGTGTGCTATCTGTCAACAGATTAAAGCAGAGCATCAGAAGCCTGGAGGTCTATTGCAACCATTGCCTATTCCACAGTGGAAATGGGATGATATTGCAATGGACTTTGTGGCAGGTTTACCAAGGTCGAGTTCCGGGCATAATGGAATATGGGTGTTTGTTGACAGATTGACTAAGGTATGCAGATTAGTGGCAGTAAGTATGTCTTGGACAGTGGACAGATTGGCAAATATTTATGTTGAAAGAATTGTTCCACTGCATGGTATTCCGAAGACTATTGTATCAGATAGAGATCCAAGATTTACTTCTGGTTTTTGGAGAAGTCTGCAGAAAGTAATTGGTTCTGAATTGAGGTATAGCTCCGCTTATCATCCCCAGACAGATGGTCAGACAGAGAGGACTATTCAGACAATTGAAGATATGTTGCAGGCTTGTTGTTTAGTTTGGGGAGGTAGTTGGGAGCATCATTTGGGAATGGTTGAGTTTGCCTACAATAATAGTTATCATACCAGTTTTGGGATGGCACCGTATGAAGCTTTATATGGAAGACCATGTAGAACCCCATTGAACTGGCATGAAGTGGGAGAAAGGCAATTGGTGGGTCCTGAATTGATTCAGAAAACCACGGAAGTGGTGAAGCTTATTAAAGAAAAATTGCAGGCAGCTCAAAGCAGACAAAAAAGTTATGCAGATGTGCGGAGGAGACCACTTCAGTTTGAGGTGGGAGATTTTGTTTTTCTGAGAGTTTCCCCGAGTAAAGGTATTATGAGATTTGGAAAGTCTAGGAAGTTGAGTCCAAGGTATGTGGGACCTTTCCAGGTGATTGAAAGAGTTGAGGAAGCAGCTTATAGGCTGGATTTGCCAGCTGATTTTGCCGATGTGCATGATATTTTCCATGTCTCCATGTTGAGAAAGTGTGTTGAAGATCCAGCTCAAATAATTAGATATCAAGGCGGTGACCTGAGGCTGAGCATGACTATGCTAGAGTATCCGGTGCAGATCACAGATCGAAAGATGAAGAAGCTGAGGAATAAAGAAATTGAGCTAGTTAAAGTGAGATGGGAAAATAGATTAGGTGGTGAGGATACCTGGGAGTTGGCCGCGGAAATGGCTAAAGGGTATCCCTATCTGTTTGAGTAAGCTTGTGTATTTTCTTTTTAGATGATAGTACTTGTAAAGGTGTGTATGTATGAGTTATTTAACTTTGAATTCTGTTATGAATTTCGAGGTCGAAATTTTCTTTTTAGATGATAGTAATGTAACGTCGCGTGCCTTTCGGATCCATGCGGATCATGTGTGTGTTGGTTGTGTAGGCCGTTGTGAGGCCAATGTGAGCTAGTTGTGTGGAATGTGTGATGTGAATGTGTGGCTTGAGCAGGTGAAGAGCAGGGTTGGTCCTGAAATGAAATAGGACCTGCTGCTGTTCAGTTGGAGTTGGCGGCCAGGGGTGGCCGTTGACTGGTTGGCGTCCAGGTTAGTGGACGTTGACTGCTAGAACTTGGCGGCAGTAGATGTGGACGCTAAGGGTGGCGGTTGCTATTGGCGGTATAGGGGTTGACGCCAACCTGAGAATTCTGCAGGTTATAGGCTCACTCGAGAGCAGTTCTCTCAGCTCACTCTCTTTCCCTCTTGCCCCAGCTTGCTGCCCCCGTGTCTCTGAAGCTTCTAACTGGTTCCGAAGAGTGGTTGGACGATCGTAGAATGTGTGGCGTCGCCGAATTACGCAAGGAAACGCCATATCGTGGTGCAATTCCCGTGGGAGCTCGCGGAGGGCTCGGTGTGAATCGAGAGATCGTGGGAGGTTCTAGCGTGTTCTGAGGTAGGGGACGAACCCTGGTAGCTCCGTAGAAACATTAAAATATAACAAACCCACTTGAATCAGTATGATAATGCATTTTCGGATCAAGTTGCACCATGAGGGGTTAATGGGTGGTTTGAGTAGTTTAATGTACGAAGCATGTTGTAATGGATTGTATTGGGTTCTGGCATGCTAAAGGAACTGCATTTGTATGTCTTTCTGTAGTTAGAACGGTTGGAAAACCCGCAGAGCCGGATTAGGGTTTCTGCAGGGTATAAGGCCGGAGAACTTGGCGTCAACATCGTTTGTTGCCAAGCTCCTCAGCCAGGATGTTAACGGCCAGGTCCCTTGCCGTTGATTTGTTGTAAGCGGCAGTCGATGTTGCCGCCTATTGGTTATAAGAAGAAATGACTGATTACAGTATTTATCGATAATGCATGTGTGTTGACACGTGAGGTGCACTGAGTGCACATGGTTCTCGTGTTTAGCATACAAGGTATGCAAATAGTTGCTTACTTCAGTGACTGCGTGTTGTTTACGCAAGTCCAGTTGAGTTCACGTGTAGTGGACCGTTGTTACTTGTGGTTTACGTGAGATTTCACGTGGTTTGTGTGTGACGTGCACGTGGTTTTGTGTACGTGGCGAGTAGTACGACGCCTACCGTGGTTACCTCTCCAGTTGGGTGCCCCAGGTTCTTTGTGAGCCAGGCTGTTAGCTCGGGGCTTTGTCCCAGTACTTGTGTACCGTCGAGGTCTGTGTCGTCTGACCTGGACACCCTTACTCTTGTGTTTGAGTTGTACGTCCGGCTGAGGGAAAGACGACAGTGGGACAGTGACACTTGTGTTTGTCTTTAGTCACATGTAGCGCGCTCGTAGTTGGGGGTATGGACACCAGTAGTCGACACTGGTCCCCAGCTAGTCCTTTTCCAGTGCCTCACTCTAGCGAGCCCAGGCCAGGGTCTCTGGAGGTGCCAGGCATGGGCCTGCGACCGTGTGGTCTGCAGGTGGTGGTGTTTTTTGCTTGACCTTTTTACGTGGAGCGGCAGCTAGACCTTTCGTCCGTGGCTGCGAGACTGAGAGGTAGACCTGTGTTAGTTTGTCCGAGTCAGTTTCTGGTGTCGCGAACCAGTTCGCGTGGCTCGTGTTGGCTGTCTCTACTTTAGCTTGTACACCTGTACTGGTTTGTCGTTTAATTATTACTGTTGTTTCTCGTAGTCAGTAGACGGTGAGTACTTTTACAGCTTTACTTACCTGCTTAGCTGTTCTATAAATTGTTGGTGATGTTTACTATTCGTACCTATGGTGTTTGGTTGCTCGGTTTGGGGGAGTTCCCTACTGAGCCAGTGACTAGAGAGGCTCACCCCTACCCCCCCACAGGTGAGGGCGAGGAGGACGTTTCACGACCGTCGTCCAGCTCAGGGCCGCGCCGTAGCGATGCAGGGTCAGTACCTCCAGCGGTGTAGCTCCAGCAGTGTAGTTTAGTTAGTTGTTTACTTTCTTCAGTTGTACCTCGGGGTATGCCCCAGGCTCTTGTACTTCTTTTCAGTTTTTGTGGAAATTTGGCTATGTAAAACTGTGAAATATATATGAAATGTGGTGTGTTCCTTTATGTTTACACGGACTGTGGTTTGGTATCCCTTGCGAGGCTTCGGCCCATTGCGGGAGGCGGACTCGGATCAAGTACGTTATCGGTTTAACGGGCTTGGACGAGGCGTTCCGTCACAGTCCAAGAACGGAAAGCAGCCGCATTTGCGGCTTTGAAGCAGAGAGGACTCAATGTGGCTGAATATGAGGCCCAATTCTCTCGGCTGTCCCGATACGCTGTTCACTTAATTGGGACAGACAAGATGAAGGCGAAACACTTTCTGAATGGCTTGAGGCCCCAGTTCATCACCCAACTGGCGCCAATGGACATTCAAATTTATGCTGAAATGGTTAAGAATGCTCAGTTATTGGAAGATGCCATGGAGACTGCCGAAAGGATTAAGGGAAAATCCGTGAAACGAGAGCAAGTGTCTTCTGCTGGGAGGTATCAGCCGACTATTGGGAAGAAAAGGCCCAGTGGCGGGGTAAATGAACCAGCAGATAAAAAGCCGAAGGAGTTAGGTAAGCAGATAATGGTGACATAGGGAGAAAGGTGCAAACATTGTGACAGAGCTGGTCATCGGTCTGAAGAATGCTGGAGAGCGCAAGGGAGATGCCTACGCTGTGGGAGTCGTGACCATAGGATCTCGGACTGCCCAATGTTGAAAGAATAAGCCCCTCAGGACAAACATCCGAATGGACAGTAGAGGCAAGACCGACTGCAAGCTGTCCAGGAACCAGAAACTGCTGAAGAAGGAGGTATCGTGGAAGGTACACTTACTATTCTTTCCCGACCCGCATATGTTCTCTTTGATACGGGAGCTACACACTCCTTCATATCTCAAACATTTGTTGATACCTTACCTGTGAGACCCGTCCCAATGAAATCCGGAATAGTTGTGTCAACCCCGATTGGTGCTGGCACCAATCTTACAAACCATATGCCATCCAGTGAGGTGTTGATTGAAACCCAAAACCTACCAGAAAATTTAATATGTATGGATATGGCGGGGTATGATGTGATACTGGGAGCAAACTGGATGTCTGAACATGGGGCTAGTATCAATTGCCGTAGAAGTCGGGTAACTTTTAGCCAGTACCCAAAACTAGTGTTCACCGGGGATAGAAACCGCAGGAGATTGTCAATTATCTCTGCATTACAAGCCAAAAGGATGATGAGGAAAGGTTGTATGGCCTTTCTTGCTGCTGTGATCATCGCAAAGAAAGAAGTCAAAGTAGAGGACATCCATGTCGTCAGCGAATACGCTGATGTTTTCCCCGAAGACTTGCCAAGAATTCCTCCTGAGCGAGAGGTCGATTTTACCATCGAATTGGTCCCTGGAGCAGCACCGGTATCTAGGGCACCATATAGAATGTCCCCTGCAGAACTGAAAGAATTAAAAGAGCAACTGATGGAACTGTTAGAGAAGGGTTTCATCCGACCAAGCACATCGCCATGCGGTGCACCTGTCCTCTTCGTCAAGAAGAAAGATGGGTCAATGAGGCTATGCATAGATTACAGACAATTGAATCAGTTAACCATCAAGAACAAATACCCTCTGCCGAGAATTGATGAGTTGTTTGATCAATTATCTGGAGCTAGATACTTCTCTAAAATAGATCTCAAATCTGGTTATCATCAATTGAAGATCAAAGGAGAAGACATTCACAAGACTGCCTTCCGAAGCAGGTACGGGCATTATGAATTTATTGTTATGCCTTTTGGACTAACAAATGCCCCTGCAGTTTTCATGCAGTTGATGAATAGGATTTATCGCCCATATCTTGATAAATTTGTGGTGGTATTCATCGATGATATATTGATCTATTCCAAGACAAAGGAAGAGCATGAGGAGCATTTGAGGATTTCATTACAGATCTTAAGGGAGAACAAACTATATGCCAAGTTAAGTAAATGTGAATTCTGGCTGGAGGAGGTATCTTTTCTAGGGCATGTGGTAACCAAAGATGGTATCATTGTTGATCCATCAAAGGTTGAGGCTGTGTTGAAATGGGAAAGACCGACGAGCGTCACAGAGATCAAGAGTTTTCTAGGATTAGCTGGGTATTATCAAAGGTTTATAAAGGATTTCTCGAAGATTGCAGTGCCATTGACCAAACTGACCCGGAAGGAAAATCCATTCGTGTGAACCAATGAATGTGAGGAAAGTTTCAACAACTTGAAGAAGTGTCTGACTACTGCTCATGTCCTCGCCTTACCTACTGAAGAGGGAGGATTTGAAATTTATTCAGATGCTTCTGGTACAAGACTGGGATGTGTTTTAATGCAACAAGGGAAGGTAATAGCTTATGCCTCCAGACAGTTGAAGATCCACGAAGTGAACTATCCGGTTCATGACCTGGAGTTGGCAGCAGTAGTATTCGCCCTAAAGATTTGGAGGCATTATATCTATGGTGAGCAATTTAAGGTCTTTTCTGACCACAAGAGTTTGAAATACCTGTTCTCACAGAAGGAGCTGAACATGAGACAAAGAAGGTGGTTAGAGTACCTTAAGGACTTTGACTTTTCCATTCAGTATCACCCCGGGAAAGCCAATGTAGTGGCAGACGCTCTAAGTAGACAACCAGGAACTATGCTAGCTAGTATGATGCTAGGCGAATGGAAGTTACTGGAGCAATTTGCAAGTCTGAACATAGACGTGGGAAAGAAGGAAAAACAAGTAATGATTTCAAACCTCCAGATACAATCCGACCTACTGACTGAAATCAAGGAGAAACAGGGAGAGGATCCATTCTTAGTTGAGATCAGGGAGAAGCTAGAGCAAAGGCCTGACTTCACTCTATCTACGGAAGGTAGATTACTATTCCGAGGTAGGACATGTGTCCCTGATCATGGAGAACTCAAGAAGAGGTTACTAAATGAAGCTCATCAGTCCAAGTACATGATTTACCTTGGATCAACAAAGATGTACCAAGACTTGAAAAGGTCGTACTGGTGACCAAACATGAAGAGGGATGTGGCCGATCATGTGTCGTACTGTCTAACATGTATGAAAGTCAAGGCCGAGCATTTCCGTACGGCTGGTGGACTGCTACCACTAGAAATCCCGGAATGGAAGCGGGATAGTATCGGTATGGACTTTATCATGGGATTGCCCAAGACTCGAGGTGGTATGGATGCAATCTGGGTAATCGTTGATCGATTGACTAAGTCGGCTCATTTCTTGCCGATTAAGAGCACCTGGTCTGTGGATGTATTGGCTGCATTATATGTTAAGGAAGTAGTTAGATTGCATTGGGTTCCATCTAGCATAATCTCAAATCGGGACCCTAGATTTACCTCACACTTCTGGAAGGGTTTACAAGCAGCAATGGGTACTAAACTAAATTTTAGTACTGCCTTCCACCCTCAGACTGATGGACAAACTGAAATGACCAATCAAATTGTGGAGGATATGCTTCGTTCTCTGGTGCTAGATTTCAGAGGGCGATGGGATGATCAGTTGTACCTGATGGAGTTTGCTTATAACAACAGCTATCAGGCAAGTATCAAGATGGCTCCATTTGAAGCCTTATATGGCAGGAGTTGCAGATCACCCCTTTGTTGGGAAGAGGTTGGGGAGAACCAATGGGTTGGACCCGACTTAATTGAGGCGACTGTCAGGAAGGTTCAGATTATCAGGGAACGTCTGAAGATAGCATAATCCAGGAAGAAGAGTTATGCAAACAAGAGAAGGAGAGAACTAGAATTTCTGGTTGGCGAACATGTTTTCTTGAAGGTCTCACCTTCAAGGGGAATACAAAGATTTGGGATCAAAGGAAAACTAAGTCCTAGATTCATTGGGCCATTTGAAATTTTGGAAAGGATTGGTCAGGTGGCGTATAGACTTGCACTACCTCCACAGCTGGCGAACGTGCATAATGTGTTCCACATATCCATGCTGTGGAAGTACTTATTCAATGCCGACCATGTAATTGACCACGAGGACTTGGAGATTCGGGACGACCTTACTTATGAAGAGAGGCCGATCAAACTGCTGGATCGGAAGATTCAACGACTCAGGAACCGTACCATACCTATGGTGAAGGTCCAATGGAGTCAAGACGGAGTTACTAATGCTACCTGGGAAACAGAGGAAAGAATGAAGAAAAACCACCCAAAACTATTCTCAGGTACGAACCATCACTATTATGCGTAAATTTGGGGACCAAATTTCTTAAGTGGGGAAGGATGTAACACCCCGGAAAATTTAGCAATTTAAAAATTTCAGAAAAAGGGGGATAAATTAATTAAACATATGGGAGAGACTTCCAACACCATGTAATAATGATCCATTAACAAGATTGGGCCTATAGAACACATTTGGCCCAAGTATATAAATGAGCTGAGACAGGGAATTACCTAGAAATTCGTGTAGGTAATTATGTCAAAATTAGATAGGACAATTTAGGGTTAAAATAAGGGTGATTAGTCCTGCATGGTAAGCCAAAACCGGACCCAACCCTAAGAGGAGGTTTCCTAAACCACTACTACATCTTTTGGAGGAAAGAGTCCCAGATTCTGGGAAAAACAGGGAGCAAATTCGCAGCCCCTTTTCTAGTCTCGTTAGGACTCTTAACTACAACCTAAATCTATAAGAACTCGTCCTCAAACTCTTGAGGAAGGTTTAACAACGAGTTGGGGTCGTTTAGAGGCAGGCTAGAACTTCTGAGGAGCTGGAGAAAGGCTGGGAACCCGGAGCTTCATCCCCTGCATCTTCTGTTGCATCCAGAATATCGACTGGACTTAGATCTTCATAAAGGTAGGTGTTCTCGGGCCAAGATTAAAGAAAACCAACATAAACATGTAGTTCTTTGAGTCTAGGTTCATTTGCAATTGGTTTGACTGGTTTTCATGGAGTATACATTGTGTATTGGTGATTTTCTCGAAGTCTCGCACAGTTAGGGCTTTTCCTGTTCTTCTTATTATGCACATGATTCAAGACCGAATTTGACCTAAACTTCCTTCATGAAAGTTCTTCCACTTGAAGTCATGATCATCGTCTATGTTGGACATATTGTCCAAAAGTCCTTCGTTGGAGAGTTAGGAGCATGATAAGAGAGTCTCTGCATGATACTGCGATTTAGGGCTACTCTTGAATTTTTGTTCTTCATATGTTTTCTCGGGATTCGAGACCGAATTAGATCAAACCTTCAACATCAAAGTTCTTCTACTAGTTGTCCTCTTCATCTTTAATGTTGAACATTTTGTATACATGTCATTCTTTAGAGAGTTATAAGAAGGGAAAGGGAATCACTACATGAGACGTGGTTTCTGGTTACACCTGACTCATCTTTTTTGTTCTGGAAGGGCACGAGTGTCGACACTAGATGATTTAGTGTCGACACACTGTCCCAAAACTGCCCAGATGATGTTCTGGGAAGGTCTCTAGTGTCAACACTACTTGAGCCAGTGTCGACACACTGTCCCAGTTGACCCAGAAGGTTTTCTGGAAAACTGATCTAGTGTCGACACCACCTGTGCTAGTGTCGACACACTGTCCCATGTTGGCCAGAAGGTTTTCTGGAAGCTGTCTCTAGTGTCGACACTACTTGATCTCGTGTCGACACTACCTGACCTTTTTGCCCTGTATTTGAAGCATTGTGTCGACACCACCTGAACTGGTGTCGACACTACCTGACCAGTTTTGCATGATTTTGTCTTGTGTTGGGAGCATGGTGTCGATACCACTTGATCTAGTGTCGACACTACCTTACAAGAAATTTGCATAATTTACGTCTAATCATCTCATGATGTCTACTAGCTTGTGCATAATGTTATATCGTATGCATGAACCTAAAATAAATCAATCCATTGAAAAATAGTAATGATATGAATATGATTCTAATGTGTAATTGTGATTGATCTTATGTTCATTGGATTATCTTGTGATCTTGCTTATTGTCAATTGATAAGATAAGAATATGATATGAATGTGGGGATAAATACATGTTAGTATGGACATGTTAGTGGTGTTAATGTTATGATTTGCATATGAGTTTCATGGCTACATGTTTTCCGGTGTTCAATTGATTATTTGTCATATGCATACATGTTAGGAAAGTACATGTTCTACATATGATCTGTCTTTAGAAACATCCTCATGTCAAGACATTAATGAACTATGAAACATAAGATACGTCGTTATCCTACCTTGTTCTTTTGAGTTGTTTGTCATTCCTTGACTGTATGAATGATCATGTTCCTTTTACTACGAGCTTGTTGTTGAAACTCTGTGGCCATAAAATGAACCTGATTGTTCGGCACAACGTGGGACTCCGGTCCAAAACTTGATCCAATGCCTGTGCAATAGGGGCCCTGTCCGGTCCTGGGGAGGAGCGCCCCAACGTACTTGTTAACCGCGGGAGTATGGACTCTTGGTGATTGGCATAGCACACTGACATGCAAGATTGTGAAAATGTGCCTCCTGTTTGACATGATAAGTTTGACTTGACATGATATGATACGTCTGTTCATGTGAACACATGAGATCTGTTTGAATATGGCCAATCTCTTCTGATATGATTCTATTCTTGAAATATCTGTCCACGGTATATGAAGCTCGACATTTGATCTGATATGATATCCGTTCTATTCTGCTATTCAATCTGTTAGTATTGCATACATTGTCATCATACTCATGTGCATATCTGCCTATTTAAAATGTTAATCATGTATACTAGTGCCCGCACATTATTGAGATGTAAATCCTACTGAGCTAGTTCGCTCACCCCTATCATCCTGCCCTTTTTCAGGTAGTGATGAAGAACCAGTGGAGTCAGATGGGACAGGGCAAGAGTGACGAGCACTTGTCATATTAATAGTTGTCAGTTTAGGAATAGAAATTTAAGTAGTTGATGTATTAGAGAAACGCTGTTATTTGATTAATAAACCTTTTTAGTTGATTCTTCTTATGTGAAGTTGTATCTAGTTGAATGGAATGAAATAAGGTATACTTTTGGTGACCATGTTATTGTCTCGAATGTGTTATTATATTCAATTGTGACTCTGCACTATTCAACTGTGATATGCCAGTTTGTATCGTTCACGTCCCCCGGTATTTATTCCGCTTCTAAATATTGGGGCGTGACATTAGTATTTATCTTAACCCTTTACTATTTAACATTTATTTTTAATGCAAATTTCACTAATTTAATTCACATCTCATGATGGGCTCCTCTCAATTGGGCCCAACACTCCATGTTAGGACCATTAATACAACCCATTTCTATTTTAGCTTAATGGGTATTGCTTTAATTTCCTTTTATTCTATTTATTCTCACTTTATTCTAATTAAATGTATTTAACTCATTTATTAAATTGAAAATTTTTATTTTTTTTTGATTTAAAAATCAAGGTTGCTACATCCTTCCCCTCTTAAAAAGAATTTGGTTCCTAAATTCATAAGATCGTGAGAGGAAGGGTGACTTACTGAATAACTCCGGGTAATTCCTTCGCATGGTTACTTCGGGCTCCCACATGGCTTCTTCAACTTCGTGATTTCTCTACAGTATCTTGACCACGGGTATAGATTGATTCCGGAGATGTTGCATCTTCTTGTCCATGATCTTCACTGGCCTTTCTTCATAGGTCATGTCTTTGTTCAAAATAATATCATCATAGCTGATTACGTGTGATAGGTCATACACGTACTTCCTCAACATTGACACATGGAAAACATTGTGTACTGCTGATTATTTGGGAGGTAGTGCCAGTCGATAAGCCACCTCGCCAACTCTATCCAATACCTCAAATGGACCTATGAATCTTGGTCTTAGCTTGCCTTTCATCCCAAACCGTTGAAATCCTCGGGTCGGGGATACTTTGAGCATCACATGATCTCTAGTTTGAAATTCTAAGTCCCTTCTTCTCTTATCTGCATAGCTTTTCTGCCTGGACTGAGCTATCTTAATCTTGTCTCTGATAATCTGTATATCCCTGCTAGTGGTCTGCACCATATCTGGTCCCAGCCATTGCTATTCACCAACTTCATTCCAGTATACCGGCGATCTGCAACTTCTGCCGTACAGTGCTTCGAATGGTGCCATCTTAATGCTGGCCTGATAACTGTTGTTGTAGGCGAATTCGATCAGGGATAGCTGCTCATTCCAATACCCCTCAAAATCTATAGTGCAAACTCGCAGCATGTCTTCCACTATCTAATTTATCCTTTCTATCTGCCCATCTATCTGAGGGTGGAGGGCAATACTGAAATTAAGTTTAGTGCCCAGAGCAGTCTGAAGTCCCTTCCAAAATCTAAAAGTGAACCTAGGGTCACAATCTGAGACAATGGACACGGGAACTCCATGTAATCTCAGTATTTCCTTCACATATAAAGCTGCTAACACATCAACACTCCAAGTGCTTTTGATTGCCAAGAAATGTGTGGACTTCATCAATCATTCCATAATGACCCATATAGCATCGAGTCCACCATGAGTTCGGGGTAAACCCATGATGAAATCCATTCCGATGCTTTCCCACTTCCATTCCGTCCATTCCGGTATGTCCAGGGGTCTAAGTACACCCGCAGGACGACGGTGTTCGGCTTTTACCTGTTGACATGTGAGATAGTGTGCGGCATGCTCAGCCACCTCACGCTTCATGTTGGGCCACCAAAATGACCTTTTCATGTCTTGGTACATCTTGGCTGCGCCTGGGTGAATTGTGTACTTGGTCTTGTGGGCTTCATCCATTAGCTTTCTCTTCAGCTCCTCATTGTCAAGCATGCATGTCCTAGCTTGGAATAATATTCTTCCATCCTCAGCGATGGAGAAATCTGGCTTGCCAGCTATGGTCTCCCTGACTCTGACTAGGAATGGATCATTAGCCTGCTGCTCTCTGATCTCGACAAAAATGTCAAGTTGTGCCCTAAGGTTGGCAACTATCATCTTATCACTTCTTTCCTCAATATTTAGATCCAGACTGGCGAACTGTTCTAACAATTGCATCTCGCCCATGACTAAACATGATAATGATGCTACTGGCTTTCCACTAAGTGCATCAGCTACTGCATTACCTTTGCCTGGGTGGTATTGAATATTGAAATCAAAATCCTTCAAGTACTCCAACCATCTTCTTTGTCACGCCCCGCCAATTTAGCAGTAGAATAAATCGGGGAGACGTGAGCAAAGTTCATAGTAGAGAAAAATGTACAATTAGTTGTATAAGTCAGAGCATCTAATGAACAATAATTGAGATAAACTCTTTATTCCATTATAAAATTCACTAAGACTATTACCACCACTAATTTGGAGCCAATACATAGGGCTCAATGACATCATTACATTGAAAAGAAATCTAAAGTAATAACTACTAGACTCCATTGTACTTGGGTAACTTCATCAACTGACTCCAGGTTGCTCATCACTCTGGTCCCGTCCCATTGGTGTGTGTGACATCATCTAGCTTACCTGGGACACAATAACAAATAACAATGGGTGAGCGATAACACCCAGTAGGACTTAAATCTCAATAGTCAAGCAGGCTTTAAACAATTAGTGCTTTAAAAGGTAGAGTAATTAATGATAGAGCGAGTCATGTAAAGTCGAGAAAGTAATAACACAAGTGACATAGTTCAGATAGCAGATGAATCAAGTATAGCACGATGATTAAAGTCAAGTCACGATAGAAATGATAACAACACGATAGCAAATAACGTCAACGTCAAGCAATAGCAAGCAACATGTATGGCAAGGAGAGAGAAAGTAGTTGGCCATATAGAGAGTAAATTGCACTTTAATTGATTTTCTTATCAATCGAAATAGTATAGCACTTTTGATTAACTTTCGTCAATCGAAATAGTAATGGCACTTTTGTTATCCGTAGATATCTGAGAGAGAATATAACACTTTTGTCGTCAATAGACAACGAGAGAATATAGAACATTGTTTTGTCAAAGACATCGAGAGAATATAGCACTTTGTGTTGATTGTCTTAGATTAATCTTGATAGTATGACACTTGGATGTAATGCTGACATCCTGATCATTTAACTCCCGTGGGGAAATGGCACTTTCGAGCGCTCTCCTCAGGACTAGATCGGGCCCTATTGCGCTGGCATTGGTTATGTTGTTTATCTTTAGACAATCAATTAATGGCCAATTGAGAGTACCAAGAAATAGATAAGAGCACTAGATGAATAGACGAGATAGTAGAGTGAACGTGAATAGATGAGAGAGTAGAGTATAGATGAGAGCTAAGGGACAATGCACGTAACACTTCGAGTAGCAGACGATAGTAACAGTTGCACAACACGCGCTATTGGTGTTGGCAGTCAGGTGGAATTCACTACCTTTCCGCTGGCCATGTTACGCACATGTCCAGAGGTTTGGCGTGATTCAAGATAAGAGCGAACTTCTAATAGCCGTTCGGATCATGTTGATCCCTAATGGGCATCATAGGTGTTAGGGTACAACCAGCTCGTCGACCATGTGGGAATCCATGGACAGAGGAGACTTACGGAGGCCTTGACCAAGGACTCACTAGTTCGGCAGAAGGAGTATCCGACGGAGAGTTCGTCCAAGTCAAGAGAGAGTGTGTATATATAAACAAGTGCTCGACATTGTAGAGGAATTCTAGAACAGTGGAGCGTCGGTAACGGTATTCCTAAAACAACACGAGAAAATGTAGACAAGTTCATTTAAAATATAGCAATTTAAATAGATAAGTGAAATAAATTTCCAGATGTATTATGAAATATTTACATACCATGTTAAGCCATATTTGGATGGTTCAAAGTGTGTGCATGTGTCGTGAAATCTTAGATATGAAAGGTCATGTGAGTGAATTTAATTAATTAGAATACCTTTAATAATTACACTTCGTTTACTGTGTTTCAGATAGTTAGCAAAACATGGGGGTAACTGTAGCACCACAACACTTGCAAAGATGTGGGTTTTCATGCAAAAAGCCCAGATCGCGACGTACCCCAGTAAGGGTCGTGACGGGGTCAACTGAGAATCCGATAGGGTCTTGTAAGGATCGCGACGGGCTTGTCAGTTCAGGAAGGCAGATCGCGACGGGGTCGCTAGAGGGTCGCGACAGGTCTAACAGGTCGGGCGGCCAGAACGCGACGGGGTACCCTATCGCAATGAGATCACGGTAGGTTCTTGTGTCGCGACGGCCCTGAGAACGCGACCTATCGGGCCGTCGCATTCTCAGGTTCTGAGCCTGAGTTCGAGCGGGAAAAGGACAGAGCCTCAGTTTGCGGGCCAACTTTCTATCTTTTGACACAGGGTCGTTCATAAAATCATAACTAATTGTACAGTCAATGAAAAATCATGAAACAAATTTTAAACAACTCTAGACATGCAAGGGCACTTCCAGTAAATAGGAATTTGGAAACAAACATGGTTTCAGCATGGTTTAATCATGATACTTCACAAAGAACATGGAGCAGTACATAGTTAGGGTAAAAGAATTAATTCACGATGTAGGGTGGATGAAAATTAGGGCTTTCAGAGGCAAAAGATGCCTAATATGAATCAGTTGCTCCAGTAAAAATCTCCTGGCATGGGGTTGAGTATACAAAGAGAACAAGATTTAAGATGAAGGGTCGGGCTTATGCTAGTTTAATTCCTCATGATGTTGATTCTCAAATTGTGGGCAGTCACTCATCTTGTGGTTGGAGCTACCACATCGCAAACATTTTCCTTGTTTACACAAGCAATCCCCCGACGTGTGGCCTCTCCTGTTGCAGCGCTTGCATCGCCCCCTGCGAATAACGGCTACTTGTATGTCGTTCTTCTTATTCTTCTTTATTTTTCTCTTATCACCGTTTGGCTGGTTCCCTTTCATCATAGAATTGAGTTCTTCTGTATTAGTGGATGGTTCTTTTAGAAGAGGGCAGTCTCGTAGCTGATGTCTCGAGTCGCCACAACGTAAGCATGCACCAATTCTTCGCCAACACTCCTTGGCCACATGACCTGGCTTGTGACAATGATGGCAAATGATCTCATCATTATGATTCAGTTGCTGGTTGGCCTTCTTGCAATGGTTATATCTTCTCTTCCCATTCTGATTTGTCTCCTTTTTAATCTCCTTAGTCGCTTCCAGAGCTCTTTCTAGCAGTTGAGCAGCTTGCTAACATGCCAGAACTAGCCTCTGGGTTGATCTCATGTCGGTGTCCATTAAGAGTCCCTTCAAGAATGAGGTTGATATTAGGATACTAAAGTAATATTAAGTTGATACATACGTATAGATGAATGCATTCAGATCTTAACCATGGTTCTACCCAATCCTCACATAGGTATGGTGGTTGACTTAGTCACGTGTCATGGCAGTTTTGTCCTCGAACACCCTATACCTAAGAGATCCAATGAGGACATCCTAGAACATCTTAAACCAAAGAAATCCTATCAAGACATACTAGGCTCTGATACCAACTGTCACGCCCCGCCAATTTAGCAGTGGAATAAATCGGGGAGACGTGAGCAAAGTACATAATAGAGAAAAATGTACAATCAGTTGAGTAAGTCAGAGCATCTAATGAACAATAATTGAGATGAACTCTTTATTCCATTATAAAATTCACTAAGACTATTACAACCACTACTTCGGAGCCAATACATAGGGCTCCATGACATCATTACATTAAAAAGAAATCTAAAGTAATAACTACTACACTCCATTGTACTAGGGTAACTTCATCAACTGACTCCAGGTTGCTCATCACGCTGGTCCTATCCCAGTGGTGTGTGTGACGTCATCTAGCTTACCTGAGACACAATAACAAATAACGAAGGATGAGCGATAACGCCCAGTAGGACTTAAATCTCAATAGTCAAGCAGGCTTTAAATAATTAGTGCTTTAAAAGGTAGAGTAATTAATGATAGAGCGAGTCATGTACAGTCGAGAAAGTAATATCACAAGTCACATGGTTCAGATAGTAGATGAATCAAGTATAGCACAATGATTAAAGTCATGTCACGATAGAAATGATGACAACACGATAGCAAATAATGTCAACGTCAAGCAATAGCAAGCAACATGTATAGCAAGGAGAGAGAAAGTAGTTGGCCACATAGAGAGTAAATTGCACTTTGATTGATTTTCTTATCAATCGAAATAGTATAGTACTTTTGATAAACTTTCGTCAATCGAAATAGTAATGGCACTTTGGTTATCCGTAGATAGCCGAGAGAGAATATAGCACTTTTGTCGTCAATAGACAACGAGAGAATATAGCACTTTGTTTTGTCAAAGATATCGAGAGAATATAGCACTTTGTGTTGATTGTCTTAGATTAATCTTGATAGTATGGAACTTGGATGTAATACCGACATCCTGATCATTTAACTCCCGCGGGCAAATGGCACTTTCGGGCGCTCTCCCCAGAACTAGATCGGGCCCTATTGCACTGGCATTGGTTATGTTGTTTTGTTGGGTTCTCATATTGGAGAATGTTGGGTTACAACAAGTGCTTAAATGTTTTTGATGATGAGCAATACTAATTGATGTTATGTGAAATGTTCACAAATGGTATGTTTGTTTTTGATGATGAACATTTCATGAACAAGACAAAATTGATGTGTTATGAATGTGTGAAACATGATGAGAATGACAATTGGATGCAAATGAAACACATGCTTTATATGTTCATTATATCTCACTAATTTTGTCTTTTAATGTAGGTGTGAATGTACACAAGACAAAGCCCAAAATCCAAGTGCAAAAGAACAAGACAAGTTGCTCAAATAGTGCACCTGTCAACAGATGATAGTGCATCTGTCAACAGATGAATAGTGCATCTGTCGACAGATGATTTTCGCCTGTCGACAGATCCACTCAGAAATCTATTTCCAGAAAACCCAGTCTTCTGGTTTTTGAAAACTTGTCAGCATCTGTCGACAGCAGCAAGTCGGCTGTCGACAGATGGAGTTTTCTGAAGATCTAATGGCCGGGATATGATCTACATTTTGGTGTTTCCTTTTAGCACGACTCTCTATGCTTGGACACCACTATATATGGATCATATGAGACTATTTTCGCAGCAAGGAGCCACCATACCAAAACCCTAAGCAAAGGTCAAGAAGAAGGCTTTCTTCCTGCTGCCCTGCTTCATCTCTCTGCCCAGAACAAAGAAGAACAACCTTCCAAGAGAAGTTGAAGCCGGTTCGCCTGTGGTTCAAGCTTCGCCATCAACTGATACTTGTCAAGATGAAGCTTGGAGTCTTCTAGACGACCAACGAGAAGAGATCTACATCGGGATTTGATTCTTCATCTCAAAACTCTTCTCTTTTCACTACTTTCATATATCTGTGTGTGTGCACTGATTTGAGATCTGTGCGTGGATGTTGTGGAAGTGTGGATTGTTGTTATGATTGCTTGTTTGCATCAGACAACGTGGTGTGTGGATCAGATCAACGCTAGAGGATCTGATCTGTTGTGAACCTGGTCTAGCATGTGTGTGTGTGGTTGAGCCGTTGTGCTCGTGTGTGTGGGTTGTACTCAATTGTTGAGTAGTGTGTCCTCACTGTGTGGGGGGTGGATGTAAGAGTCACGTTGTGTGATCTCCGAGCCACCTAAAAAATCCCTTGTGCACTGTGGTTTGACTTGTGGTTTGCATTGTATTGCGCTAGATGCATGCATAGGGATTTCGTCTACACACTAACTGTTAGTTTGCTCACACACATTACATCAGATCAAAGGGGTTTTAATTGAGTAGATCTATTAATCCGAAGTAGTTTTTAAATTGCTTAAGTTTCCGCTGCAAATCTATTCAACCCCCCCTTCTAGCTTTGCCATCACCGAGTATCCGATCCTAACAATTGGTATCAAAGCGGGTTTTTCTGTTCATCGATTGTGATTTGGCATATCTGTTTATGTGTGGTTAATTGCTCTGATTGGGTTTATATTTGATTCTGATTCTCATCTGATTATCTGATTCTGTTGGTTGGTTTATTTATCTAACACATACTCAGAAATATGTCTAAGTTCTCGAGTATCATAAATAGACCAATGATTATTGAGTTTGATAATCATGTTGATAAAATGCAGGTCTCCTCTATGAAAACATGCAAGTCTAGAAAGAGAGAGAAAAAATGCTACATGGCTCATGGAAGCTCAAGAGGCTCTTCTCGTTCAGACGACTCTAGAGGATCACATATGTCAAAGGTGTTAAGAAATTCTCAAGAATCAGGTAAATCAAATTCAGATCCATTTGATGCATCAATATCCAATTCTGATTCAGAGAATGATATATCTTATGATGAATTGATAGAATGCTATGAGCACATGTGCAAACAATTTAAAACTGTTAAACATCAAAATAAGAAGCTAAAAGAAAATCTGGAAAAGAATGAAATGATAATTGATAATGCTTAAGCATTCTATGAAGAAAATGAAACATTGAAAATGGAGAATGAAAATTGGAAAAGGAAGTCAAAATCTATGAAATCAACTTTTCTAAGTTGAAAGAAGATCATGATCATGTGGAATCTGAAAACTCTGATTTGAAAAATCAAAATGAAAAATTGATTGATCATAATGAAAATCTCAAATTTGATAATGATCAATTGATCAAACAATCTCCAACATGGCTCATGATCATCAAATAAAAGAGAAATGCAACCAATTGATTGAGGAAAATAATCATCTGAAAAAGAAGATTGAATGCATGTATCATGGCAAACCATTAAATGACGAATGGAACAATTCTAAGAACAAAATTGTTGATCTGGAACAACAAATTGCTCAATTTGAAAATGAAAAGAACAAAATGAAAAATGGTTTGGATGTCATGCTAAACAAGCTTCAGACTTCAGAAAAGAAGTTGTTGCATTAAAAGCTGAAAATCAAAAGATTCAAAATGAATTGAAAACATAAGTCTTGCTTCTGTGAAAAATAAGAAAAATGTTCAAAAACAAATACAAATTTGAACAAAAATGCAGCAATTAGAAAGAATGTTGTTACAACTGAAAATCCGAAAAAGGAAGTGAAAAAGAAAGCAGGATTGTACAAGGTTTCAACTCCTCCAACAGCTCAAAAAGCTTCAAGGCAATCTCCAACTCCACATCATGCCAAGAGATACCAAAGGGTACCACCTCCTTCTTCTCAACCAAGGGTGATCAAAGGTACTCTAAAGGATCTCAGAGATTCCAGCAAATGCAATCACTATGGTAAGCTCCAGGTAAATGCTCAACCTGTTTGCTACAAATGCAATAAACTTGGTCATCTTGCTAAATTCTACTAGAAGAAAAATCAACACTCTCATAAAAATCATGATGTTATGCATGCTTCAAAGCTCCATGATAATCCATGTGTTCATACATATAAGGATAAACATGTTCATAAAGATCAGAAATTTCATGTATCTATGAACAGGGAAACTGCACAAAACAACAGAAATCCAAAAATCAAATTACTTTGGATTTTGAAATCTTTGTTATATCCTAACATTAATGTCGTTGCAGGACCCAAGCAAGTGTGGGTCCCAAAACAAGCTTGATCAACAAGCTGAGATGTCTTGCAGCCAAAAATTAGAAATGGATTCATGACATTGGCTGTGCAAGGCAAGAAATGATGGAGAACAAAGGTAAATTTTTTTTTAACTGAGATTGAAGACTGTTCAGGTAAAATCTCTTTGTCACTTTAGTTTTGAACTCTAAGAATTGAAATGGATTTTAATTCTATTTGAGGAATGAAGAATGTATTTTGTTGATACCCCACATGACAATGCCACTTAGCAATTGGAATCATGCCATCTTGCTTGTGTAACTGTGCTCATGACTTCTTGGTATATCAAATGATGACATGTGGAAAAACAGGTTATGCCTGTATGGAAACTATCATTATGCGTGAGTAAAATACTCCGCCAAGTATCAAAAGTCATGTAATGCATAAGGCTAGTTGAGTGCTCAATAATGTGTGAATTGCTTGATACATTTACTATGCATGTGTTATGGGGGAGTAAATTTGATAGTGCTCATATGCTCATGAATGCTCATGAAATCTATGTGCAAATGCTTGTCATGAATGTATATATATCATGCTTGAATGTTGTCTCATCACATGCACATCTTATGGGGGAGTAAGTTCAAGGTAGGTTGAGTGAAATACTTGAGAGAAACCCTTCATATTCATTGTGTCATTACTTCTCAAAATCTTGTTCTTCATGTCACTCAATTCTATGCCTCAACACTGATTTTCTCAAGTATCTGTCGACAGCCACTATCACATCTGTCGACAGACATGCTCTCCCAGAACCATGCCTTCCAGGCCTGTGTGCATCTGTCGACAGGCACATTCTTGCTGTCGAAAGATACACATTTTCTGTAAATTCTTCATCCTTCTTCATAATTTCTTCATGAGTATGTTCATATCATTGATGCAAGGGGAGAATTGGGTATAAATATTCATTAAAACCTTTCATCCTCACATAGTATCAAAGTCATATGGTTAATCACAATGATTTTGAAATAATATTTTGTGATTGAGTCTAGGTTGTATCATCTAGAAAACATTGAACAAATCTAATGATTTTAACCTAACTCACTTGAATAACTCCCTTGTGGATGATCATGTTCCTATATGGATTGACAAGTAAGAAGGTTTTTGAACTTAATGTCTTTACATTGGCCTTTGACCTTAATAAACCTTTTGAACTTGATTTTCCGACTTAAAAAAAAAAACAGAAAAGCTACCTATTTCTAAAGTCAAAAATTAAAAAAAACAAATATGTGAATTGGGACAAAGGCATAGCAATGACGAGTATCACTGAGTAACCGGGGACACGGGCATCATAAATGTCTGTCTTCGCGTAAAAAAGTCATTTCATTATCTCTGCATAATGGTATGATGGTCACTCACACTGACTAACTGGGGGTATGGGCATCCCTCATGTCTACCTTCACGTCAAAAGGTAAAAGTGATCCTAATTACCACTTTTCCCACATAAACTTGACAAAAGAAATTGTTCAAATGCTAGAAATAGAGTGGAGCCTCCAAGACTTAAATCAAGGGCAATGGGTTGTCGATTGTCAATTGTTCATGTGGACATTGCCTTCATTTACCAACTGAACATCACCCACTAAGGTATATGATTTTCTTCAATGGTTTTATTCAAAAGGGTTATCTCATTTTCATGTGTTTTTGAACGATGTATTCTAAATGCTATAACTTGAGATTCCCGGAGTATTATCTCTTAACCATTGTAGAATTTTTATGTGTCTTAATATGTAAGACCCTCGAATTTCCGTCGTATTTTTCGTATTTATGTGTGTCTATTGTGTTGAGCATGTATGTATGTACTTACGTGGATATTAAAATAGTATGATTTACGTGTGCATGTGTTTATAATAAGATGTAAATAATGCATGTATTAATTGGTGATAGAGTGTGTACAATACTATACACATACTGTATGTATATATGCATCAAGTGCATGGTTTTCTGCATATTTTAGATTTCTGCCCGAAGGCCTAATCGGCGTCAATACCCTAGCCGTTTACATGGTGTTAGCGTCAACACCATGGACGCCAACCCTAATCCTAGCGTCCAGAGATCTTGACGCCAACTTGTCTGACCTGCATGCGTTGCAGAGCCAGAAAACCCGGGAGCAAGGCATGGCCACCATTGGGGGATGTCCCCCAACGGCTCTAAGGCTGTCAAATCGGCATGGTGAGTGGGTGAGGCTCTCTCTTACATCCTGAACCCGAAATTGGCTCTTCCCACTTCTCCCTTCACCTTGTGAGAGGAGGAAAAGAAGAGAGAAAACCCTAGAGAGCATTCTGTGAGGAAAACCTCACTTTGGAACCCTCAAATCCGACCCATTGGAGTTTGTTTTGGAGATCTACTGCATCAAGGAGGGAGCTGAAGCCAAGGAGAAGGCTTCCCCATCATCTCCTCGGCGTGGAGATCACCCAGGAGCTCGGAGGAAGGCGTTCTTGGAGGTGCTTCTGCAACTTCTTGGGACTGCCCAAGGAGGTCTTCTTCGAGCCATAGATCTCTTGGAGGATTTTTAAAGAGGCAAGTAACCTATCTATGGTGTCCCCGTATGAGTCTAGGAGGTTCTTATCATTTTTTTATGGAATTTCCCTCGAGTCCTAGACCCTCCATTTCACCCAAATTTCAGAGCTCGGGTCTGTGTTTCTGCACAGACCTGAGTAAACGGCAAGGTCCCTGGACGCCTAGGATGAGCTTGGCGTCCATCGACCGTGCCGCTGACTCTGAGTCAGCGGCCAGAGACTGCCGTCTAGTTCTTCAGGATAGAACAGTGAGCTGTTCTGTCCCTCTTATACATTTAATTCCGGTACGTTTATATGTTGAGGATATATGGTATTCCTATAAGCTATGTATATGGTACATTGTGGTTGTGGACGTATGTGAGTTGTGTGGGTGAATGTGGCTAATGATGTCTTGTAAGCATGTGAGAATAACTTGTAGATCATCTTGCAAAATCCATGATTCATGATTTAGATTAATGTGAATGCCTTGACTTCGGTCTATTCATGAAGAGTTGTGGGACATGTATGTGTGTTCTGAAATTTTGGAAGTTATACATGCTTGTGAAATTGCTACTAAGTCGGTTCGGTAATATGAAAGCATGTAAAAATGGTTGTGGCAAACGATTTATAGATGTATGAATTAGGGAATTTTGTACTCTAAATTCATGTGTATATACTGGTAATTTATGTTTAAACAGCAAGTGATAAGTTACATGATGTGTGAATTCCATGTGATGAAAAATGTGAATAACATGCCAATTAGGTGTTTGATTTTCTGTAAATCTTATTTAGCTCAGAAAAATCTGAAAAATTGAGGGTATTATCATGAGCCCGAAAGCAGCCTGTGGTTAAATTTTCAGACCATTTGGACCCGTAAATAGAGAGTTATGAGTTTTCATGTGAATGTGAATAATTCGTACATATGATCGCAATGTGACTAGATTTTGTTTAAATCAGCATGATTTGGATGTTTACTGTGTGTTAAAGCCTGAAACTCTGTAGTACCATGTTAGTAAAAATAGAGGAGTTCATGTGAGTGAGGGAGTGAATGTGATGGGAAGTGTAGAGTGTGAAAACCATGTGTAAAACGCTAATTGTGTAAAAGTGCAAATTGTGCCAATGTGATACTGCTTCCGAGAAGGCAGTGGAGCTGTATCAGGGAAAGTCCCCCTGAGAAAGTTCATTATGTTAAGTGACCCTAAGGGCATTAGGGGGAAATCCTGGAGGTGGACAAGTACCACTGGTTAGGGTGGAGACTTGTTCTCCCGGTCTACGCAGTCCAAGAGTCACCATTGCATTGCCTAGATGGTGCCTATGTGTTATGTGATGTGAATGTGTCCTTCTTTGGTGGTTTGGACTATGTGTCACGGCACTAAAACATGTGTAAAGTGTAATGTGTAAAGTGTATGTGACCATGTGTAAATGTGTAAGCGACATGTGAATGTGTAATGTGTAAAGTGTAACCATGTGAAACGAGGAAATTGTGGAAAAGGAAAATGTGAAAATCTAGATGTGCAATGTGTTATTGAAACCATGTGAGGCTAAATCTGAAACTATGTGAATTCAGAAAATGCATGTTATCCTTCTTGTGTTACGTGTGCAAGTGTTTAGAACCCATGATAGGGACAACAAATGAATATGTGTGCCAGATGGCGTGATTGATTGTTCATATGTTATGTTCTAAGCCACATTGTAGCTTCCATGTGTAGGTTTATAGTCTTGAACCATGTGAAATCAGCAACCTAAAGCATGTTAAAAGGTTATGTATGTGCTTAAGAACATGTGAAATCCATGCTAACTATGTTCCCCGTGCATGTGTGTAAATTGTCCATGTTGATAACTCTCACGTTTGGTTCTTTATAAGGTTAAAGTTCATAAGTGAATGGATTAGAGACCATGTGGCAGGTGAATGTTATATTTTTGAAATATGAAAGCATGCGTTATGTATAAAATTGTAGAACCATCATGATAGGTTGAAAACTTAAATGGATTAGCATGCTATGTGTTGCTAATTGTATGAGCATGTAGAAACCACTAGGACTTGTACGTGTATATCATGTGTATGTTACTTGCTGAGTCCCTGGACTCACTCCTTGCTTCGGCGTACAGGTGTAGTTGGTGACACGACACCGTTGGAGGAGACGGTGGAGACGGACTCCGAGCGCGGAGACTAGTTACTTGGAGCTCCTTTGTGATTGTGTACTTCGCCGTATGTACTTGAACATTGTATTAGGCTATCATGAAAAGAATGTAATATGTGGACATTTGTATTTCTATTTCAGCAAATTAATCATGTGAAATTTTAGTTCCTTTTTGCAAATTGTAAGCTGCATGTATGTTTAATGTGGATGATGAATGAATGGAGATAGTTCTCTTTTACTTCGCTACTCTGTTATGTATATTCGCATGTATCTCAACTGTTTGTATCGTTGGGTAAATGTCCCACTGTGGCTGGCAGCACTCGTTATAATCGACGTGGGTCGGTATGACCGTACCGGTATAATGAGGGCTGTCACATAATACTAGTGTTCATGACATTTTGTAGCGGGTATCAACCTATTCTCAACCTTGCAATCTAATTTGAACACTCATTCCCCACTCATATCTTTCACAATTCAGTTATGTGGTCACACAATTCTTTGCTTCATTCTTATCCAATTGTGCATGACTTATCTTTTTAGATGTTGCCAAAAGGGGGAGAAACATCAATTGTGCATAAATTGAAAATTTTGTCATCATCAAAAAGGGGGAGAATGTTGGGTTCTCATATTGGAGAATGTTGGGTTACAACAAGTGCTTAAATGTTTTTGATGATGAGCAATACTAATTGATGTTATGTGAAATGTTCACAAATGTATGTTTGTTTTTGATGATGAACATTTCATGAACAAGACAAAATTGATGTGTTATGAATGTGTGAAACATGATGAGAATGACAATTGGATGCAAATGAAACACATGCTTTATATGTTCATTATATCTCACTAATTATGTCTTTTAATGTAGGTGTGAATGTACACAAGATAAAGCCCAAAATCCAAGTGCAAAAGAACAAGACAAGTTGCTGAAATAGTGCACCTGTCAACAGATGATAGTGCATATGTCAACAGATGAATAGTGCATCTGTCGACAGATGATTTTCGCCTGTCAACAGATCCACTCAGAAATCTATTTCCAGAAAACCCAGTCTTCTGGTTTTTGAAAACTTGTCAGCATCTGTCGACAGCAGCAAGTCGGCTGTCGACAGATGTAGTTTTCTGAAGATCTAATGGCCGTGATATGATCTATATTTTGGTGTTTCCTTTTAGCATGACTCTCTATGCTTGGACACTACTATATATGGATCATATGAGGCTATTTTCGCAGCAAGGAGCCACCATACCAAAACCCTAAGCAAAGGTCAAGAAGAAGGCTTTCTTCCTGCTGCCCTGCTTCATCTCTCTACCCAGAACAAAGAAAAACAACCTTCCAAGCGGAGTTGAAGCCAGTTCGTCCGTGGTTCAAGCTTCTCCATCAACTGATACTTGTCAAGAGGAATCTTGGAGTCTTCTGGACGACCAACGAGAAGAGATCTACATCGGGATTTGATTCTTCATCTCAAAACTCTTCTCTTTTCACTACTTTCATATATCTGTGTGTGTGCACTGATTTGAGATCAGTACGTGGATGTTGTGGAAGTGTGGATTTTTGTTATGATTGCTTGTTTGCATCAGACAACGTGGTGTGTGGATCAGATCAATTCTAGAGGATCTGATCTGTTGTGAACCTGGTCTAGCGTGTGTGTGTGTGGTTGAGCCGTTGTGCTCGTGTGTGTGTGTTGTACTCAATTGTTGAGTAGTGTGTCCTCACTGTGTGGGGGGTGGACGTAGGAGTCACGTGGTGTGATCTCCGAACCACCTAAAAAATCCCTTGTGCACTGTGGTTTGACTTGTGGTTTGCATTGTATTGCGCTAGATGCATGCATAGGGATTTCGTCTACACACTAACTGTTAGTTTGCTCACACACATTACATCAGATCAAAGGGGTTTTAATTGAGTAGATCTATTAATCCGAAGTAGTTTTTAAATTGCTTAAGTTTCCGCTGCAAATCTATTCAACCCCCCCTTCTAGCTTTGCCATCACCGAGTATTCGATCCTAACAATTGGTATCAGAGCGGGTTTTTCTGTTCATCGATTGTGATTTGGCATATCTGTTTATGTGTGGTTAATTGCTCTGATTGGGTTTATATTTGATTCTGATTCTCATCTGATTATCTGATTCTGTTGGTTGGTTTATTTATCTAACACATACTCAGAAATATGTCTAAGTTCTCGAGTATCATAAATAGACCAATGATTATTGAGTTTGATAATCATGTTGATAAAATGTAGGTCTCCTCTATGAAAACATGCAAGTCTAGAAAGAGAAGAAAAGAAAAATGCTATATGGCTCATGGAAGCTCAAGAGGCTCCTCTCGTTCAGACGACTCTAGAGGATCACATATGTCAAAGGTGTCAAGAAATTCTCAAAATCAGGTAAATCAAATTCAGATCCATTTGATGCATCAATATCCAATTCTGATTCAAAGAATGATATATCTTATGATGAATTGATAGAATGCTATGAGCACATGTGCAAACAATTTAAAATTGTTAAACATCAAAACAAGAAGCTAAAAGAAAATCTAGAAAAGAATGAAATGATAATTGATAATGCTCAAGCATTCTATGAAGAAAATGAAACATTGAAAATGGAGAATGAAAAATTGGAAAAGGAAGTCAAAAACTGTGAAATCAAGTTTTCTAAGTTGAAAGAAGATCATGATCATGTGGAATCTGAAATTCTGATTTGAAAAATCAAAATGAAAATTGATTGATCATAATGAATATCTCAAATTTGATAATGATCAATTGATCAAACAAATCTCCAACATGGCTCATGATCATCAAATAAAAGAGAAATGCAACCAATTGATTGAGGAAAATAATCATCTGAAAAAGAAGATTGAATGCATGTATCATGATAGACCATTAAATGACGAATGGAACAATTCTAAGAATAAAATTGTTGATCTGGAACAACAAATTGCTCAATTTGAAAATGAAAAGAACAAAATGAAAAATGGTTTGATGTCATGCTAAACAAGCTTCAGACTTCAGAAAAGAAGTTGTTGCATTAAAAGTTGAAAAACAGAAGATTCAAAATGAATTGAAAAAACAAGTCTTGCTTCTGTGAAAAATAAGAAAAATGTTCAAAAACAAATACAAATTTGAACAAAAATGCAGTAATTAGAAAGAATGTTGTTACAACTGAAAATCCGAAAAAGGAAGTGAAAAAGAAAGCAGGATTGTACAAGGTTTCAACTCCTCCAACAGCTCAAAAAGCTTCAAGGCAATCTCCAACTCCACATCATGCCAAGAGATACCAAAGGGTACCACCTCCTTCTTCTCAACCAAGGGTGATCAAAGGTACTCTAAAGGATCTCAGAGATTCCAGCAAATGCAATCACTATGGTAAGCTCCAGGTAAATGCTCAACCTGTTTGCTACAAATGCAATAAACTTGGTCATCTTGCTAAATTCTACTGGAAGAAAAATCAACACTCTCATAAAAATCATGATGTTATGCATGCTTCAAAGCTCCATGATAATCCATGTGTTCATACATATAAGGATAAACATGTTCATAAAGATCAGAAATTTCATGTATCTATGAACAGGAAAACTGCACAAAACAACAGAAATCCAAAAATCAAATTACTTTGGATTTTGAAATCTTTGTTATATCCTAACATTAATGTCGTTGCAGGACCCAAGCAAGTGTGGGTCCCAAAACAAGCTTGATCAACAAGCTGAGATGTCTTGCAGCCAAAAATTAGAAATGGATTCATGACATTGGCTGTGCAAGGCAAGAAATGATGGAGAACAAAGGTAAATTTTTTTTTAACTGAGATTGAAGACTGTTCAGGTAAAATCTCTTTGTCACTTTAGTTTTGAACTCTAAGAATTGAAATGGATTTTTAATTCTATTTGAGGAATGAAGAATGTATTTTGTTGATACCCCCACATGACAATGCCACTTAGCAATTGGAATCATGCCATCTTGCTTGTGTAACTGTGCTCATGACTTCTTGGTATATCAAATGATGACATGTGGAAAAACAAGTTATGCCTGTTTGGAAACTATCATTATGCGTGAGTAAAATACTCCGCCAAGTATCAAAAGTCATGTAATGCATAAGGCTAGTGGAGTGCTCAATAATGTGTGAATTGCTTGATACATTTACTATGCATGTGTTATGGGGGAGTAAATTTGATAGTGCTCATATGCTCATGAATGCTCATGAAATCTATGTGCAAATGCTTGTCATGAATGTATATATATCATGCTTGAATGTTGTCTCATCACATGCACATCTTATGGGGGAGTAAGTTCAAGTAGGTGAGTGAAATACTTGAGAGAAACCCTTCATATTCATTGTGTCATTACTTCTCAAAATCTTGTCTTCATGTCACTCAATTATGCCTCAACACTGATTTTCTCAAGTATCTGTCGACAGCCACTATCACATCTGTCGACAGACATGCTCTCCCAGAACCATGCCTTCCAGGCCTGTGTGCATCTGTCGACAGGCACATTCTGCTGTCGAAAGATACACATTTTCTATAAATTCTTCATCCTTCTTCATAATTTCTTCATGAGATGTTCATATCATTGATGCAAGGGGAGAATTGGGTATAAATATTCATTAAAACCTTCATCCTCACATAGTATCAAAGACATATGGTTAATCACAATGATTTGAAATAATATTTTGTGCTTGAGTCTAGGTTGTATCATCTAGAAACATTGAACAAATCTAATGATTTTAACCTAACTCACTTGAATAACTCCCTTGTGGATGATCTGTTTCTATAGGGATTGACAAGTAAGAAGGTTTTGAACTTAATGTCTTTACATGGCCTTGACCTTAATAAACCTTTTGAACTTGATTTCAACTTAAAAAAAAGAGAAAAGCTACCTATTTCAAAGTCAAAAATTAAAAAAAAACAAATATGTGAATTGGGACAAAGGCAGAGCAATGATGAGTATCACTGAGTAACCGGGGACAGGGCATCAAAATGTCTGTCTTCGCGTAAAAAAGTCTTTCATTATCTCTGCATAATGGTATGATGGTCACTCAAACTGAGTAACTGGGGGTACGGGCATCCCTCATGTCTACCTTCACGTCAAAAGGTAAAAGTGATCCTAATTACCATTTTCCCACAAAACTTGACAAAAGAAAATGTTCAAATGTAGAAATAGAGTGGAGCCTCAAGATTTAAATCAAGGGCAATGGGTTGTCTATTGTCAATTGTTCATGTAGACATTGCCTTCATTTACCAACTGAACATCACCCACTAAGGTATATGATTTTTCAATGGTTTTATTCAAAGGGTTATCTTTTCATGTGTTTTTGAACGATGTATTCTAAATGCTATAACTTGAGATTCCGGAGTATTATCTCTTAACCATTGTAGAATTTTTATGTGTCTTAATACTAGTGTTCATGACATTTTGTAGTGGGTATCAACCTATTCTCAACCTTGCAATCTCATTTGAACACTCATTCCCCACTCATATCTTTCACAATTCTTTATGTGGTCACACAATTCTTGCTTCATTCTTATCCTTTGTGCACTGATTATCTTTTTGATGTTGTCAAAAGGGGGAGAAACATCAATGTGCATAAATTGAAAAATTTTGTCATCATCAAAAAGGGGGGAATGTTGGGTTCTCATATTGGAGAAGTTGGGTTAAAACAAGTGCTTAAATGTTTTTGATGATGAGCAATACTAATTGATGTATGTGAAATGTCAAAATGGTATGTTTGTTTTTGATGATGAACATTTCATGAAAAAGACAAAATTGATGTGTTATGAATGTGTGAAACATGATGAGAATGACAATTGGATGCAAATGAAAACATGTTTTATATGTTCTTATATCTCACTAATTATGTCTTTTAATGTAGGTGTGAATGTACACAAGACAAAGCCCAAAATCCAAGTGCAAAAGAACAAGACAAGTTGCTGAAATAGTGCACCTGTCAACAGATGATAGTGCATCTGTCAAAGATTGAATAGTGCATCTGTCGACAGATGATTTTGCTGTCGACAGATACACTCAGAAATCTATTTCAGAAAGCCCAGTCTTCTGGTTTTGCAAAACTTGAGCATCTGTCGACAGCAGCAAGTCGGCTGTCGACAGACGGAGTTTTCTGAAGATCTAGGCCGGATATGATCTATATTTTGGTGTTTCCTTTTAGCACGACTCTCTATGCTTGGACACCACTATATATGGATCATATGAGGCTATTTTCGCAGCAAGGAGCCACCATACCAAAAACCTAAGCAAAGGTCAAGAAGAAGGCTTTCTTCCTGCTGCCCTGCTTCATCTCTCTGCCCAGAACAAAGAAAAACAACCTTCCAAGCGGAGTTGAAGCCGGTTCGTCCGTGGTTCAAGCTTCTCCATCAACTGATACTTGTCAAGACGAAGCTTGGAGTCTTCTGGACGACCAACGAGAAGAGATCTACAGGGATTTGATTCTTCATCTCAAAACTCTTCTCTTTTCACTACTTTCATATATCTGTGTGTGTGCACTGATTTGAGATCAGTACGTGGATGTTGTGGAAGTGTGGATTGTTGTTCTGATTGCTTGTTTGCATCAGACAACGTGTGGTGGGTGGATCAGATCAAGGCTAGAGGATCTGATCTTTTGTGACTTGATCTAGCGTGTGTGGTGTGGGGTGAGCCGTTGTGCTCGTGTGTGTGTGTGTGTACTCAATTGTTGAGTAGTGTGTCCTCACTGTGTGGGGGGTGGACGTAGGAGTCACGTGGTGTGATCTCCGAACCACCTAAAAATCCCTTGTGCACTGTGGTTTGACTTGTGGTTTGCATTGTATTGCGCTAGATGCATGCATAGGGATTTCGTCTACCCACTAACTGTTAGTTGCTCACACAATTAAATCAGATCAAAGGGGTTTTAATGAGTAGATCTTTAATACGAAGTATTTTTAAATTGCTTAAGTTTCCGCTGCAAATCTATTCAACCCCCCCTTCTAGCTTTGCCATCACCGAGTATCCGATCCTAACAATTGGTATCTAGAAAGAGAAGAAAAAAAAATGCTATATGGCTCATGGAAGCTCAAGAGGCTCCTCTCGTTCAGACGACTCTAGAGGATCACATATGTCAAAGGTGTCAAGAAATTCTCAAGAATCAGGTAAATCAAATTCAGATCCATTTGATGCATCAATATCCAATTCTGATTCAGAGAATGATATATCTTATGATGAATTGATAGAATGCTATGAGCACATGTGCAAACAATTTAAAATTGTTAAACATCAAAACAAGAAGCTAAAAGAAAATCTAGAAAGGAATGAAATGATAATTGATAATGCTCAAGCATTCTATGAAGAAAATGAAACATTGAAAATGGAGAATGAAAAATTGGAAAAGGAAGTCAAAAACTGTGAAATCAAGTTTTCTAAGTTGAAAGAAGATCATGATCATGTGGAATCTGAAAATTCTGATTTGAAAAATCAAAATGAAAAATTGATTGATCATAATGAATATCTCAAATTTGATAATGATCAATTGATCAAACAAATCTCCAACATGGCTCATGATCATCAAATAAAAGAGAAATGCAACCAATTGATTGAGGAAAATAATCATCTGAAAAAGAAGATTGAATGCATGTATCATGACAGACCATTAAATGACGAATGGAACAATTCTAAGAATAAAATTGTTGATCTGGAACAACAAATTGCTCAATTTGAAAATGAAAAGAACAAAATGAAAAATGTTTTGGATGTCATGTTAAACAAGCTTCAGACTTCAGAAAAAGAAGTTGTTGCATAAAAGTTGAAAAACAGAAGATTCAAAATGAATTGAAAAACACAAGTCTTGCTTCTGTGAAAAATAAGAAAAATGTTCAAAAACAAAATACAAATTTGAACAAAAATGCAGCAATTAGAAAGAATGTTGTTACAACTGAAACCGAAAAAGGAAGTGAAAAAGAAAGCAGGATTGTACAAGGTTTCAACTCCTCCAACAGCTCAAAAGCTTCAAGGCAATCTCCAACTCCACATCATGCCAAGAGATACCAAAGGGTACCACCACCTTCTTCTCAACCCAAGGGTGATCAAAGGTACTCTAAAGGATCTCAGAGATTCCAGCAAATGCCATCACATTATGGTAAGCTCCAGGTAAATGCTCAACTTGTTTGCTACAAATGCAATAAACTTGGTCATCTTGCTAAATTCTACTGGAAGAAAATCAACACTCTCATAAAAATCATGATGTTGTGCATGCTTCAAAGCTCCATAATAATCCATGTGTTCATACATACAAGGATAAACATGTTCATAAAGATCAGAAATTTCATGTATCTATGAACAGGAAAACTGCACAAAACAACAGAAATGCAAAAATCAAATTACTTTGGATTTTGAAATCTTTGTTATATCCTAACATTAATGTCGTTGCAGGACCCAAGCAAGTGTGGGTCCCAAACAAGCTTGATCAACAAGCTGAGATGTCTTGCAGCCAAAAATTAGAAATGGATTCATGACATTGGCTGTGCAAGGCAAGAATGATGGACAACAAAGGTAAATTTTTTTTTTAACTGAGATTGAAGACTGTTCAGGTAAAATCTCTTTGTCACTTTAGTTTTGAACTCTAAGAATTGAAATGGATTTTTAATTCTATCTGAGGAATGAAGAATGTATTTTGTTGATACCCCCATATGACAATGCCACTTAGCAATTGGAATCATGCCATCTTGCTTGTGTAACTGTGCTCATGACTTCTTGGTATATCAAATGATGACATGTGGAAGAACAAGTTATGTCTGTTTGGAAACTATCATTATGCGTGAGTAAAATACTCCGCCAAGTATCAAAAGTCATGTAATGCATAAAGCTAGTTGAGTGCTCAATAATGTGTGTATTGCTTGATACATTTACTATGCATGTGTTATGGGGGAGTAAATTTGATAGTGCTCATATGCTCATGAAATGTATGTGCAAATGCTTGTCATGAATGTATATATATCATGCTTGATTGTTGTCTCATCACATGCACATCTTATGGGGGAGTAAGTTCAAGGTAGGTTGAGTGAAATACTTGAGAGAAACCCTTCATATTCATTATGTCATTACTTCTCAAAATCTTGTTCTTTATGTCACTCAATTCTATGCCTCAACACTTATTTTCTCAAGTATCTGTCGACAGCCACTATCACATCTGTCGACAGACATGCTCTCCCCAGAACCATGCCTTTCAGGCCTGTGTGCATCTGTCGACAGGCACATTCTTACTGTCGACAGATACACATTTTCTGTAAATTCTTCATCCTTCTTCATAATTTCTTCATGAGTATGTTCATATCATTGATGCAAGGGGAGAATTGGGTATAAATATTCATTAAAACCTTTCATCCTCACATAGTATCAAAGACTATGGTTAATCACAATGATTTTGAAATAATATTTTGTGATTGAGTCTAGGTTGTATCATCTAGAAAACATTGAACAAATCTAACGATTTTAACCTAACTCACTTGAATAACTCCCTTGTGGATGATCATGTTCCTATATGGATTAAGTAAGAAGGTTTTTGAACTTAATGGTTTACATTGGCCTTTGACCTTATAAACCGTTTGAACTTGATTTTCGACTTAAAAAAAAAAAAAGAGAAAAGCTACCTATTTCTAAAGTTAAAATTAAAAAAAAAAACAAATTGTGAATGGGACAAAGGCATAGCAATGATGAGTCACTGAGTAACCGGGGACACGGGCATCATAAATGTCTGTCTTCGCGTCAAAAAGTCCTTTCATTATCTCTGCATAATGGTATGATGGTCACTCACACTGACTAACTGGGGTATGGGCATCCCTCATGTCTACCTTCATGTCAAAAGGTAAAAGTGATCCTAATTACCACTTTTCCCACATAAACTTGACAAAAGAAATTGTTCAAATGCTAGAAATAGAGTGGAGCCTCCAAGACTTAAATCAAGGCAATGGGTTGTCTATTGTCAATTGTTCATGTAGACATTGCCTTCATTTACCAACTGAACATCACCCACTAAGGTATATGATTTTCTTCAATGGTTTTATTCAAAAGGTTATATCATTTTCATGTGTTTTTGAACGATGTATTCTAAATGCTATAACTTGAGATTCCCGGAGTATTATCTCTTAACCATTGTAGAATTTTTATGTGTCTTAATACTAGTGTTCATGACATTTTGTAGCGGGTATCAACCTATTCTCAACCTTGCAATCTCATTTGAACACTCATTCCCCACTCATATCTTTCACAATTCAGTTATGTGGTCACACAATTCTTTGCTACATTCTTATCCAATTGTGCATGACTTATCTTTTTAGATGTTGCCAAAAGGTGGAGAAACATCAATTGTGCATAAATTGAAAATTTTTTCATCATCAAAAGGAGAGAATGTTGGGTTCTCATATTGGAGAATGTTGGGTTACACAAGTGCTTAAATGTTTTTGATGATGAGCAATACTAATTTATGTTATGTGAAATGTTCACAATGGTATGTTTGTTTTTGATGAACATTTCATGAACAAGACAAAATTGATGTGTTATGAATGTGTGAAACATGATGAGAATGACAATTGGATGCAAATGAAACACATGCTTTATATGTTCATTATATCTCACTAATTATGTCTTTTAATGTAGGTGCTATGCTTGGACACTACTATATATGGATCATATGAGGCTATTTTCGCAGCAAGGAGCCACCATACCAAAACCCTAAGCAAAGGTCAAGAAAGGCTTTCTTCCTGCTGCCCTGCTTCATCTCTCTCTGCCCAGAACAAAGAAAAACAACCTCCAAGCGGAGTTGAAGCCGGTTCGTCCGTGGTTCAAGCTTCTCCATCAACTGATACTTGTCAAGACGAAGCTTGGAGTCTTCTGGACGACCAACGAGAAGAGATCTACATCGGGATTTGATTCTTCATCTCAAAACTCTTCTCTTTTCACTACTTTCATATATCTGTGTGTGTGCACTGATTTGAGATCAGTGCGTGGATGTTGTGGAAGTGTGGATTGTTGTTATGATTGCTTGTTTGCATCAGACAACGTGGTGTGTGGATCAGATCAAGGCTAGAGGATCTGATCTGTTGTGAACCTGGTCTAGCGTGTGTGTGTGTGGTTGAGACGTTGTGCTCGTGTGTGTGTGTTGTACTCAATTGTTGAGTAGTGTGTCCTCACTATGTGGGGGGTGGACATAGGAGTCACGTGGTGTGATCTCCGAACCACCTAAAAAATCCCTTGTGCACTGTGGTTTGACTTGTGGTTTGCATTGTATTGCGCTAGATGCATGCATAGGGATTTCGTCTACACACTAACTGTTAGTTTGCTCACACACATTACATCAGATCAAAGGGGTTTTAATTGAGTAGATCTATTAATCTGAAGTAGTTTTTAAATTGCTTAAGTTTCCGCTGCAAATCTATTCAACCCCCCCCCTCTAGCTTTGCCATCACCGAGTATCCGATCCTAACAATTGGTATCAGCGGGTTTTTCTGTTCATCGATTGTGATTTGGCATATCTGTTTATGTGTGGTTAATTGCTCTGATTGGGTTTATATTTGATTCTGATTCTCTTCTGATTATCTGATTCTTGTGGGTTGTTTTTATCTAACACATACTCAGAAATATGTCTAAGTTCTCGAGTATCATAAATAGACCAATGATTATTGAGTTTGATAACCATGTTGATAAAATGCAGGTCTCCTCTATGAAAACATGCAAGTCTAGAAAGAGAAGAGAAGAAAAATGCTATATGGCTCATGGAAGCTCAAGTGGCTCTTCTTGTCAGACGACTCTAGAGGATCACATATGTCAAAGGTGTCAAGAAATTCTCAAGAATCAGGTAAATCAAATTCAGGTCCATTTTATGCATCAATATCCAATTCTGATTCAGAGAATGATATATCTTATGATGAATTAATAGAATGCTATGAGCACATGTGCAAACAATTAAAACTGTTAAACATCAATACAAGAAGCTAAAAGAAAATCTGGAAAAGAATGAAATGATAATTGATAATGCTCAAGCATTCTATGAAGAAAATGAAACATTGAAAATGGAGAATGAAAAATTGGAAAAGGAAGTCAAAAACTATGAAATCAAGTTTTCTAAGTTGAAAGAAGATCATGATCATGTGGAATCTGAAAATTCTGATTTGAAAAATCAAAATGAAAAATTGATTGATCATAATGAAAATCTAAAATTTGATAATGATCAATTGATCAAACAAATCTCCAACATGGCTCATGATCATCAAATAAAAGAGAAATGCAACCAATTGATTGAGGAAAATAATCATCTGAAAAAGAAGATTGAATGCATGTATCATGACAGACCATTAAATGACGAAAGGAACAATTCTAAGAATAAAATGTTGATCTAGAACAACAAATTGCTCATTTGAAAATGAAAAGAACAAAATGAAAAATGGTTTGGATGTCATGCTAAACAAGCTTCAGACTTCAGAAAAAGAAGTTGTTGCATTAAAAGTTGAAAAACAGAAGATTCAAAATGAATTGAAAACACAAGTCTTGCTTCTGTGAAAATAAGAAAAATGTTCAAAACAAAATACAAATTTGAACAAAAATGCAGCAATTAGAAAGAATGTTGTTACAACTGAAAATCCGAAAAAGAAGTGAAAAAAAAGCAGGATTGTACAAGGTTTCAACTCCTCCAACAGCTCAAAAAGCTTCAAGGCAATCTCCAACTCCACATCATGCCAAGAGATAACAAAGGGTACCACCTCCTTCTTCTTAACCCAAGGGTGATCAAAGGTACTCTAAAGGATCTCAGAGATTCCAGCAAATGCAATCACACTATGGTAAGCTCCAGGTAAATGCTCAACCTGTTTGCTACAAATGCAATAAACTTGGTCATCTTGCTAAATTCTACTAGAAGAAAAATCAACACTCTCATAAAAATCATGATGTTGTGCATGCTTCAAAGCTCTATAATAATCCATGTGTTCATACATACAAGGATAAACATGTTCATAAAGATCAGAAATTTCATTTATCTATGAACAGGAAAACTGCACAAAACAACAGAAATGCAAAAATCAAATTACTTTGGATTTTGAAATCTTTGTTATATCCTAACATTAATGTCGTTGCAGGACCCAAGCAAGTGTGGGTCCCAAAACAAGCTTGATCAACAAGCTGAGATGTCTTACAGCCAAAAATTAGAAATGGATTCATGACATTGGCTGTGCAAGGCAAGAAATGATGGACAACAAAGGTAATTTTTTTTTTTAACTGAGATTGAAGACTGTTCAGGTAAAATCTCTTTGTCACTTCAGTTTTGAACTCTAAGAATTGAAATGGATTTGTAATTCTATCTGAGGAATGAAGAATGTATTTTGTTGATACCCCCACATAACAATGCCACTTAGCAATTGGAATCATGCCATCTTGCTTGTGTAACTGTGCTCATGACTTCTTGGTATTTCAAATGATGACATGTGGAAAACAATTATGCCTGTTTGGAAACTATCATTATGCGTGAGTAAAATACTCCGCCAAGTATCAAAAGTCATGTATTGCATAAGGCTAGTTGAGTGCTCAATAATGTGTGAATTGCTTGATACATTTACTATGCATGTGTTATGGGGGAGTAAATTTGATAGTGCTCATATGCTCATGAATGCTCATGAAATCTATGTGCAAATGCTTGTCATGAATGTATATATATCATGCTTGAATGTTGTCTCATCACATGCACATCTTATGGGGGAGTAAGTTCAAGGTAGGTTGAGTGAAATACTTGAGAGAAACCCTTCATATTCATTGTGTCATTACTTCTCAAAATCTTGTTCTTCATGTCACTCAATTCTATGCCTCAACACTGATTTTCTCAAGTATCTGTCGACAGCCACTATCACATCTGTCGACAGACATGCTCTCCCAGAACCATGCCTTCAGGCCTGTGTGCATCTATCGACAGGCACATTCTTGCTGTCGACAGATACACATTTTCTGTAAATTCTTCATCCTTCTTCATATTTGTTCATGAGTATGTTCATATCATTGATGCAAGGGGAGAATTGGGTATAAATATTCATTAAAACCTTTCATCCTCACATAGTATCAAAGACATATGGTAATCACAATGATTTTGAAATAATATTTTGAGATTGAGTCTAGGTTGTATCATCTAGAAACATTGAACAAATCTAATGATTTTAACCTAACTCACTTGAATAACTCCCTTGTGGATGATCATGTTCCTATATAGATTGACAAGTAAGAAGGTTTTTGAACTTAATGTCTTTACATTGGCCTTTGACCTTAATAACCTTTTGAACTTGATTTTCCGACTTAAAAAAAAGAGAAAAGCTACCTATTTCTAAAGTCAAAAAAAAAAAAAAATATGTGAATTGGGACAAAGGCATAGCAATGATGAGTATCACTGAGTAACCGGGGACACGGGCATCATAAATGTCTGTCTTCGCGTCAAAAAGTCCTTTCATTATCTCTGCATAATGGTATGATGGTCACTCACACTGACTAACTGAGGGTATGGGCATCCCTCATGTCTACCTTCACGTCAAAAGGTAAAAGTGATCCTAATTACCACTTTTCCCACATAAACTTGACAAAAGAAATTGTTCAAATGCTAGAAATAGAGTGGAGCCTCCAAGACTTAAATCAAGGGCAATGGGTTGTCTATTGTCAATTGTTCATGTAGACATTGCCTTCATTTACCAACTGAACATCACCCACTAAGGTATATGATTTTCTTCAATGGTTTATTCAAAAGGTTATCTCATTTTCATGTGTTTTTGAACGATGTATTCTAAATGCTATAACTTGAGATTACCGGAGTATTATCTCTTAACCATTGTAGAATTTTTATGTGTCTTAATACTAGTGTTCATGACATTTTGTAGCGGGTATCAACCTATTCTCAACCTTACAATCTCATTTGAACACTCATTCCCCACTCATATCTTTCACAATTCAGTTAGTGGTCATACAATTCTTTGCTTCATTCTTATCCAATTGTGCATGACTTATTTTTTAGATGTTGCCAAAGGGGGAGAAACATCAATTGTGCATAAATTGAAAATTTGTCATCATCAAAAAGGAGAGAATGTTGGGTTCTCATATTGGAGAATGTTGGGTTACAACAAGTGCTTAAATGTTTTTGATGATGAGCAATACTAATTGATGTTATGTGAAATGTTCACAAATGGTATGTTTGTTTTTGATGATGAACATTTCATGAACAAGACAAAATTGATGTGTTATGAATGTGTGAAACATGATGAGAATGACAATTGGATGCAAATGAAACACAACTTTATATGTTCATTATATCTCACTAATTATGTCTTTTAATGTAGGTGTGAATGTACACAAGACAAAGCCCAAATCCAAGTGCAAAAGAACAAGACAAGTTGCTGAAATAGTGCACCTGTCAACAGATGATAGTGCATCTGTCAACAGATGAATAGTGCATCTGTCGACAGATGATTTTCGCCTGTCGACAGATCCACTCAGAAATCTATTTCCAGAAAACCCAGTCTTCTGGTTTTTGAAAACTTGTCAGCATCTGTCGACAGCAGCAAGTCGGTTGTCGACAGACGGAGTTTTCTGAAGATCTAATGGCCGGGATATGATCTATATTTTGGTGTTTCCTTTTAGCATGACTCTCTATGCTTGGACACTACTATATATGGATCATATGAGGCTTTGTTTTTGATGATGAACATTTCATGAACAAGACAAAATTGATGTTTATGATGTGTGAACATGAGATGAATGACAATGGATGCAAATGAAACACATACTTATATGTTCATTATATCTCACTAATATGTCTTTTAATGTAGGTGTGAATGTACACACACAAAGCCCAAAATCCAGTGCAAAAGAACAAGACAAGTTGCTGAAATTGCACCTGTCACAGATGATAGTGCATCTGTCAACGATGAATAGTGCATCTGTCGACAGATGATTTTCGCCTGTCGACAGATCCACTCAGAAATCTATTTCCAGAAACCCAGTCTTCTGTTTTTGAAAACTTGTCAGCATCTGTCGACAGCAGCAAGTCGGTTGTCGACAGACGGAGTTTTCTGAAGATCTAATGGCCGGATATGATCTATTTTTGGTGTTTCCTTTTAGCATGACTCTCTATGCTTGGACACTACTATATATGGATCATATGAGGCTATTTCGCAGCAAGGAGCCCCTATACCCAAACCCTATGCAAAGGTCAAGAAGAAGGCTTTCTTCCTGCTGCCCTGCTTCATCTCTCTGCCCAGAACAAAGAAAAACAACCTTCCAAGCGGAGTTGAAGCCGGTTCGTCCGTGGTTCAAGCTTCTCCATCAACTGATACTTGTCAAGACGAAGCTTGGAGTCTTCTGGATGACCAACGAGAGAGATCTACATCGGGATTTGATTCTTCATCTCAAAACCTTCTCTTTTCACTACTTTCATATATCTGTGTGTGTGCACTGATTTGAGATCAGTGCGTGGATGTTGTGGAAGTGTGGATTGTTGTTATGATTGCTTGTTTGCATCAGACAACGTGGTGTGTGGATCAGATCAAGCTAGAGGATCTGATCTGTTGTGAACCTGGTCTAGCGTGTGTGTGTGTGGTTGAGCCGTTGTGCTCGTGTGTGTGTGTTGTACTCAATTGTTGAGTAGTGTGTCCTCACTGTGTGGGGGGTGGACGTAGGAGTCACGTGGTATGATCTCCGAACCACCTAAAAAATACCTTGTGCACTGTGGTTTGACTTGTGGTTTGCATTTTATTGCACTAGATGCATGCATAGGGATTTCGTCTACACACTAACCGTTAGTTTGCTCACACACATTACATCAGATCAAAGGGTTTTAATTGAGTAGATCTATTAATCCGAAGTAGTTTTTAAATTGCTTAAGTTTCCGCTGCAAATCTATTCAACCCCCCCTTCTAGCTTTGCCATCACCGAGTATCTGATCCTAACATGTTTATCTTTAGACAATCAATTAATGGCCAATTGAGAGTACCAAGAAATAGATAAGAGCACTAGATGAATAGATGAGATAGTAGAGTGAACATGAATAGATGAGCGAGTAGAGTATAGATGAGAGCTAAGGGACAATGAACGTAACACTTCGAGTAGCAGGCGATAGTAACAGTTGCACAACACGCACCATTGGTGATGGCAGTCATGTGGAATTCACTACCTTTCCGCTGGCCATGTTACGTATAGGTCCAGAGGTCCGGCGTGATTCAAGATAAGAGCGAAATTCTAATAGCCGTTCGGATCATGTTGATCCCTAAAGGGTATCATAGGTGTTATGGTACACCCAGCTCGTCGACCATGTGGGAATCCATGGACAGAGGAGACTTACGGAGGCCTTGACTAAGGATTCACTAGTCCGACAGAAGGAGTATCCGACAGAGAGTTCATCCAAGTCAAGAGAGAGTGTGTATATAGAAACAAGTGCTCGACGTTCTAGAGGAATTCTAGAATAGTGGTGCGTCGGTAATGGTATTCCCAAAACATCGCGAGAAAACATAGACAAGTTCATTTAAAATATAGCAATTTAAATAGATAGTTGAAATAAATTACCAGATGTATTATGAAATATTTACATTCCAAGTTAAGCCATATTTGGATGGTTCAAAGTTTGTGCATATGTCATGAAATCATAGATATGAAAGGTCATGTGATTGAATTTAATTAATTAGAATACCTTTAATAATTACAGCTTCATTTTCTGTGTTTCAAACAGTTAGCAAAACATGGGGGTAACTATAGCACCACAAGACTTGCAAAGATGTAGGTTTTCATGCAAAAAGCCCAGATCTCAACGTACCCCAGTAAGGGTAGCGACGGGCTGGTCTATTCAGGCAGGTAGATCGCGACGGGGTCGCTAGAGGGTCGCGACAGATCTAACAGGTCAGGCGGCCAGAACGTGACGGGGTACCCTGTCGCGATCAGATCACGACAGGTTCCTGTGTCACGACGGCCCTGAGAATGCGACCTATCGGGCCGTCATGTTCTCAGGTTCTAAGCCTGAGTTCGAGCAGGAAAAGGACAGAGTCTCGGATTACGGGCCAACTTTCTATCTTTTGATGCAGGGTCGTTCATAAAATCATAACTAATTACAATCGATGAAAAATCATGAAACAAATTTTAAACGACTCTAGATGCATGGGTACTTCCAGTAAATAGAAAATTGAAACAAACATCGTTTTAGCATGGTTTAATCATGATACTTCACAAAGAACATGGAATAGTACATCGTTAGGGTAAAAGAAATATTTCACGATGAAGGGTGGATGCAAATTAGGGCTTTCAGGGGCAAGAGATGCCTAATATGAATCAGTTCCTCCAATAAAAATGTCATGGCATGGGGTTGAGTATACAGGGAGAATAAGATTTAAGATGAAGGGTCGAGCTTATGCTAGTTGCAGAACATGAAAAATCAAGAAGAAAATATAGGCTCGATGGAAAAATATGAAATCAGAGGGCTTTTGATCCTGATATTGGATCAACCTACAAACGAAGTTTTATGATTTTAGCTTGTAAGAATGCCTACCTTTAATCATTTTCCTCTTCTAGGGCTAGAACTTGAAGAACGAGAGAGAGAGAGCTTATGAGAGGCTTCTTCGCACAAAATCTCCTCCTCCTTGGCCTCTCCTCCTGATCCAGCAAGCCTTGGGTACGAGCTAGGGCTGGCCATGAGGGTTTTAGGAGAGTATTTATGCTTTCTCTCTTTCCATTTCCTATTTGGACTCTAATTCCAATTAATTCCGAATTTCCTGTTTTCTCGCCCCTTTCTAAGCATGAGAACTTCTAATTCGGTTAGGGTGGGAGCTAAATTCGTGGCCAAGCAACTAGGGTAGGTTTAGGAATCCAATTCTAACTCAAACTTCTTATTTAATGCATTAAATATCCCTTTTCTATTTAAGTAATAATTTAGTTATGAATTTAGGATATTTTCCTATTATTTCTCTTTTAAAAATCCCTATTTGGCCCAATAACTTTTATATGATCCATTTAACAAAGCCCACCACTTCTTTTTGTTTAATGTGTTTTAACTTATAAAATTCCCTTTTTAAATTAGAGAATATTAGAGTTTCGAATTTTATTTATGGGCTATGGGAGGTCCATTGATCTAATTTCTCATGATGGATTATCATTACATATTGTTTGGAGTCTACCCATCATTTTATTTTTAATTGTTATTCTACTTGGCTCATATGATAATGGGTTTTCTGAATTATTCCTTAATTACAATAATAAGTTACCTCAATTTCTAAAACTTGGTCTGAGTTATTTTTCTAAGCCCAATTTTCTGAATGGGTTATCATTACATGACGTTGAAGTCTCTTCGACATGTTCGTTTATTTTATGGGCGCATTATCATTCCGTGTTAAAGGTTTTCTGTCTTAGTTTCCTAATTTGGATAATTAGTCACGTTGTGACGTACGCTTGGCCAATTGGATTTTTTGTTGCATGAATTTCTTCGTGGAACACTTAGGGATAATATTGGGGGTTGATTTATAATTTTTACGGAATTTTTAGATGTGTTCTTGCTCATACGATAACGGTATGTATGTTTCTATTATTTTGATTAAAATAAATAATTATTTCAAAATTTTAGGTATTTAATTTTTTTCCGGGGTGCTACATCCTCCCCCACTTAAAAAAGGATTTGGTCCACCAAATTCCATGACTTCTTCGGTTACATGTGAATCATTTATTTAAAAGGGCATTAATCATCGTGAGTTCAGAGGTACCTTCTACGGTTCCCACTTCTCAATTTGGAGAGAGTTGCACCAAGGCTTCCAGTGTACCTTGTTGGTTTAATTCCTCGTGATGTTGATTCTCAAATTGTGGGCAATCACTCATCTTGTGGTTGGAGCTACCACATCGTAAACATTTCTCGAGTCGCCACAACGTAAGCATGCACCATTCTTTGCCAACACTCCTTGGCCACATGACCTGGCTTGTCACAATGATGGCAAATGACTCACCATTATGATTCAGTTGCTGGTTGGCCTTCTTGCCATGGTTATATCTTCTCTTCCCATTCTGATTGGTCTCCTTTTTAATCTCCTTAGTCGCTTCCAGAGCTCTTTCTAGCAGTTGAGCAGCTTGCTACATGCCAGAACTAGCCTCTGGGTTGATCTCATGTCGGCGTCCATTAAGAGTCCCCTCAAGAAGTTTGACATTAGGATACTAAAGTAATATTAAGTTGATACATACGTATAGATAAAGCATTCAGATCTTAACCATGGTTTTACCCCAATCCTCACATAGGTATGGTGGTTGACTTAGTCACGTGTCATGGAAGTTTTGTCCTAGAACACCCTATACCTAAGAGATCCAATGAGGACATCCTAGAACATCATAAACCAAAGATATCCTATCAAGACATACTAGGCTCTGATACCAACTGTCACGCCCCGCCAATTTAGCAGTGGAATAAATCGAGGAGACGTGAGAAAAGTACATAATAGAGAAAAATGTACAATTAGTTGAGTAAGTCAGAGCATCTAACGAACAATAATTGAGATAAACTCTTTATTCCATTACAAAATTCACTAAGACTATTACAACCACTAATTCGAGCCAATAGATAGGGCTCAATGGCATCATTACATTGAAAAGAAATCTAAAGTATAACTACTAGACTCCATTGTACTAGGGTAAATTCATCAACTGACTCCAGTTTGCTCATCACTCTGGTCCCGTCCCATTGGTGTGTGTGATGGCATCTAGCTTACCTGAGACACAATAACAAATAACGAAGGGTGAACGATAACGCTCAGTAGGACTTAAATTTCAATAGTCAAGCAGGCTTTAAATAATTAGTGCTTTAAAAGGTAGAGTAATTAATGATAGAGAGAGTCATGTAAAGTCGAGAAAGTAATAGCACAAGTGACATGGTTCAGATAGCAGATGAATCAAGTATAGCACGATGATTAAAGTCAAGTCACGATAGAAATGATACAACACGATAGCAAATAACTCAACGTCAAGCAATAGTAAGCAACATGTATAGCAAGAAGAGAAAGTAGTTGGCCATATAGAGAGTAAATTGCACTTTGATTGATTTTCTTATCAATCGAAATAGTATAGTACTTTTGATTAACTTCCTCAATCGAAATAGTAATGGCACTTTGGTTATCCGTAGATAGCCAGAGAGAATATAGCACTTTTGTCATCAATAGACAACGAGAGATTATAACACTTTTGTTTTGTCAAAGACATCGAGAGAATATAGCACTTTGTTTGATTGTCTTAGATTAATCTTGATAGTATGGCACTTGGATGTAATGCCGACATCCTGATCATTAACTCCTCCCGGGCAAATGGCACTTTCGGGCACTCTCCCCAAGGACCAGATCGAGCCCTATTACACTGCATTGGTTATGTTGTTTTATCTTTAGACAATCAATTAATGGCCAATTGAGAGTACCAAGAAATAGATAAGAGCACTAGATGAATAGATGAGATAGTAGAGTGAACGTGAATAGATGAGCGAGTAGAGTATAGATGAGAGCTAAAAGACAATGCACGTAACACTTCGAGTAGCAGGCGATAGTAACAGTTGCACAACACACGCTATTGGTGTTGGCTGTCAAGTGGAATTCACTACCTTTCCGCTGACCATGTCACTACCTTTCCACTGACCATGTTACGCACAGGTCCAGAGGTCCGACATGATTCAAGATAAGAGCAAACTTCTAATTGCCGTTCGGATCATGTTGATCCCTAAAGGGTATCATAGGTGTTAGGGTACAACCAGCTCGTCGACCATGTGGGAATCCATGGACAGAGGAGACTTACGGAGGCCTTGACCAATGATTCACTAGTCCGGTAGAAGGAGTATCCGATGGAGAGTTCGTCCAAGTCAAGAGAGAGTGTGTATATAGAAACAAGTGCTCGACGTTCTAGAGGAATTCTAGAACAGTGGAGCGTCGGTAATAGTATTCCCAAAACATCACGAGAAAATGTCGACAAGTTCATTTAAAATAGCAATTTAAATAGATAATTGAAATAAATTACCAGATGTATTATGAAATATTTACATGCCAAGTTAAGCCATATTTGGATGGTTCAAAGTGTGTTCACGTGTCATGAAATCATAGATATGAAAGGTCATGTGATTGAATTTAATTAATTAGAATACCTTTAATAATTACAGCTTCGTTTTCTGTGTTTCAGACAGTTAGCAAAACATGGGGGTAACTATAGCACCAAGACTTGCAAAGATGTGGGTTTTCATGCAAAAAGCCCAGATTGCGACGTACCTCATAAGGGTCGCGACAGGGTCAACTGAGAACGCGACAGGGTCTTGTAAGGATCGTGACGGGCTTGTCAGTTTGGCAGGCAGATCGCGACGGGGTCACGACAGGTCTAACAGGTTGGGCGGCCAGAACGCGACGGGTACGCTGTCGCGATCAGATGGCGACAGGTTCCTGTGTTGCGATGGCCCTGAGAACGTGACCTATCGGGCATCGCGTTCTCAGGTTCTGCGCCTAAGTTCGAGCGGGAAAAGGACAGAGCCTCGGATTGCAGGCCAACTTTTTATCTTTTGACACAGGGTCGTTCATAAAATCATAACTAATTGTACAGTCGATGAAAAAACATGAAATAAATTTTAAACGACTGTAGACATGCAAGGGTACTTCCAGTAGATAGGAATTTGAAAATAAACATGGTTTCAGCATGGTTTAATCATGATACTTCACAAAGAATATGGAACAATACTCAGTTAGGGTAAAATAATTAATTCACGATGTAGGGTGGATGAAAATTAGGACTTTTAGGGGCAAAAGATGCCTAATATGAATCAGTTCCTCCAGTAAAAATCTCGTGGCATGGGGTTGGGTATACAAGGAGAACAAGATTTAAGATGAAGGGTCGGGCTTATGCTAGTTGCAGAACATGAAAAATCAAGAAGAAAATATAGGCTCGATGGAAAAATATGAAATCAGAGGGCTTTTGATCCTGATATTGGATCAACCTACAAACGACGTTTTATGATTTTAGCTTGTGAGAATGCCTAACTTTAATCATTTTCCTCTTTTAGGGCTAGAACTTAAAGAACGAGAGAGAGAGAGCTTGAGAGAGGCTTCTTCCCATGAAATCTCCTCCTCCTTGGCCTCTCCTCCTGATCCAGCAAGCCTTGGGTACGAGCTAGGGCCGGCCATGAGGGTTTTAGCAGAGTATTTATACTTTCTCTCTTTCCATTTCCTATTTGGACTCTAATTCCCATTAATTCTGAATTTCCTATTTTCTCTCCCCTTTCTAAGCATGATAACTTCTAATTGGGTTAGGGTGGGAGCTAAATTCGTGGCCAAGCAACTAGGGTAGGTTTAGGAATCTAATTCTAACTCAAACTTCCTATTTAATGTATTAAATACCCCTTTCTATTTAAGTAATAATTTAGTTACGAATTTAGGGTATTTTCCTATTATTTTCTTTTAAAAATCCCTATTTGCCCATAACTTTTATATGATCCATTTAACAAAGTCCACCCTTCTTTTTGTTTAATGTGTTTTAACTTATAAAATCCCTTTTTAATTAGAGAATATTAGAGTTTCGAATTTTATTCATGGGCTATGGGAAGTCCATTGATCTAATTTCTCATGATGGATTATCATTACATATTGTTTGGAGTCTACCCATCATTTTATTTTTAATTGTTGTTCTACTTGGCTCATATGATAATGGGTTTTCTGAATTATTCCTTAATTACAATAATAAGTCACCTCAATTTATAAAACTTGGTCTGAATTATTTTCTAAGCCCAATTTTCTTAATGGGTCATCATTACATGACGTTAGAAGTCTCTTCGATAGGTTCGTTTAATTTATGGGCGCGTTATCTTTCCTTGTTAAAGGTTTTCCGACTTAGTTTCCTAATTTGGATAATTAGTCACGTTGTGACATACGCTTGGCCAATCAGATTTTTTGTTGCACGAATTTCTTCGTGGAACACTTAGGGATAATATTGGGGGTTGATTTATAATTATTACGGAATTTTTAGATGTGTTCTTGCTCATACGATAACGGTATGTATGTTTCTATTACTTTGATTTAAATAATTTATTATTTCAAAAATTTAGGTATTTAATTTTTTTTCCGGGGTGCTACATTCTTTGTCTCATATTAAGCTCCTTCTGCGAAAACAGATACTTTAAACTCTTGTGGTCAGAGTAGACAATGAATTGTTCTCCATACAAATAATACCTCCATATCTTGAGTGCAAATACCACAGCAGCCGATTCTAAGTCATGGACTGGATAATTGACTTCATGAGGCTTCAACTGCCTTGAAGAATACGCTATCACCTTCTCATTCTGCATTAACACATAGCCTAGACCGATACGAGATGCATCAGTGTAGACTGAAAATCCCTCGCCCTCGACTGGTAATGCGAGGACAAGTGCAGAAGTCAACAATTGCTTGAGTGTCTAAAGCTCTTCTCGCATTCATTGCTCTAGACATAGGGGTTCTCTTTTCCGCGTAAGGTGCGTAAGAGGTACAGCTATCTTGGAGAAGTCTTTTATGAACCGTCTGTAGTTACCAGCAAGTCCAAGAAAACTTCTGATATCGGTAACATTAGTCGGTCTTTCCTAGTTGAGTACAGCTTCTACCATGGAAGGATCGACGGCTATACCATCCTTGGAAATGACATGGCCTAGTAAAGACACCTCCTTGAGCCAGAATTCACACTTGCTCAATTTGGCGTAGAGCTTGTTATCCCGCAAGATCTGCAGAGCGATCCTCAGATGCTCCTCATGCTCTTCTTTAGTCTTGGAGTATATCAGAATATCATCAATAAACACCACGATGAACTTGTCGAGGTATGGCCGATAGATGTTGTTCATTAATTGCATAAAAGCTGCAGGAGCATTGGTTAGTCCAAAAGACATGACTACAAATTCATAATGACCGTACCTGCTCCTGAAAGCTATCTTGTAAATATCTGCATCCTTTATTCTCATCTGATGATATCCCGATCTAAGGTCAATCTAGAGAAATACTCAGCTCCTGATATCTGATCAAATAACTCATCAACATGAGGCAGAGGATACTTATTCTTGATAGTGAGATGATTTAACTGCCTGTAATTGATACATAGCCTCATAGATCCTTCCTTCTTCTTGACGAACAGCACTGTGCTCCCCAAGGGGAAGTACTTGGTCGGATATTCCCTTTTCCAATAACTCCATCAATTATTCCTTCAACTCTTATAATTGTAAATATCTGCATCCTTTATTCTCATCTGATGATATCCCGATCTAAGGTCAATCTTAGAGAAATACTCAGCTCCTGATATCTGATCAAATAACTCATCAACATGAGGCAGAGGATACTTATTCTGATAGTGAGATGATTAACTGCCTGTAATTGATACATAGCCTCATAGATCCTTCCTTCTTCTTGACGAACAGCACTGGTGCTCCCCAAGGGGAAGTACTTGGTCGGATAATTCCCTTTTCCAATAACTCCATCAATTATTCCTTCAACTCTTATAATTCCGCGGGGGACATCTTGTAGGGTTGGCGTGATACCGGTGCCGCTCTAGGTATGAGATCAATTGAGAAATTTACATCTCTTTCAGGTGGAATGCCTGGCAACTCATCGGGAAACACATCGGGGCATTCTTGCACTATATGTAAGTCTGATATCTTAGTTGCTTTCTTTTCAACCACAATTGCGGCAAGAAATGCCACACAACCCTTCCTTATCATGTTCTGTGCCTTAATAGCAGAGACGAGAGACAAGTGCCTCTTGTGTCTACGTCCCGTGAAGGTCAACTTAGGGAATTCACTAAAGAAAATTTCTCTCTTCTACAATCACGATAGCCCCATACGTGGACAGCCAATTGGCTCCCTGATAACATCGTAGCCCTCCATGGGTATACAGATCAAGTCAGCTCTCAGATTGAGATCACCCAATCTTTACATCAGCTAATGGAAAATACTTATTCAGTTGAGCTTTTTCTCCCAGTGGGGTAGTGACAGGTAATTCAATGCCATAGATGTAGGCTTTCATTTATGTATCAGCAAATACTTGTGATATGAATGAATGGGTTGCGCCAGTATCAAACAAAACAAATGCTGATGGGAAAAGATTGGTAAAGTACCTTCGACAACTCCACCTTTTTCGGTGGTCTCCATTTTCTGTAAGGCCTGCAATCTGTCTGGTTTTCCTTTGTCCCATCAGACATTTTTCCTTCTCCTGTTCCTTCAACACGGGGCATTCAGAAATGCTGTGATTACGTTTCACAACGTAGACAAGCGCCTGCTTTCCTCCAGCATTAGTGGTAGTGTGACCAGGCTTGTCACAATGCTCGCAGTTGGTCTTGTTGGTGTTCGAGGGAGTAGGTATCTTGGGCTTCCTTTCCTAGTTCAGCCCTCCAGTGTTGTTGAACGGCCGCTTCTTGCCATTTTTAGGCTTGCTTGAGGAACCTGATGCTGGTTCCTTCTTGACCAGTCTTCCTTTGATGCGATCGGTCAGATCAGTCGCAACCTCTAGCAATTGAGCCTTCTTGACCATTTCAGCATATGTCTGAATGTCCAGAGGTGCGAGTTGAGTAATATAAGAAGGCTTAAGCCCATTTAGAAAGTGCTTGGCCTTCATTCTTTCCATGTCGACCAGATGATTGGCATATCGTGCCAACCGAGAGAACTGAGCCTCATACTCAGCAACTGTGAGGTTCCTTTGCTTCAATGCAGCAAACTCAGATGCCCTTCGTTCTTGGACTCTTTCGGAGAAGTATTTGGAGTTGAAGTGCTCCTTAAACTCATCCCAGGTGAACTATGCATCTGCCCTTGTTGCCTCAATGGACTCCCACCACGCACGGGCGTCCCTCTCGAGCTGGAAAGTTGCTAATAGAAGTTTATCTCCATTTGCGCATTGCATGATGCAGAAAACATGCTCAATCTCCTTCATCCAACTCTCTGCCTCAACAGGATCGGTGATCCCACTGAATCGAGGAGGGTTCAAGTTGCGGAAATTCCTATGTAACTCTCCAGCTCCTCGGTTATTGTTGTTATAAGCTCCAGCAGCCTGGAGTAATACCTGTGTAAGTTGCTGAATTATGGTTGCATGTCACGGAGTTGAGCACGCTTCGCTGCCATTGCTAGTGTTTAAGTTCCTTCAAAAGAAAATTTAAATGTAAGTCATTGAGGTTGCACTAAGTTTGTGCGTGTGTGAGTTTATTTTATCTTATTACCCTTGGTTCTACCCATCGCACATAGGTACGGAATTTAGACTCTAAGTCAAGGCAGGTCAAACCTAGATCATCCTATACTTAAGAATAACTTAGGCTCTGATACCACAAAACTGTAACGCCCCGACGCAAAATATTGGAGTGATATTATAGTTATTAAATAGTACAGAGCAAGAAATAAATGACAAACCATTGCATAAAGGATTAACACAAACAAAATCCAACTTATTAATAATCCATCAATTATTCAGAGCCAAAACTAGGGCCCAAAGTACTTTATTGAAATCCAAACTAATACATACTGACTAAATGTCTCATAACTATACTAACTACCTATTATGCAAGTGGTTGCTGAAACGGGTCACTCTTGGACATCGTCCTCGTTCCCCTCCTCGTGAGTGTGGTCACCATCCGACTCACCTGAAACACATGAAATAGATATGCAGGATGAGCGAATAACGCCCAGTAGGACTTAATATCTCATGAGAACAAGCATATTTTAAGTGTTTAATGTCTTTTGAGGCAGGATACTAGAACAAGTAGTCATGTATAGTCAAGAGAACGACGTAACAAGACAACGTGAAGAAATAGCACAATCACGAGATCATAACATCACATGAATTGGCCATATCACAAGATAGCAAGTAAACTAGTCACAATAGCAAGTATACTGGTCAATAGCAAGTATGGGTCAGTATTCTTTCAACCCCGAGTTCAAGTAACAAACAAATGTTTGATTGATTGTCATAGATTAAATCTTGCGTGTCATGCGTTAGTGTATGCCATCACCCAGATCATTAGACCCCCCGTGAGTTATAGCCTTCAGGTGCTCCTCCAAGGACCAGATCGAGCCCTTATAATGTTGCCTAGCTATTCTTTCAACCCCGAGTTCAAGTAACAAACAATTTTTGATTGATTGTCTAGATTAAATCTTGCGTGTCATGCGTTAGGTGTATGCCACACCCAGATCATAGAACCCCCGTGAGTTATAGCCTTTCAGGTGCTCCTCCCAAGGACCAGATCGAGCCCTTATATGTTGCCTAGCATAGTCATGTTTGTTATCTTAGACATCAATTGATGGACAAATAGAGTACCAAGAATAGATGACAGTAATAGACGATTAGATGAGAGTATGAAGTGAAAGTGAATAGATGAGTAACGGATAGTAGACAGATAGGGATACATCGTAAACAAAACGTTAAACCACGGTAGTATAGTTTGCACAACACTAAGTCGGGTGCCGGTAGTCTGGCAGAAGTCACAACCGCGCCACTAGCCATGCCGTGAACACGGGCCAGATGGTCCGACGTGATCCCAAGGTGAGAAGAAAACACTAAGGCCGTTTGGTTCATGCTGATCCCGAGGTGTAATGGGTTTTAAGGTACAATCAGCTCGTCGGCTAAGGACGTGCGTCAAAGCCAAGAAGACTTATGGAGGCCTTGACAAGGATTACCTGGTCCAGTCAGGAGTCTTCCCGGTGAAGAGGTGGTCCATACCAAAAAAGTGTGTAAAACGAGTGTCCGTCGTGCCTCGAGTGCTCGAAGGCCGAGGGAAGCGGTAACGGTGTATGAAACACGCGAGTAAAACGAAGACAAGTGTAATTATTTAAATAGAGAAATTTAGTAATTTATTTCACTAAATTACCAAATACATTATTACGTAATTTAATATGGTCTCATGGCAAACATGATTGTTAGGTGTGTGCAAGTGGAAGAAATCAAGAGAGCATGTATTGTTGTGTATATAGTTTCCAAATTAATTTCACGTAATATTGCCCATTATTAATTAATAAGTCGAATTACACATGATAGAACTTAATTAAGGTAAACAGGGATTATATGGCGAAATGGCAGGGTTATAATGATAAAATTAGGGTTCTGGTCGCAACAGTCAGGTCGCGACGCACAGGGGTGTTGCGTTAAGGTTGTCGCGACGCCCAAGGCTAGAGCGTTCAAGTCGCGATGCTAGGGGCTGGCGTGTTCAGGTTGCGACGCCAACCCGGTCACGTTCTGTTGAACCGGGCGCCGGGGTGAACTAGGGGCAGATGCGACATGTCGACCCGTCGCACAGAATGTGACGGCTCTTCCTGTCACGACACCTCTGATATCATGGTGGATCGGCCGTCGCGACACCAGAAGGCCACCCGAGCCCAGAAAAGGGGTTTTTGCCCTTTTTCCAAGTAGGATTCCTCCCTTTAAACTTGATACAGGGCTACTCGAAATGCTTAACAAATCGCAGGAAGCCTCAAAATCATGAAACAAGTTTTTAAACGAAAGAGGACATGGAGATCTATCATTGTCATGATTAATTAGAAACCGTCATGTATAGAGCATGGTTTTACTAGGTTACTTTTCGTTACCCTAAACATGCACATCAAAGATCAATGAATTAATTCGCCACAGATACCACATGAAATTAGGGCAAATAGGGGCGTTTGAAAGGTAGTATTATGTAGTATTTAAGAGAATAAATTCAGGGCACATGATCAAGCACATGCAAGGATTTAACGTAAACAAGAGGGTTCAGGTGCATAGACATGACAGGGTTTGCAATAATTAATTCGCTCTCATGGTTGAATGAAAAGGAGCAAAATGAGAGGGCTTTTGAAGAGGATCATGCAGGCTACCTAGAGTTAATTTTACACGATTTAAGCTTGAGAGATTGCCTACCTTTCATTGAAGTAAAGAAAACCCTAGTTTGGTGACGAAATGGAAGAAGAAATCTTCTTAGATCCAAGCCTTCTCCTCCCTTGCTCCTTCGTCCACAGCCTTCTCCTTCGTCATCCAAAGCTCCAACAACGATCTAGGGGTGATAGGCCCGAGATTGGGTGTTTTGTTTGCTAATAGATTCCTAACCATCTTCAAACTCTTCTCTTCTTCAAACTCTGAAAATTAGTAATTATCTCCTATTTTCCTTCATTTATCTACAAATGGGGTTTGGAAGAGAGCTAACTTCGTGGCCAAAGGGTTAGATGGGATAAGGCTCCTCATTTGGATAAATATGGGTTATTAGTATTTATCTTACCCTTTACTATTTAACATTTATTTTTAATGCGAATTTCACTAATTTAATTCCCATCTCATGATGGGCTCCTCCCAATTGGGCTCAACACTCCATGTTAGGACCATTACAACCCATTTCTAATTTAGCTTAATGGGTATTTGTAAGGCCCTTGATTTTTTTTTTCTCTCTTTGCTTGCTTAAGTATGTATATATATATAAGTGTATACTGTTGATGTATAGATTATTGTGCATAGTATCTATTTATACGAATTGTATAAATTATTATTATTGTAATGTACATATTGTATACAAGTATATATATTATATATATATGTATATGTGTGTGTGGTGTTTATTGATTATGCATATTTTAATGTGTGTTTGTCGACCAGTCGGCGTCAACATCAGCTGACGTTGACTAGTAATAGGCGGCAATATCGATGGACGCCCACTATGATTAGGCGACCAGAGATGTGGACGTCTATTTCACAGATCTGTTACGCTTCTAGATCCGGAAACGCCTCCGGAAACTTCGCCATCTGTTTTAGAAACCTTTCCCCAATGGCTGTATGACTTACCCTTACGTATGTCTGGCCCTCAACCCTTTATATTGTCCAATTTCCGGCCAGATCTATCCCTTTTGACTCTTTTGTCAAACCCTAAAGTTCTGTGCGAAACCTGATCTTTGCAACCTCTGATCCGGCAACCGATGACTCTTTCCGGCGATTTTCCCGACTGGAGGAGAGTCTACACGTAGGAGAAGGTTCCCCATCACCGGATAGCGTTCTACATCAACAAGGACTCGGTGGAAGGAGAATCAAGGCTCTTTGGCACAGGCTGAGGAGAGCTTCTCCGACACAAATTGACGATGTGGAATTTACCTAAGGCAAGTAACCTTCTCACACAGTCCCTACTTGTGTCTGGAATGTCCTAGAATTTTGTGGATTTTCCCTCGTGTCCTGGAACCCCCATTCAAGCGATTTTTCTGTGAGCAGTATGTGTTTTGCACGGACAGGAGATTAACGGCACAATCTCTTGCCGTTAAGATCCTGAGTTGGCGGCAGTCTTTGATGTCGTTAACCTGCTAAACGGCTACCCCTTGCCGTTAAGTTCGTCAGACTACAACATTATGCTGGTTTGACTTATATAACCTAGTTTCCGGGATTTTCCGCATGAGGATATAAGGTAAATTGTGTGTAATATAAAGTAAGCAATATAGAATGTGCTACGTAATTTTGGTGAATTTTCGTTCACTGTAGAATTGTGGAAATTTTTGAAATTTAGTGCTTGAGCATGATTTAATTGTTACTGTGTGAATCTGTAAGAGATCAAGGTCAGAATTTATGTGATGTGTACACTATTAGAAACATGTTGTCGAAGTTTGGAAATTTTTCTGCCGACTGTGTGAATTAATGTTTTCTGGAAATAGAAATAGTGAGCATGACTAGATTGCATAGAAATATATCTAATTCTACGAAAGTAGATAAATCCCTGAAAATGTACACATGATTGGTATTGTCAGTATGCATGTGGAGAATAAATTGTGAGACTGAATGTTAACAATATAAAGAATTTGATTATTTTAATCAGTAATTTGATCACTGTTCTAATTTTAAAATTAGTAAATCATCATAAAATGTGGAAATTTTTCTATGTTATGTGTGAACAGTAGTAACCTGTGGTTAAAATTTCATGAGAATTGGTTAACCGTAGGTACAAATTCTATTTATTTCCATTTTAAATGATTCCTTAAGCCATGATTAATATAATTACTGTTTAAAACCTTTTTAATTACAGCATGCTAATGACATATGAACTGATGTAACCTCACCAATAGTAGTACCATGATAAGGAATCTGAAATATGTGTATAGATATGAACACAAGAAATGTGTCAAAAATGATGTGAATTTTGTATTAAAAATGTGAAAATGTGCCAAGGGTGACACTGCTACCTAGAGGGCTGTGGAACTGTACTGTGGTAAAGTCCCCACGAGAAGTTTCAAGTGTGTGATATCCCACGGGCATTGGGATTAAATCCTGGAGGCGAACAAGTATCGCTGGTTTTAGGGATTGCTGCTCTCCCGGTTCTGCGCAGTAACTAAGAATTGTAACTAGTACGCCTAGGTGATGATTATGTGTTGTGATTAGTGTGTGTCCTTCTTTGGTAGTTTGGGCTATGTGTCACGGCATTAATAAATGTGAATTGTGTTAAGTGTAAGTGCATGTATAAATTGTGAGATTGTGAAAATAAGCATGTGTTACTTTAAACCCTTGTGATAGCATGTAAATCGATAGTCTTATATGCTATGTGACTTGTCTATAATAAGTGGTTCCATGCGTAAATGATTTAAAATCCATGTTAGAGAATTATGTTTCTTTTATAAGTAGCTTCCATGCTTAAGGTAATAAGTGTTACCTTGTACATGTATAAATGCTATGAACGTGTGATTGAGTTGACATATTGATAATTGTGTAGAAAGCATGTGATAGGCATTTAGCTAGTGAATACTTCATATTAAATAAATGCCATGTGAAAAATGTGTAGAACTCATGTTTAGGATTCTAGTTGTTAAAGATTGTTAAATTCTTTGCCTAAATGTGATGTCAAATGTAAATGACATACAGTACATGTAAGTTTTGTGTGCTTAGCGTTACTTGTTGAGTTCTATGAACTCATTCTTGCTTCGGCGTACAGGTATTGAGACTACTACTTCTTCTTAGGAGATCACTAGGAGCGACTCGGAGCGGGAGTAGGAGATTGAGATTTGGACATATTATTGTATTTTCCCTTACCTGAAAAAGTATGTAATAAAGACTCTGTGTAGTCTAATGTGGACATTGTAATCTTTTGGTCTCTTATTTATGAACTGTTTAACTCTTTACTTCTATATAGACTGTGGATAGAATGTTGATGATGGAATGCAAATCCAACTTCAGTTCTTTTAAATTCTGTTGCCATGTGTTATTTATATTTGTGTATATTTCAACCTTGTATGTCATTGTTGGGTAAATGTCCCACTGTAATGGCGTTCTTTATATCGACGTGGGATGGTATATCCGTACCGGTATAAAGAGGGTCGTTACAGAGATTGGTATCAGAGCCTACAGGTTGAAATTGTACATAAATATACACATAATACCATCATCTTCATTATATGCTAAGTTTGTGTAGATTGTCCACATAGTTAGAAATTAGTTAGATAGTTGCTTTCTAATTAAGAATTTAATTTTTGCAGCCTATGGCTTCACGTGGTAGACGTGGTGCACCTGCTCGCGAGGGTGAGCAGAGGAGAGATGAGCCGAGGCGTGAGGATCAGGGAGAGCAACAGGCCCCGGCACCTCAGGGTCCTGTACTACCCCCCCGCCACCTGTAGATTATGGAGTTTTCATGCAGGGTTTGGTGCAGGCTATGCAAACGCAGGCCCATACCCGGCAGCACTTCAGGCCCAGTTAGAGGCTCAGGTAGAATAATAGAATAGAGTAGTCTATACTTTATTTAATTCTATGTTGTTGTTGTATTGCCATGTCATAAGTATATGATGCTTATGTTGTTTCTTATAGCAGGCTCAGGTACCAGCTCCTCAGGCTGTCCATGGTGGACCCTCCATCATGGAAAGGTTCAAGAGGATGTCGCCACCCTCTTTTAAGGGGGAGAGCAATCCGCATCTTGCAGAGAGCTGGATGAGGGAGATCGAAATGATCTTCCGGGCTATTAGGTGTGCAGAGGATGACAAGGTTACCCTAGCCACCTACATGCTACAAGTATAAGTTGTTTAAATTATGCAAGTATTTTTCTTTATGTTTATGGAGCTTGGATTGGGTTTTTATGGGTGGTTTTGGCAGGAGCGGGCCGATGTGTGGTGGTCGTCACAGCTACGTACCCGGTTCGAGGATGGTGCTGTGGAAGTTGGCTGGGACGAGTTCGTGAGGCTCTTCCGAGCTAAGTTTGTCCCGGAGCACATCCAGGATAAGATGGAGCAGGAGTTTCTTTCGCTGACTCAGGGCTCCATGACCGTACTAGACTACGAGGCCAGGTTTGCAGAGTTGTCAAAGTATGCTCCTCACATTGTGGCTGATGAGTGCACGAAGGCCAAGAAGTTCATGATGGGTTTGAGACCGTCACTGAGGACAAGATTGGTGGCCTTTGACCATCGCACCCTCGAGGCAGCACTGAGCGCGACGTGTCGGCAGGAGGGAGAGATGGAGCAGTACCTAGAAGAGAAGAAGGCTTCTCAGAAGAGGCCAGCAGCTCCTTTCCAGTGGCAGGAGAAGAAGAAGATGACCTTTCAGTCACCTCAGCGTCCCGTGGCATCGGGAACTAGTCAGGTACCTTCTCAGTATTCCCCCGGTAGTAGGAAGGAGTGTCCTCATTGCGGGAGGGCACATGGTGGTACGGAGTGCTGGAAGTTGGCGGGGAAATGTCTGAAGTGTGGGAGCACTGAGCATAGAATAAAGGATTGCCCCAGACTTCAGCAGGGAGTTCAGCGAGGAGCGGCCCCAGCAGCAGCAGCAGTAGCGCCAGCGACAGGACGACCAGGGAGACCTCGAGCCCCAGCTCGAGTGTTTGCACTTGCACGAGAGGATGCCGAGCAGGCGGCATGTCACGGAAGGTATGGTTTTATTTTGGGTGTGCATGCTCGGGTGTTGTTTGATATGGGTGCTACACACTTGCTCGGGTGTTGTTTGATATGGGTGCTACACACTAGTTCATTTCCGAGCATTTTGCTAGGCAGTTAGCCTTATAGTCAGGATTGGAGTCTGAGGATTTAGAAGTTCCCTTGTCTGTGCACACACCTACGGGAACGGTATCGACTAGGAAGTGTATTCCGTCTTTACCGGTGTGTATTGAAAATAGAGTGCTAGAAGGGTGTTTCTTCTTGCTTAAGATGAAGGACTACGATGCTATTCTTGGTCTAGATTGGCTAGAAGAGCATTATGCCCTAGTAGATTGTAGAGGGAAGAAGATAAATTTTCGTATTCCTAGTGAGGACGAGTTTTCTCATCCTTTGCCAAGGAATTTGGCAGGGAAGTTTGTCATCTCTGCCATGAAGGCAATTAGGATGGTGAACAAGGGATGTGACGCTTTTCTTGCCAGCGTGGTATTATTACCCAATGCTGATAAGTCACCTACCCTTGCGGAGTTAGACGTAGTGCGCGAGTTCCCAGACGTCTTTCCTGATGACTTGTCTGGTTTGCCACCAGTTAGAGAGATAGAGTTCACCTTAGAGTTGCTTCCAGACACCTCTCCTATCTCAAAGGCACCTTATCGGATGGCACCTGCGGAGTTAGCTGAGCTAAGGAAGCAGTTGCAGGATCTTTTAGATAAGGGATTTATTCGCCCTAGCGTTTCCCCTTGGGGCGCACCTGTTTTATTCGTAAAGAAGAAGGACGGGTCACTTAGGTTATGCATTGACTATAGAAAGCTAAACCAAGTGACGGTGAAGAACAGGTATCCCTTACCTCGGATTGATGATTTGTTTGACCAACTACAAAAGCATCAGTCTTTTCTAAGATTGATCTGCGGTCTGGTTACCATCAGTTGAGGATTAGGAGCGAGAATGTGTCCAAGACGGCATTCAGAACCCGTTATGGACATTATGAGTTTTTGGTCCTTCCTTTTGAATTGACTAATGCCCCTGCAGCATTCATGGATCTCATGAACAGGGTGTTTAGACCTTATCTAGATAGTTTTGTGGTGGTTTTTATTGATGACGTGTTGGTCTACTCTCCGGATGAGGCTACACATCATCAGCATTTGAGGATGGTATTAGAGGTTCTTCGTGAGCACAAGCTGTATGCCAAGTTCAGCAAGTGCGATTTTTGGTTGCGCGAGGTTCATTTCCTTGGGAACGTTATCTCCGGTGCTGGTGTAGCAGTCAATTCAGCAAAGGTCCAGGCAGTTATGGATTGGGAGACTCCCAGGACCCCTTCGGAGATCAGGAGTTTTCTTGGTTTGGCTGGTTATTATAGGCGATTTATTGAGGGATTTTCATCCATCGCCGCCCCTTTGACTCAGCTTATCAGGAAGGGAATGAAGTTTATCTGGTCTGAGGAATGTGAGAGTAGTTTTCAATTACTGAAGACTAAGCTCACTTTGGCTCCTGTGTCAGTTTTGCCGAGCGGTGTAGAGGGTTTGCTATCTACACTGATGCTTCTCAGATTGGCCTTGGCTGTGTGATGCAGCAAGGAAGGGTAGTAGCATATGCTTCACGTCAATTGAAGGAGCATGAGCGAAACTATCCGACACATGATCTTGAGCTTGCAGCAGTGGTTCATGCACTGAAGATCTGGAGACACTATCTTTACGGTGTCAGATTTGAGGTGTTTACTGACCACAAGAGCTTGAGATATCTTTTCTCCCAGAAGGAATTAAACCTGAGGCAGAGAAGATGGATTGAGTTCCTGAAGGACTATGACTTCGACCTCCAGTATCATCCTGGGAAGGCGAATGTCGTAGCAGATGCCCTTAGCAGGAAGAGATCGTCTCATCAGCAGGATTGGAAGATGTTGGAAGATGTAGCTTGTGCGATGACTGAGTTGGAGCCATCATTGTGCCAGGCTTTTGTAGCTCAGTTGTCCATTAGGTCTTCGGTGTTGGATGAGGTGATAGAGCAACAGAAAGCCGACCCTAGACTCCAAGAGTTAGTAGGCAAGACGGGCATTGCTCGTGATGAGGATGGTGTGATTAGATTCCATCACCGTGTCTGTGTTCCAGACATTGTAGATGTTCGTGAGCATGTTTTAGCAGAAGCTCATAGATCTAGGTTCTCTATTCATCCGGGTAACACTAAGATGTACCAAGATTTGAAGAGATCTTTTTGGTGGTCTGGCATGAAGAAGGATGTAGCAGAGTTCGTGTCTAGATGTTTAGTATGCCAGCAAGTGAAGGCCGAGCGGCAGTGACCATCTGGACTTATGCAAAAGATGGAGATTCCAGTATGGATTGGGAGGCTGTCACTATGGATTTTGTCACAGGTTTACCTCGATATAGATGAGGTAATAACTCGATTTGGGTAGTGGTAGATAGATTCTCGAAGACTACGCATTTCTTGCCCATGAAAAAGAAGCAGTCAGTAGAGAGCTTAGCTAGATATATGTTAGTAGTATTATTAGATTGCATGGGGTACCGAAGTCGATCATTTCGGACCGAGATCCGAGATTTACTTCGAGGCTGTGGAAGGGTCTTCAGGATGCTTTAGGTTCGGAGTTGAAGCTTAGTTCGGCATTTCATCCCCAGATAGATGACAGTCCGAGAGGACTATCCAAATGCTAGAGGATATGTTGAGGGCGTGTGTGCTGGATTGGAAGGATGATTGGGAGCGCCATTTACCCTTAGTGGAGTTCGCATATAACAACAGTTTTCATGCGAGCATTGGTATGGCTCCATTTGAGGCGTTATGGTAGGCCTTGTAGATCTCCGTTATGTTGGGAGGAGGCAGGTGATAGGCAGCTGATCGGTCCGGAGTTAGTTCAGGAAACTTCGATAAGATTCAGTTGATTAGGAAGAGGCTTGTTGCGGCGCAGGATAGGCAGAAGAGTTATGCCGATACAGGAGGAGGATTTGGAGTTTGAGGTAGGTGAGCATGTCTTTTTAAAGATATCTCCTACTCGTGGTGTAGTTAGATTTGGCAGGCATAGTAAGTTAAGTCCGAGATTCATTGCCCATTTGAGATTCTTCGACGTTTGGGCAACGTGGCATATGAGCTAGCTTTACCTCCAGCGTTAGCTAGTGTTCATCCTGTTTTCCACATTTCTATGCTCAGGAGATATGTCAGAGATCCATCTCATGTTATTAGCCACGAGCCAGTGGAGATCCAGCCATATCTTTCTTATGTGGAGCAACCAGTAGCTATTCTTGATCGGAAGGTTCAGCATCTCCGAAACAAGAGCATTGCGTCAGTAAAGGTCTTATGGCGTAACTTCTCATGAGAGGAGGCTACTTGGGAGCTTGAGGATGCAATGAAGAAGAAGTATCCTCAGTTGTTTGAGTAGTGTAAGTCTAACTTCGAGGACGAAGTTTCTTTAAGGGGGAGAGGGTGTAAGGCCCTTGATTTTTTTTTTTTCTCTCTTTGCTTGCTTAAGTATGTATATATGTATAAGTGTATACTGTTGATGTATAGATTATTGTGCATAGTATCTATTTATACGAATTGATAAATTATTATTATTGTAATGTACATATATATATATATATATATATATATATATATATTATATATATATATTGTGTGTGTTTGGTTTTATAGATTCTGCATATTTTAATTGTGTTTTGTCGACCAGTTCGCGTCAACATCAGCTGACGTTGACTAGTAATAGGCCGCAATATCGTGGAACGCCCACTATGATTAGGCGACCAGAGATGTGGACGCTATTTCCCAGATACTGTTACGCTTCCAGATCCCATAAATGCCTCCGGAAACTTCGCCATCCTGTTTTAGAAACCTTTCCCCAACCGGCTGTATACTCCCTTACGTATGTCTGGCCCTCAAACCCTTTATATGTCCAATTTCCTGGCCAGATCTATCCCTTTTACTCTTTGATCCAAACCACGAGATATAAGGTAAATTGTGTGTAATATAAAGTAAGCAATATAAATGTGCTACGTAATTTTGGTGAATTTTCGTTCACCGTAGAATTGTGGATTTCTGAAATTTAGTGGTTGAGCATGATTTAATTGTTACTGTGTGAATCTGTAAGAGATCAAGGTCAAAAATTTATGTGATGTGTACACTATTAGTAGAACATGTTGTCGAAGTTTGGAATTTTTTGCCAACTGTGTGAATTAATATGTTTTCTGGAAACAGAAATAGTGAGCATGACTATATGCATAGAAAATATATCTAATTCTACGAAAGTAATAAATCCCTGAAATGTACACATGATTGGTATTGTCAGTATGCATGTGAAGAATAAATTGTGAGACTGAATGTTAACAATATAATGAATTTGATTATTTTAATCAGTAATTTGATCACTGTTCTAATTTGAAAATTAGTGAAATCATCATAAAAATGTGGAAATTGTCTATGTTATGTGTGAACAGTAAGTAACCTGTGGTTAAAATTTCATGAGAATTGGTTAACCGTAGGTACAAATTCTGTTTATTCCATTTTAAATGATTCCTTAAGCCATGATTAATATAATTACTATTTAAAACCTTTTTAATTACAGCATGCTAATGACATATGAACTGATGTAACCTCACCAATAGTAGTACCATGATAAGGAATCTGAAATATGTGTATAGATATGAACACAAGAAATGTGTCAAAAATGATGTGAAATTTTGTATTAAAAATGTGAAAATGTGCCAAGGGTGACACTGCTACCTAGAGGGCTGTGGAACTGTACTCTGGTAAAGTCCCCACGGGAATGTTCAAGTGTGTGATATCCCACGGGCATTGAGATTAAATTCTGGAGGCGAACAAGTATCACTGGTTAGGGTGGAGAGTGCTTCTCCCGGTTCTGCGCAGTAACTAAGAATTGTCACTAGTATGCCTAGGTGATGATTATGTGTTGTGATTAGTGTGTGTCCTTCTTTGGTAGTTTGGGCTATGTGTCACGGCATTAATAAATGTGAATTGTGTTAAGTGTAAGTGCATGTATAAATTGTGAGATTGTGAAAATAAGCATGTGTTACTTTAAACCCTTGTGATAGCATGTAAATCGATAGTCTTATATGCTATGTGACTTGTCTATAATAAGTGGTTCCATGCGTAAATGATTTAAAATCCATGTTAGAGAATTATGTTTCTTTTATAAGTAGCTTCCATGCTTAAGGTAATAAGTGTTACCTTGTACATGTATAAATGCTATGAATGTGTGATTGAGTTGACATATTGATAATTGTGTAGATAGCATGTGATAGGCATTTAGCTAGTGAATACTTCATATTAAATAAATGCCATGTGAAAAATGTGTAGAACTCATGTTTAGGATTCTAGTTGTTAAAGATTGTTAAATTCCTTTCCTAAATGTGATATCAAATGTAAATGACATACAGTACATGTAAGTTTTGTGTGCTTAGCGTTACTTGTTGAGTTCTATGAACTCATTCTTGCTTCGGCGTACAGGTATTGAGACTACTACTTCTTCTTAGGAGATCACTAGGAGCGACTCGGAGCGGGAGTAGGAGATTGAGATTTGGACATATTATTGTATTTTCCCTTACCTGAAAAAGTATGTAATAAAGACTCTGTGTAGTCTAATGTGGACATTGTAATCTTTTGGTCTCTTATTTATGAACTGTTTAACTCTTTACTTCTATATACTGTGGATAGATGTTGATGATGGAATGCAAATCCAACTTCAGTTCTTTTAAATTCTGTTGCCATGTGTTATTTATATTTGTGTATATTTCAACCTTGTATGTCATTGTTGGGTAAATGTCCCACTGTAATGGCGTTCTTTATATCGACGTGGGATGGTATATCCGTACCGGTATAAAGAGGGTCGTTACAGTATTCCTTTAATTTCCTTTTATTCTATTTATTCTCTCTTTATTCTAATTAAATATATTTAACTCATTTATTAAATTGAAAATTTTTATTTTATTTAGATTTAAAAATCAAGGTTGCTACACCGCCTATGCTTTGGTGTGATAATATTGGAGCCAAGTATCTTGCGGCCAACCCAGTCTTCCATACATGAACAAAACATATAGAAATCGATTTTCATTTTGTCCGTGAACAAGTGGCGAGGCGCATGCTCTTGGTCTCCTTTGTATCAACCAAAGATCAACTGGCCGATCTATTAACCAAAGGATTATCAAAAGGGCGGTTTACGTGGCTACGTGACAAGCTCAACGTGATTCATCACGTTGGCTTGAGGGGGCGTGTAAATGCACAAGAGTCCTCCCGTGCCCTTGCACCTGCAACACAGCCGTCAAGTGTTCAAGAGTCCTCTCGTGCCCATGCACTTGCAGCATAGCCATCTAGAGATAAATTGCAACAGAGTTCTCCTCCAACACAGACGTGCAACGTTTCCCATGCAAAGCTTATTTGTAGATCATGATAAGGTTCTGGTGTAAAGGATAAGTCGAACTCTATTGTATGTGTGTCAGGACTCTAAGGAGTCATGATGTAACTTAGCTACTGTTGGCTATATATATTGAGTTCGCTGGGTGCACTCCAGCACGCAAGCGATTGCAGCATCACTACAAGAAAAAAGACATATGTCAATGGCTTAAAGTCGTTGACAAAACATGTATAGCCGTTGACATAAATATATGTCAGTGGCTCCATAATCGTTGATAAAGTCATTGACAAATACGTCGTCGACTAATATTTGTCAGCGGCTATATTTAAGTGTTGACAAATAATCATACGTCAGCGGCTGTAACCGTTGACATAAATTAGATATGACAACAGTCACCAACCGTTGACATATAAATAATATGTCATCGGTACTTCCAGCCACTGACAAAAGCCATTTTTTTAAAAAATAATAATTTATTGTCGTCGCTCACCTCACCGGGGAATCAGATCCTGGGGATCCTGAGGGCCAGTGGCCTTATTAGTGATCTCTACGTTGGTCACGCCTAAAACTCTCCCCAAAACTTCCTCAATCCCCACATCGCTGCACGCGGCCAGGTGGGGGGTCGGCCCGATGGTTTGGGATGATGTCGTCACCGCCTACGCGCAGAGCCACGCTAACCACGAATCGGCGACTGCAACCTGGTGCACCCCAGGTGAAAAGGTCCGGGTGCAGAATGTGGTCAAACAGCTGGTGTGCATTGACGAGATCGCCCGGTACCAGGACCACGGCGCAGTAGATGAGCTCCCTCACGGCTGCTGGGCTAGAGTCGAACCCAGCGACGACCATGCGAGCGTGAACTTGCTGCAGGGAGCAGAGACTACGGCAGCGAGAGGCAGTACAACATGAGAGAATGATCAATCGTGAACGGAGGCTTCGTACTGGCCATCCGAGCCAGTACAAATGATACGTGTCTATGACTATGTGCAGGTGACCCGGCTCCTGTGCGGGGCTTCGTACTGGCCATCCGAGCCAACCACACCATGTGCGACGGGCAGGGCATCCTCCTGCTCCTGAACGCCAAGGTCCCCTTTCTTATCCCGGTCGGGTACTACAGCAACAACTTCACCTTCCCGATGGCGGTGTCAGCGGCTGGGGAGCTCTGCCACAACTCCTTGGCCTACGCCGTCCACTTGATCCAAAGAGCCAAGGCAGACATGACAGAGGAGTACGCGCGATCGTTGGCGGACTTGATGGTGCTGAGGGGGCGGCCGCACTTCACTGAGGCGGCAGGACATGGATGGTGTCGGACCTTACCTGGATCAAGTTCCGTCAGGTGGACCTGGGTGGGGGGACGCCGTGTACGGGGACCGTGGAGGCCGGCGATCATCGGGGCCTGGGCAGCTTCTACGTGGCTTACAAAGACGGGATCGTGGTGCCCCTCCGGCTGCCGCCGGTGGCCATGCAGAGGTCGCCGGTGCCATCTCTCCACGCGTATGGAAGCCGATGGATGTGTCGATGATGCCGATCTGCGCTTCCTAGCTTCTTCGCCAAGCTAATCTGCTTCCTGCTCCGGAGAGAGGTACAGGCCGGGGTAGGGATGAAGAGAGAGAGAGAGAGAGAGAGGGGTCCGGTGTGGGGAGAGAGCAGGGGGGGCGGGGCGGGTGGGTGGGTGTTTTTTTTTTCTTTTTAATGAAAAGTTTTAGTATATGTCAACGGCTCTTTATAGCAGTTGACAAATAATCTTCCTTTTCCCGCCATTTTTCCCACCAACATATGTCAACGGCTGCTGTAGGTCATTGACATAAATAACATATATCAACGGCTATATTATAGACCGTTGACATATGATCAACATATGTCAACGGCTCTTCGTGGGCATTGACATATGTTAACTTACGTCAACGATTTCAGGAGCCGCTGACATATGTTTATTATATGTCAACGGTCTATAATATAGCCGTTGACATATATATTATATATCAACAGTACTTGTAGCCGCTGGCAAAAACGTGTTGACAAATCTCCCCCCTCTTGTAGTGCATCTTCCTTCTTCGTCTGCTCTTTCTGTCTCTTTACTTTTCAGTTAGAACACTGTGATTATGTAAAGACCAGAAGCATCATGCCTGGATGAAATTTTGCAAACAATGTGCACTCTAGCGCAAGGCCAATATGGAAGCTATGTTGTTCAAGTATGTTAATTTATTTTTTTAGATTAACATTTCAATCTAGTTGGGTTGCATTATCCTATCTTCTTTTTAGTAGAAAACTGCAAATTTATTAGTTTTATGTAGCATGTGTATATAGATAGATAGATGGATGGATAGATGTAGTCTACATATAGATCTATTCCGTACAGCTTAGATTCATGGTATAAACACACACTTTTAAATTATTGTGATGTAGGATTACTCAGTAAAGAGATATTAAATCTGTGGACCATGTGAAAAAGAAGCTACGGATAGAGTCATTTATTTATTTTAAGTCAAAGATATTACAACCATCTACATATATATATTTAGGGGTTGCCTATCATATATATATATATATATATATATATATATATATATATATATAATATATATATATATATATATATAATATAAATCGTTGGAAAGTTACTTACACAAAATATGTAGACGACTGGACAACTGTGTAGATATATAATTTTTGTAGACGGTTTGAAAAAGCTATTTACAAAAGCTTTCATGGACGGTTTTTAAATCTTTGTAAGTGGCTCTGAACCATCTACAAATCTTATTTTTCCTGCAGTGAGTAAACAAGGACTTCTCACATATTTGTCCAAGATACATGATCTGTTGTGAACGGGAAGATGAAGAATCTTGCACAAATTGGTGTACGGTTTCGATCTTTTTGTAAGGATGCAAAGATCGAGTATGCAAATAGATAGGGCGGACCTAAAAAGGGTCTAGCGGACTCTTGTTTTCAAAAATTTTAATTGATTTTAAAATTAATTAAGCTCAAGAGAGTCAAAACTCTTATGACATGTTTGGTATGAGATTAAAAAAATGAAGATAGAGATAAATTAATTTAAGGATACATTATTTCTATTCTTAATTTGTCTCTTATTTGATATTTTTAAGATTAAAAAATAAAAATAAATTATCCCACTAAAAAAATGAGATGAACTATCTCTAATTTATTCTCAATTTTTGAAGATATCCTCAAAATATTTAAATCAAATTTATCTCCATTTTTTTAAAGCACTAAATATGAAATAAAATTAATTTATCTCTTCTCTCCTATTTAATCTCTCACCAAACATACACTTAGATAACTCCACAGATTTGAGCCGGTGATCCCAGTAACGTGACTTGATTGAGTGAGCCCCACTAATAAAATTATCCAGGTGACTCTATTAAATAAAAAATTTGCCTCCGCTAATATCATTAGCTCATGCAACTGAGAACACAAAAACCAAGGAAAAGGAAGCAGCAAAATTGAGGGTGTTATGAATGGTCTGGTGGGTTACTACTATGCATACGGATAATTTCTGAGTACTGGTCCACCTTCAAATAATATGCATAAATGCAATCCCACCTTCAACACTAAGATTACTGGAGAGGCATAGCTGGGCACTGCGCCTGCTGTGAGGCATACTCTCTTCACTTCGAAGGGAACCCCAAAAACTGTTAACCCTTGTCTTTTATTCTTCATCCTAGCCCTCAGACTCTGTGATGCGATGTTTGCAACCCCATGACCACCTCCCATCCGTGTGGTGTGGTGTGGTTGCTGATCCGTCACAGTGGTGGTCGGCCACCCTCTTGGCTCCTTTCGACGCCACCCCGCGAGAAGCTGCCGGAGAAGAGCACAACATGTCTCCCCAGACGGCGAAATCCCCGCACCTCGTCGGCCTTGGGGGATCGGCATCTCACTGCGCGCTGCCAGACTACCAGATGCGCAGTGTGCCCCCGCGCGCCCTTCCCTCACCGAGGACCATGAATGCACTGACGCCGCCTCAGCTGGTCACTTCACGTCCGATCTGGTGCGTGGTGTTAATCTCACTGCAGAGGATTCACCGAGAGTGAAAAGGAAAAAGAGATTGTCTGTATCGATCTTTTTTAGCCCATCGATCGTACGTCTTCACGTCGTCTTGCAGCCAGATGTGGGCCTGGTACGCCCACCGCCAACAGAGAGGGTTCTTGCCTCTGCAAGGCAAGACAACCCTTTTCCTGCGTGTGTATTAATCCTTCAGAAATACTGCAATCTTGAGACAGATCGATGTGGGGGAAGAAGTGTTTCTGCCGAGTTCACGGAAGCCACGCAAGGGGCTCCCTTTTCCGCGGCTGACGTCGGCGGCCGTCAGTAGGCTCCCCATGTGTGTGCGCGCGTGCGCAGGGTGCAGCAGCGTGCCTCCTGCAAGCTCGCCTCCCCACTCTCTCGCCGGGTAGAAGGCGGCATGCCCTTCTGCACCAAAGAGCATGCGTTTGCCGTTAGTGGTCCTCTTCCTAGCTATACCACATCCCCGATCGGGCTGTGCATGCGAGTTCTTCCCCTCCGACTGGGATTTCAAGGTGGTCCATTTTTCCCGCACCATCACCTTTGTGTTGAACTGTGAAGTTCTGACCGCACGCGAGGACGTCTGCACATGGCGACACACATCGCCTTCTTCGTCTTTCATGATCTTTTCGTCCGGATGGTCCCCCGGGCTAACAGTACTGTTTAGAGCTCCGTTTGGTATCGGGACAGAGATGGGTTATCCTTAATTAAACCCTTTGGTATGTTATTTCTCACTGGGGATAAGAGGGGTTAAGGACTTTGGGGATAGGGATGACTTATCCTCACTTTTGAGGTTAGAACCAGAGATAAGTCATTCCAACTTTTTGTTTGAATGACTTATCCCCATTTGTTAAATCCTGTTTCTACTCTTTCTCTCGTCTTGCCCTTTTCTCACGCCCATCTGTGCGAGACTCCTCTTTCTCTCGTCTTGCTCTTTTCTCTCGTCTTGCCCTCTTCTCATCGCCCTGGTGATGTCCTCGAATCCTCCATGCTCCGATGCTCCGATGATGCCCTAGCCGTGGAGGTGTTTCGTCCTCTCCTCCTGCTCTCCTGCAGTCTTCCCATTCTTGCGCTCAGTGCTCCGATGATGCCCTAGACGATCATACCCTAGTCGCCGAGGTCTTCGATCCTTCACTTGCGGTGTTGCGTTGCCTCCTTCCCCTTTGATCTGTCGTCTACGGCTTGCTGCTTCCTTCATCTTCGATCTACAGGCTGTTGTTGTTTCCTTCATCTTCGATCTACGGGCTGCTGTGCTACCTTCGAACTGTCGCCTACGGTCTGGTGGTTTGCGCTCTCTTGGGTTCTTCCTTCCCCCCTTCTTTTGCATGTTCCCGACTGGGTTATCCCTTCCTATTTTCTCAAGTTGGAGATGCGATGGTTGTGTGGTAACATACATTTCTCCCCTTCTGTTGCATGTTCCAGACTGGGTTCTTCCTTCCCATTTTCCATCCTGGCAAAACTTACTCATCACAGTATTTGCTATTTCCCTTGATCTGTTCAATGTCTCCATGTTTGTTGAGCTATGTTGATTTTAATTTTATAGTTGTATCAATATTAAGAATATGTAGAATGAAATAAAAATTATTGAGTTAAGTGTGCACTTGGTAAGGGCAATGACTTGGGAAGGGCGAATGCTTACAATTTTTTTCTAAGTATCAATTTTAACCCATCCAAACAAAGAATAAGTCATATCCTCTTAACCCAGGTTAGGAAGGATGAAAATGTCTTTTTATGTGGCTTATTCTCACTACTTAACTCAATTTCAACTAAATGAAGAATGAGGTTGAACTTTTTCTTATCCCAGTGACATACCAAATGACTTATGGATAAGAGGTAGAGATAATTAAATCTGAGATGACTTAAACCTATTTCTCACTCTTCTTATCCCGATACCAAACGTAACTTTAAAGTGCCAACGCTTACATCCCATACACTGCATCATCTAACTTGTATAATTCGAGAATACGATCTGAACCGCAGGTTATAAGCGTGGCTGCCAGCTGATGGAACCCCGACGGTGTGAAGAAGGCTAACTGGCTAAGACGCTCTGTACATAGTCGTATGGTGCGCCACTGACAGAGTCGTCCGGAGGGTGGTCCTGAAAACCATGTTGTTCACGGGCTACGTACTAGATGGATCCCCCAACCAAACAACACCCCCGAAACCTCCCCCCGCCTACTTCGCAGGAATGCTCGGCACAAACACAACACTTTGTATAGCTCTGCTTGTGCCCTGAAATCGCAACATTCGTACCAATGGCTGTCATATATGTTGCCATTACTCTGCCCCCTGACACAAATTATTGCTGCTAGATACTACTGCGATTACAAGGGCTTCGCACCATCCTAGTCCCAGAACCTATCTAGCTAGAGGGTGGGGCTGGCCTTTTACCATCTACACTCAGATATGGCTGGTGCCCAGAACAACAACGTAACATTGAAGAGCCTCCAGAGATTACCAGTTTGCCGGCCACACATCATGTGTTGGCTCTCTCAGGGACCCCGATCGATGTGCATATCGATCGTCTTCTCTGATCAGTGATCACTGCCTCATAAATAATTGTAGCCGAGATATCTTCATAATAGCATGCATGTTGGAGTGGCTCTAGGTATCTTCATCATATGGTGGTTACTTAATTATGGATTTAAGATTTTCCACTCCAGATCTTTGAACCGCGTAAATCATTTCTCTCTAGACCTCGGAATCACTTAAATTATCTTAATTTGTGTGCACTCTTCCCTCTTCTTTCTCTTCTTCTTGTTCTTGATTTGTGATTGTTGGACACGACCTTTGTGTTTATTTGTTGCTCGTGAATGCGTTCAAGCAACTTCCTCCTTCCTCCCTCCCTCTAACCAGGTTTAATAAAACTGGGTTGGCAGCCTCCCCTGAAGTCAGCAGCTATATTCGGCGCAGTGCACCTTATCAGAGAGCCCAATCCTTTCTCCATACACATCGGCTCCGGTGGTGGGCCGGGCGTGGGCCTGCGCACTGCACAGACAGAGTGCAGACAGTTATATATATATATATGGCCATATATATGGGCCCCCCACCTACCTCCATTGAGACTGCTCGTCTGGGGGTGGGGGAAGGGAAGGTCCTCCCACGTGGCTTCACTTCTCGGCCAAGCGTAGTCACGGGGGTCT